>JAJQKJ010002708.1:0-225512 GCA_029574335.1 Rana kukunoris
TCCGTGTGTCCACCTTGTCCCCCACAGCCGCCGGTGGCTTTTCTCTCCTCTCCTGCGGCCTGCGAGGGAGGGATCTGTCAAGATGGAGAGCGGAGACAGGGGCTGGTATGTCAGTTTCCAGCCCCTCTCTTTTCTGAACAGGACACGGAGCATTCATTACCGATCACTGTGTGTCCTGAGATAACCTGTGTGTTACTATGCTCAGTTTATGAATGGAGGGGAGAAATGGTCTTCTCTCCATTCATCTTCCATGTGCAGAGAAAAGGACTGGGGAATCTGTCCTCTGCCCCTTTCTCTGTCTCAAATGGGAGATGTCAATGTCTCTGTTTAGACCCCTGACATGTCACCAACAGGGCTGCTAAAAAAAAAAAAAAAAATGAAATTGAAAAAATAAAACATCCAACACTACAACCGCCCACAGTGGATTTGCAGGGTTCCGAATTGCACCAGTGTGAACCTCTCCTCTTTCTGTTGTCCATGTTTAGTGTGGCACACACAGACACACAATGCAAAGACTAATGCAGGCCATACACGGTCGAATTTCGAACAAATTTTCTTTTCAAAATTAGAAAGTTCGTTTTTTTTGTGATCCGATGATGCCACCATTGATTTTCAAAATTCGGCCGACCAAAACTTTCATGTTGCTGGGAATATTCGTTTCTCTCCGGGAATATTTGTTTCTCTCTGGGGATTTTCTTTTCTTGCCCATGCACATTTTTTTTCTATTACATTTCCATCATTGATCAGAAAATCTGAAGTTTTTCAGAAAATTTCCAACATGACGGATTTCTTAAATTTGTTCGCCACACAAAAATCGGCTGTTGCTGCAGCCCACTAACAGTGCGAAATACGAACAAAAATTCTTTGATACGATTTTCGCAAGAAAATCCTTTCGAAATTAGAACCGTGTATGGCCCGGCTTAAGTGAACTTCTCTCCTTTTTATCTGCTTTCAGGTGTGATTTTTATATTGCCCACACCTGTAAATTGCCCCAGGCGAGTTTCATGTTTGAAACAATCGTATTTATCCACAATTTTGAAAGGGTGCCAAGAATTTTGATCAGCCCATTTTTGTGAGTTTTGTGTGACAGTATGTCCTATTTGCTTTATTTCCTCCCCTTTTTTGTTTTGTTCCAATACACACAAAGGGAAAAAACATGTGTATAGCAAAACGTGTTATTGCAATACTTTTCTGTGAGAAATACTTGAATTTCTTGAAAAAATGCTGGGTTGCCAACAATTTTGGCCATGACTATAACTCCACTGACCAACAATATATTTGTTATTTTTGAATAAACTGCACCAATGCTGGGAGCCATTATTGTGTAAACTAGCACCAATTTTGGGGGTTATTACTGTGTAAACTGGCACCAATTCTGGGGGTTATTATTGTGTAAAATGGCATCAATTCTGAGGATGTTATTACTGCTTTAACTGGCATCAATGCTGGGGTTTATTCAGAGGTGTCCCATCCATATGGGGCACAGGGGTGCCGCCCCCCTAATCCATGTACCCAGCCCCTAATTTACATGCAGGGCACCGGATGCATGGATTCCAATGTTTTGTTTTTGCAAAGTAAGTGATAAGAATCAGAGGTTGTAATTGACCTGTAAAAAAGGGTGGGCTCTGGGCACAGAGCACTGAGCCCTGTGACCACCCACTTGTGTGACCATAGCAAATTAATATTCGCTACTGTCTTCCTGATTTTCCTCCCAGCCAATCAGGAAGCAGCTCCTGAGACCTGACTGACCAAGAGGAGAACCATGGGCTTCCATGCTCCTTCCTCCCACATCATCCAGGCACAACTGTCTGACACTTTGGCTCGGCTCCCCTGGTCTGTTTGATGCCCCCCAAAATGGAACACCAATCCTGGGGGTTATTACTGCGTAAACTGGCACCAATTCTGGGGGTTATTACTGAAATAACTGGCACTAATTCTGGAGGTTATTAACTTATTAGTGCAAAAAAGCAGCAGTGCTGGTGGTTACTATTGTGTAAACTGGTAGCAGTTCTGGGGGTTATTAGCGTGTAAACTGTGACCAATGTTGGGGGTTATTATTGTATAAACTGGCACCAATGCTAGGGGTTAATGATAAATTGCAGTCACTGAAGCAGGCTAGATGTAACTAAAAGGCATCAAGAAACTGGTAGTTGTCATTATTTGTAATCTTTGTTTTTTATATAAAAAAAGGGCTGCTCAGTCCTAAATGCCTGGGCCTATTTTTTTGTCCCAGTCATGGCCTGATGGAGGGCTCAGGACAGTTAAGGGGGAGCTAAAGACAGTAATGAGAGGCTGAGGTCAGTAATGAGGGGCAGAGAACATTATTGGGCTCACTGAGGGTCATGATGGTGTGGCTCAGGACAGTAATGAGGGGCTCAGAACATTAATGGGGTCACTGAGGACAGTAATGGGAGCTCAGGATATTAATGAGTTCACTGAGGACTGTATTAGGGAGAGCTGAGCAGGACTGTCTTAATAGCATCATGAGCCTCTGGGCAAAGTAATGCTCTGGGGCCCCTACAATGGAGACAGAGCAGCTAAATAGACATAAAGTAGGTAGGAGGCAGACAACCGGAGCGTCCCCTTTTGGGTGGAGCTCCACATTAACTACATGAAAAATCATTCTCTACAGAAAAAAAACAGTGGGAAAGTACTATATACATAAAGTAAAAATCTGTTTTGTGCATATAATATATCTGCTAGATTGATGTCTCCCCAGCACTATGGCCTCTCTACACCCTAGATATTCCCCCAGCACTCTGACCCCTCTACACCCGAGATATCCTCCCAGGACCAGGGGCGCACAGACCATTCGGGCTCTCGGGTACTGCCCGAAGGCCCCATGCCACTAGGGGGCCCATCGGGGTTGCCAGCCTCAGTAAAACCGGGACAGTATGTACAAATATGTGTCCCTTACTGACATCCTTTTGGTCTAAAAATCCCAAGATTATAGCTGCCCCGTCTCTCCAGTACCTTCTCAGTGTGTCTGTATGTATACTGTGTGTGTATATTGTGTGTCTGTGTGTATACTGTATGCCTTGATATCCTCCAGCACCATTATTCCATTCATGTAGTACTCCCTTTTCCAGTGGAGATACAGTGCATGTACATTTTTGTGCCCATCTCCAGCACTGGATTCACCTATGCCCCTCCCTGCTGGCTGTATCATTTTTCACAGCACGGCACACTGCCACCAGCCTGCCTCCCCAGTGTATCCATCACTCAGTGCCATCATCGAGCCCCCAATTTTGGGGCAGCGTGGGCTCAAGAACCAGCTGCTTTGGGGAAAGTACAGGGTCCCCATGCAGCTGGGGCCCCAGGGCAGTGCTCAGGTGTGCCCACTCATTAAGACAACCCTGTGAGCTCAGAACCTGTATTGGGGGGAGCTAAGGACTGTAATGCAAGGGGGCTGAGGACAGTAGCGTGAAAGGGGAGACTGAGGTTGCTGATGTAAGAACAGGATTGGGGTATCCAGAAGGCTTGATTCAGATCTGTGCATGCTTGTTTTTCTTAAATAGCAAATTTTACTTTTTTATTTTACCACATACAATGAAATATCCACCAGTACTATGTTCTGGTCTTTACTGTCTGAATAACACGGCTAAATCTCTACCCCTTAGAGTGTGGCCTCTTGATATTTACAGTAAGATTTTTCCATTATTTCCACACGGTCTTTATTGTATCAGTAAGACTTATAATTGTCAAAAAAATGTTTATACTGTGAAAGCTGTTAATGGATAAGTATTTACAAACACCTCTAAGAACACACTGGACCCCTACTAAGTTTACTGTTCAACACTTATCTTTTGCACACACCACCCAGCAGGATCTTGTCTCCAGAAGGGTCTGACGAGATGGAATGCACAATTAATGATCCCATCACTAATTACCTGTGAAACTAGGGGGTGGTTGCTTACACATAAGCACAGTTTCCTGAGCATTATGCCAGCGTCTACAGTTTTTTATGCACTCATAATGACCCCTTGTTCACTAAAACCTGCCATAGACCACATGTATATGTTGAACAATCAGAAACAGATTTTTTACTTGAAAATGTACATATGAATTTCAGAAAAAAAACAAAACAAATTGCCATCATTACATTTCCTTAACCAAAATGGGTCAGTCTACTCAGGACTCGCACCTGCCACAGCTGTTACACAAAGGTGCCAAATTCCTGTTAAATGTATTTATTTATTGTTACTATAAAGATTTCTACAGAATGAACAATAACAGCCTAATGTGCTTCAGTTGTAGCATGGGAAGTAAAACCCACAAAGACAAGCGGCATGAAGATATTGACGCTTGAGACCACAAGATGTATAAAAAAATAAAATAAAACCAGGGGCATTTCAGCTAAATAAAGTTACCAATAATGGCTGTTTCATACAGCTACGACTTCACACCATGTTATCCCAAAGGTCCTGAATTCCACACTTATTAAACCGAAGAAAGCTTTGCTTGATCTGGATTTTTTAGATCTGACCAAGCAACTCAAAATAGACACATTCACATGCAAGGTGCCCTCCACTCCGCTACCCAACCCAGCCCTGCCCCAATCAACTTAAATATTATCAACCTAACTACAGGAGACTTATCCGCTGATGAATCATCCGTACTCCAATTAGAAATGGGCTTCTGCCCAATGGATCCTATTCATGTGACTGAAACTATTAAGGACATCTACTTGTTTGCCCGTAATCTAACGTTTAAATACATTTTTGACAAAGACCGCCACAATACCTCCTTGGAACGTGAACTGAGTGAACGAACCAAAAACTTTTCGATGGATGAATTCCGGGCACTTAGGGACCTCATGCTATTGTATGATGAGGGTAGCACGGACAACCCCTCAATGTCATCCACCCCTGGGGCCTATGGGGCCACCATCGTACCCCTTACCCAACTTAAAAGGCTGTACCGTCCAAGGTCCAACCAAACTCAATAAATTCAAACCTAGCTCACGCAAATTCCCTGATCTAATGACCTGTCCGATAATTTGGGCCTTTCTCCAACACACCATCAAAGATTTGAAACGTAGCCATTGGCAATCCTTCCACCCTAATCTAACCCCTAATCAACAAAAAGCCCTTGCCTCATTACAATCACGAAATGACATTGTGATAAAACCGCCTGACAAAGGCGGAAACATTGTCTTAATGACACACAATCAGTATCGAACGATGTGTCGTACAGTGCTAAACAATCAGACTTGGTACCAGCCCATCTCCTTTACAAACATTCAGATGTACATCAATGAGTTTGTAGACATCTGTACCGATGCATTCTGGCATGGACTCATAGATCAGGACACCCTGAATTATTTGATCCCCAAACATCCTCGTACACCAACATTCTACACGTTGCCCAAAACCCACAAACACATGACACGACCCCCTGGTCGCCCAATTATATCTGGAATAGGATCTCTCACAGATCATGCAAGCAAATTCGTAGATCACTTTTTAATATCTCATGTTCAGAGTCTACCCTCCTACATTCGTGACACCTCCGACCTTCTGCGTCATCTGGAGGGGATCCAGGTCCCTCCGGACTCCCTGCTCGTGGCTATCGATGTGGAGGCTCTCTACTCGAGCATCCCCCATGAGCAGGGAGTCCTGACTGCCAGATCCTTCCCTATGGAAGAGGAACACACATTGTGGTCTCGCAATGAATTTATATTGAAATTACTCTCATTTATTCTAACCAGGAACTACTTTCTTTTTGACAACCAGTATTATTTACAAGGCCAAGGAGTGGCTATGGGCACTTTGTGCGCACCCTCATATGCAAATCTCTATTTAGGTGCCTGGGAACGTCGAGTATTTTCTGATGAAAATTACTCTCAATTTCTACAATTTGTTTTATGTTGGTATAGATTTATAGATGATATTTTTGTTATCTGGACGGGATCTACAGAGCTACTTAAGGACTTTATCCACACTTTAAATCAAAATACACATAACCTTTTTTTCACCTATACCTTTGATGACTCTCGGATCCCTTATCTGGATCTGACAGTCATCGAGGGAGCTGAGGGCACATTGGCCACTGACCTTTTCCGTAAACCAACAGCCGGGAATACGTTACTGCACGTGTCAAGTGCGCACCCACAGTTCCTTTTACAAAGTATTCCGTATGCACAGTATCTACGTATACGTAGAAATTGCTCCCTTGACACAGACTTTTACGGACAGGCCAATGCCCTCTGTGAACTTCTCCTTTCCAGGCTCTTCTACTCCTAGAAGAGCCTTTAACAAGGCCAAAGCACATGGGAGTCAGATCCTCCTTATTATTTACACAGCCACGAGTGGCGAGACCCCCCACAGCCAAAATCATCACCAAGTACTCTGCCCATCACGACCAATCGCGGTCTATTCTAAACAAACACTGGCACTTGCTTACTGATCATCACATACTTCAGAAACATGTGAGAGCCTCTCCTGAACTGGTGTTTCGTAGGGCGAACTCTCTACAGAATAGACTAACTAGTAGCCACTATAGACCTGAAAGGTCCAGGACCGTGGGAGGCAAAGGCACGTCGATGTGTGGAACCTGCTCCCGCTGTCCATGGATTCTTCCTGGGCAGAGATATACTCTTCCTAATGGCAAAGACTTCTCCCCTCAATTTTCTGCAAATTGCGGCACCACTGGTGTCATTTACCTAATGACATGTGAATGTCATGCTTTTTATGTGGGAAAGACAATTAAGGAACTGAGACAGCGCATTGGGGACCATTTATACTGTTCCACCAATGGCAAACTAACTACAATCGGCTGACATATAGGCCTATACTATAGGTTTCAACCTCGCGCAGTCAAATTCTTTGTATTAGAAGTCCTACCCCCCGACCCTAGAGGCGGGGACAGGGACAAGACACTACTACAGCGCGAAAGCCTTTGGATTGAACGGCTGGGGGCTACCATTCCCCCGGCCTAAATGAAATGAATTCTTTCAAACCCTTTCTTTAGAATAGACATGTGTCGTCCCCCCCCCCATGTGGGGTTCTCTGCCATATTACATATACAATTCTATAGTCTATAGCTTGTTTATAAGCTACATCTGATTGCCAGTATGTATGTCATATACCATTGCTGTATCTGTTTCTGTTCTGTACAGTATATATTGCTGATGTGAACTGTTCTACTTTTAAATCTTGCAGCATCAAGTCCCTGTTACACGAGGTGCCAACTGTATCTTTATATCTTGTTTGCAATATCTTGTACCAAGTTTATTCCTGCTGTATGTGCATACCTTACTTATTCAATGTTGTATTTACTAAAATATTCCACCTTGTTGATTATGTCCCCTGCCTAGAATGTCCGGCTCTCTCCCTCCCCTCTTTCCTTGGCTTCAAACATAGCATCTGCGGGATGCGTACGGGCTTGCCCATACAAATGGCGGCACCGTATCTGGGTTCCGCCAGTAGTTATACACACATTGGTACTGGGCTGACGCGGGCGCCATCTGACGTCACGCCTACTGTATGGATCCTTCCCTATTCGTTACATCCATCTTGCTCTATCCAATGGCGTCACAGACCGGGCGGTCGGTCGCCACGACACGCCCCCTTTGCGACGCCGGAGGTATACCTCCCGCAGTCATCCCCCCTGACTTGTTACACTTACATCGTTCAAGGCAATGGCCTGTCGGATTGGGCGAGGTCGTTCCGATACGCCCCTTCTACTACCTCAGGAAGACCTGACATTGCCTATTGTCATGACTGAACCACACTTGGTCTCAGCCTACACACCCCTGACAGGCATTTTTTGTATGTTTACATTCATTATATGTTACCTCTTCCTAATATATCTACCTTTGTCCCACCCCACGGCCATACCAATTGGGCGGTACAGCTTAAACACAACCCCTGCAGGCTGGCCATGATCTCCCCTGCACACCTGTTTTCACTTACACCTGGGCTATTTATACCTGGTTCTCAGCTGCACACATTGCTCTGAGCCAGGATCCCAGGATACGTGCATCACCCTGCACACCAAAGTAAGTGTAGCTCTCTGGCTTATATACTAGCCTGTATATTAGCTATGACCTGTCTCTCCCTTAATCTCTACTATTTTTAATATGCCTCTTTATGTACAGGTAGCCTTGCTGCCCTTGAAACTATAGGTCGCTAACCCTGCTTCATTCAAGCTCTATTTTGCCAGCTATTTATCACCTCAAACTCATCAGTCAACACTTTATGCGTTTGAACTGAACGGGACTTTCTGTCCTGGGATCCTTACCCTACTATTTACACATCTCCTCCCTGGGCAACCAGGTAACAATTTACTATCCCTGTCCTTTTCCATTCACCAAGTTTACCCCCCTTATCTTTCCTATCCCAGTCCTAATTATTTTTTCTCCCTTTTCTGGCCTTCCCCCCCTCCTTTTCCACCCCCTCCCCCCTTTTTCCCCCCCTTTCCTTTCCCACCTTTCCCTCCCCCCCCACTCCTTCCCTCCTCCCCCCCCCCTTTTCTTTCTTCCTAACCTCACACTATATCCTTATTATTAGGTTCCTCCTAGGATTTCCCTGGTTGTACCCCCAACACCGTTGGCTGCCTTAGGAATGTTCTGGGAGACCCGGACTTCTTGCCTATAGGTAGGCGACATGATCTAAAAATCCCCCCCCACCCACCATGCCTTTGACCTATGGAGGTGCCCTATCCGACATACTTCCAGTGGTCAAAGTTATAAATTGTATATATGCTTTCTCCATTTTTTTCATTAATAAATATTTTCTTCTGTATTTTATATTTTATAGACTGTCTCCTGACGAAGCGATTTTCAAAAATCGCGAAACTAGTAGAGACCCAAGACCAACTGTCTCCTAGGGCTATTGGTCCACCTGTACTCCCTTTTCCATCTTGTAGGGGCTGCACGTCTGGTGACCCATATGCTCTATTTGTATTGTGTTTTTAATGTACTGTATGTATTGTTGGTTTTTCTTTTTAAAAAATGCTTTTCTATGTATACTATGTAAAATACATTTTCTAATAACTACTCTGTTGTACTACTCTGGTCGAGTATAAACACTACATTTTGTACCGGTATAGTCCTTCCCGCCCACTTCCTCACTGTCGGTCTTCAGGGTCTCTGGGGATTCCCTGAAAACCGTCAATTTAATCCTTGACTTTAGGACGATGGTACCCCCCTAACCTACTTATATTACGTTTTTTTCAATTGAGAGGTTTAAATCTTATTCTGTTTCATACAGGCATTAAAAATAGGCATTTTGACCTCCTCCCAACCACAGGCAATTGCGCGATCGTGCGACGTGGCTCCAAGACAAAATTGGCGTCCTTTTTTTCCCACAAATAGAGCTTTCTTTTGGTGGTATTTGATGATCTCTGCGGTTTTTATTTTTTGCGCTATAAACAAAAATAGATCGACTATTTTGAAAAAAATGCAATATTTTTTACATTTTGCTATAATAAATATCCCCAAAAAAGATATAAAAAAACATTTTTTTTCCTCAGTTTAGGCCGATACGTATTCTTCTACATAATTTTTCGTTAAAGAAAAATCGCAATTAGCGTTTATTGATTGGTTTGCGCAAAATTTATAGCGTTTACAAAAAAGGGGGTCGTTTTATGGCATTTTTATTAATATTTTTTTTTTTACTAGTAATGGCGGCGATCAGCGGTTTTGTTCGGTACTGCGATATTATGGCGGACACATCGGACACTTTTGACACATTTTTGGGCCCATTGGCATTTTTATAGAGATCAATGCTATAAAAATGCATTGTATTACTATAAAAATGCCACTGGCAGTGAAGGGGTTAACACTAGGGGACCGGGAAGGGGTTAAGCGTGTTCCTGTTTGTGCTCTAACTGTATGGGGGGGGGGGGGTGGACTCACTAGGGGAAATCACTGATCTTCTGTTCATACATTGTATGAACAGAAAATCAGTGTTTCCCCCGCTGTTTACACACATAGCTCCCGTTCCCCGCTCTGTAACGAGCAATCGCGGGTGCCCGGCGGCGATCGTACCCGCAGGGCATGCACGCGGGACTCAGGTGCGTGCGGGGGGCGCCCAGCGGTGCGCACGCGCCCCCTAGTGGCCGAAAAAGAGAGGACGTAGAGCTACGTGCTCCCGCGAGACAGAGCCACCGTCCCGCAGTAATATGACCCCGGGCGGTGGGCAAGTAGTTAAGCCTAGGTTCACATTGGAGCAATTTGTCATGCGATTTGAGAAATCAAATCGCATGACAAGTCGCAGCCTATTGGAGGTAATGGCACTGTTCCAATCAGTGCGACAACCATTTTGTGGCACCGCACCGATTTGCAAAAGTAGTTCCTGCACTTCTTTTGCCGATTTCAGGTGCGACTTCAAAAGACTTCTGTGTATGAAGCAACACAGATGTCTATCAAGTAGCAACTGAAATCGCGCTGACCTTGCTACTTTGAAACCGCCATACTTTAAGTGAAGTAGCGCGATTTCAAAGTAGCATCAATGTGAACCAGGGTGAAAACGTCGTTTGGTATTGTTCACCCTAGTAGCAGGGACCATCGCTCCTCTAAAAAGGCATTTCAGAGGCATTTGTCCTGCATTGAGACGGCAATATCTCAGCCTCCTCACCACCTGTTTTACCCCTATATGCATGCGCTGTATGTGGTTGCAGAGAGGCCCACTTACCTGAAAAGTGTGTTTGGTGGGTGGAAGTGCTCCCCAAGTGTGGCAGGGTGTATAATTCCTGCCATGTGTCCACCCCCCCTCTGTAGCTAAAGTGGGAGTGGTTGGGGGGTGGCAAAACCATGACTTAGCGCAACCCAGCCATTAATGTAAATGAGCCCTTTTTTATTGAGTCTGGTTACCTTTAGAACAATAACATTAAGGCCTCATTCACATGGGCAGCTTTGGTTTTACTGCCCCCAACCAATCTCCTGAACGATGGCATGCAGCCACTAGGGTTACCACCTCATCCCTTTAAAACTAAACACCTATTAATTACACAGGTTCTGAGGCTAATTTAATGCAAATAAGGCACTACTTTAGTTTAATTACAGCCTTAATCTGCCACAGAACCTGTGTAATTAATAGGTGTTCAGTTTTAAAGGAATGAGTTGGCAACCCTAGCAGCCACTCATGGCTGTACACGACACGACCACAATGCTCTGCTTCATGGCCATGGCAAAAATTTTACAACATGTTGCTTTTGGTAGGTGTTACCACTGACAAACATGACTAACGTAGGTCTATCAGGCCACGCCAAAACCATCTACAACTGAATGCAATGCATGCGATTGTGGTAGTACAGCATTGGGTGGTCAGCTCCCTACCACCTGTCAAATGCTAATACAGATTGCTCTTCAGAAGGCACTGCACACCTGAATAAGTCCTAACAGACAGCTCTCTGACAGAAAAGTATGTATGAAAGACCAGTTTATGAAAAGTATGTATGAAAGACCAGTTTCATCGGACTAAATTGATCGTGTGTACGGCCCATCGTTGTCCATCGGACCAGATTTTTAAAGCTTGCTTTAAAATCTGTCCGATGGACACCTGTCCATCGGACCAAAACGATGGTTAGTACACAAAAGCATCGGACCAAAAACCTGCGCATGCTCAGAATCAAGTCGACGCATGCTTGGAAGCATTGAACTTTGTTTTTTCAGCACGTCGTTGTGTTCTACTTCACCGCGTTCTGGCCCGATGGGATTTTGAACTGATGGTGTGTACGCACATCAGACCATCAGACCACTTTAGCGTGGTCCGATGAAAACGGTCCGTCAGACCTGTCTTATCGGACCGGTCTGATCGTGTGTATGTGGCCTTAGAGTACTTGAAGAAGCACTGATAATACTCTCCTGCAGCACACAATCTATAATCAAGTGAAGTCCCTATGCCTTCAGACATGTGGCCAGTGCTTTATTCCCCCCCCCCTTATATCTTTTCAATGTTATGGTTATTAGAGAACAAGTATAAAGTCAAAAATGGCCCTGTGCATATTGTCACACTTGCCCATTCGTTGCCTTAATGATTGTAAGTACCTGTCTTAAAGTTGTGCCATCACAACTGCCCATTTGTTGCTTGTATAATGTATTGATTTCCCATTTATTTCCTACATATTGTAACAATTCCCCTGATGCCCACATATTGTCAGAATTTCCTGCATATTCCTACCAATGCCTATTTCATACCAATGCATTGTAACAAATTCCAGATTGATGTTGTCACACCTACCTGACTGTATGTAGCCCACACAATTTGAACTGCTCACTTTTTTCCAGTGTATGGTTCACAATGCCTATTTGCTCCCTGTGCATTCTTTAACTCAGCAAGTTATAAGCTAACTCAAGGCTTGAATGGTTAAGTCATTAACCACACCTAAAAAAACACAGAACCTTAAGGCCCCTTTCAAACTGAGGAGTTTTTTTAGGCGGTACAGCGCTAAAAATAGCGTGGTACAGCGCTAAAAAAACTCCTGCCAAGCAACCTCAGGCGATGCGCTGACGGGAGAGAAAAAAATCTCCTGTCAGCAGCATCTTTGGAGCGGTGAGAGGAGCGGCGTGTATACCGCTCCTTCACATTGAAAACAATGGGAAACCGCGGCAATACCGCCCGCAATGCGCCTCTATAGAGGTGCATTGCGGGTGGTATTAACCCTTTCACGGCTGCTAGCGGGGGTTAATACCACACGCACAGCAAGCGGCCGCAACTCGCTGCAAATCTGACGGTATAGCGCTGCTATTTTTAGCGCCACTATACTGCCAGCGCGGCTGTTTCTCCAATGTGAAAGGGGCCTAATTGTGGATTCAATGATCCACTAGCCATTAATCAAAGAATATCACTTGTTTAATTATATAGCACATGTAAATAGAGGGAAGCATTAAAAGAAAAACATGAACCACCCCCCATGAGGTACAGTTCTGCCCTACTTGTGACACAAATAGTAACAGAATTTTCTATAACATCCAATTCTTTGTTAAATAAAAGATGTATCACAGCATGAATTAATAGATGACTGCAAATACAAGCATCTAGTTCCCAACCCAGAATAACTGAAAATTAGAGTCTTCGGACAGATGTATTGGTAAACCCTATAACTGCAGGAGAAACATATAACGTGTCATAAAACGTCTATGGTAGGGTATCCAGAAGGAGAATGCAAGGGTCATAAGCGGTAGGTATCTTGCAAAAAGTGTCTTACTCCGACTCCAAAAGTGCCACTTGGTGCAGGTTTGGACATGGCAGACATACAGCACCTGTCCCACAATATTTTAACAACTACCTATTTTTTACCAGGGTATGGTTTGCATTGTAGGGTATGCATTGTAACAATTACTCTTGTTGCCCATGTATTTTAGCATTGCCTGTTTGTTGCCCAAATATTGTCACAATGTTTCATTTGTTGGCAACATAATATCTTGATTACTTTTTTTGCCAATGTATTGTAACACTTGTCTGTTTTCTTGTCCACATATTTTCACAATTACCAATTATTTGCTTGTGTTATGTCACGATTGCCCATTTTTAGCCAGTGTATTATAATCTGTATTTTGCTGTGTGCATTTTACAATGTATAAAGATTGCAAAAATGTTGGCAGTGTTTTGCAATGATTGCATATTTATTGCCCATGTATAGCAATGACTGTCTGTTTGCTGCCCACTTATTGTCATAATTGCCTGTAGCTGCCTGCAAATAACTGATGCCAAGGTTTACCAATTTTGTGTCCATGTGTTGTAATAAGTGCCATTTTTTTGCTCATGTGTTGATTGTGATTGCTGTTTTTGCTACCTGAGGATCACCAAAATTGACCACTTACTTTCCCCCCCTATATATTCATAATTGCCCACATATTGAAACAATTGTCCATTTGCTGCCTTGCATATTATTGCCTGTTTGTTGCCACTTGACTGCTTATTTGTTGCATGTGTGTTGTTATGAATGCCCATTCCTTCCCTATTTATTGACTCAATTATTTGAGTATGTAGCAATTACTCATTTTATGCTCATGTATTTTAAGGTTTTTCTGTATGTTCTTTCCATATTAAACTGCCTGTTTGTTGCTCACACATTGTAAGACTTGCTTATTCCTTTCCCATGTATTCTTATAATTGCCATATTTTGTCTACATTTTGTTAAGTCAGAGTTGTTTCATTAGGGGACCAAATTTAATCCTAGGTCTTTCACTCTCAAACCACTATAGCTTGCGCTACTGTTAAACCCTAACATTTGTCAAGGTACACTGTTTACTTATTGATTGCTAGTGCTTGCAAAGACACATGCAAAGTTCACCTACTAAATTGCAATGTTTCTATGCATTATGGTAATGTAGTCAGGCTTTATATCCTGTACAGTGTGCCTCTTTTTTTTACATTTCTATCAGTTGAATGCTGCAAAAATAGATAAAAAAAAACTGTGAGGTTCGCACATAGCATATTTAGACCACAGCTTTTACACACAAGCTCCCCCGCAGGGTGTTGGAGATTTGGCCAGCTGCAACTCTGCTATATGCTGGCAGCACAGTTTTTATTTAAATGGTTAGTAAAAAGTAAAAAAAAAATATTCATTACTGACTGCATTGTAATATTACATTAGGATGGCTCAGTTAGGCTTTAGGTACATAATTAGTTATTTTAAGCAAATTTTGACAAAGCATGCCATGTTGGGAAATTAGAGGCTAGTTTTAACAACATTTCAGGAGAAGGAAGAATAATTTTTACATAAGTAATTTTCTTCATTCCTAGTCTACCATTAAATCTTGTGATACTAGACTCAGGAACAGATGTGACTATTTTTGTTTTTGTGTGGCAAATTGGAAATTATTGGCAATTATCTGCAGATATTTTATAACAAAATCTGGTCTTGTATGGATATCCTTACTCCATATTTCAGTTAACAACATTGAAAACAAAAAAAATCTTGCGTTTGCACTGCAGTAAAATCCGGAGAGCATGCTGTTAAGTAAGCCCACCGGGGGTAGTCTCAGCTTTTGTCTTGAACGTGCAAGCAGTACAGCAAATCCCCATTAATATGGGTGTGAGTGACACTAATAAATGCCCTGCAGGTTGCTATGTAATTAGGTTTGTTTTACTGTATGTTAGGAGATTGTCTTGGGTTTTGGAAGAGGGGTGGGGGGTAATGGTTAGGTTAAGCTGATAAATACTGATTGCCCCATTATGTTAGTAAACAGATAACAAATTGCATGGTGAGTGGGGAAGGACCCCACACCAAGTATATATTGCAGAGCACAATTAGCTGTGTGTCCCAATGCGTATTGTCACCATGAATCTACTGGGGTCTCTTCTGCTGCTACTCTTGCCTTCCGTGGATTGCTACATCTGGGCCTGGATGTTATCCATGCCTTATAACAACCCTGAAGATGCTGCTGGACTTGCAAGGAGCGCTACCTCCAAAGTGACTACAGTAAGTAACCTTTCCTTTAATATATGTCTGCTAGAAAGACAATTTTATTCATTTTTTTGGAAGATACTGAATGAGAATGTGAAGCTTATGTAGTGTGTTGAGCCTTATGTTCTCATATTTGGTAAAAAGCATACCTTTCCCAAAGACAGTAGCAGAGCTATTCAGTAAAGAGTCCTTATTCTTAGAGGCTAATTCTTTGTGCATCATTCATAATTCACCCAGTAAAGGTCTAACTAAAGAAAAAAATATTCTAATTCTAATCTAAAGGGGTTGTAAAGGTAAAAAAAATCCCTAAATAGCTTAATTTATCTTAGTGCAGTCCTCCTTAACTTACCTCATCCTTTGATTTTGCTTTTATATGTCCTTATTTCTTCTGAGAAATACTCACTTCCTGTTCTTCTGTCTGTAACTACACACCACAATGCAAGGCTTTCTCCCTGGTGTGAAGAAAGCCTCTTGAGGGGGAGGGGGCGAGCAGGAGTGTCAGGACACTTTCTATGTTGCAGATAGAGAAAGGAGCTGTGTGATAGTGGGCATCCTGACACTCCTGCTCGCCCCTTCCCCCCTTAAGAGGCTTTCTTCACACCAGGGAGAAAGCCTTGCATTACAGTGTGTAGTTACAGACAGAAGAACAGGAAGTGAGCATTTCTCAGAGGAAATGAGGACATTTAAAAGCAAAATCGAAGGATTAGGTAAGTGAAGGAGGACTGCACTAAGGTAAAGGAAGCTATTTAGGGGGAAAAAATTACCTTTACAACCCCTTTAAGATTGAGAACTCTTTATTTCATAAAGTCATGAATAATGGTCTCTTAGTTTAATCATAATGCGTGGCTGGTGGGCAATATTGTATTTTACATGATTACCTTTTTTTTCTCAACAGATAAGCATAGCATTAGGAATGTCCCACTGCATAAATAAGCTTCCTGGGCTGTGCACCCATGCATGAATATGCAAAAATTTAGGTTCAGTTCATATGTTACATCTTTTTTCATTTTTCAGAGACATAGACAATCAGCCTTCATAGAAGCTGAGTATTGGCATAGAATAGGGGGCTATGACACTGCTTTGAGTAAGCAAACTTTCACACTAATAATATAATATATCAACAGGGCCTGCAATCCCCCAGCAGCCTCAAGCTGAACATACATGGTTGAACGAAAAAAAAACAGTACCTCCAATATACACAAAAGAGGTGGAAGGTGGAATCTCCTCCGTAGGGATATTGTATTCTAACAGCTTCACCAACAGCTGTCATAATATACTGATTAATAACTGCAGCTGATTGGCAAATTTCTGACATGTCCCTTGAACAGAAGTTACAAAAAATTCTATCAGTTCACCCACTGAATGAAATTTGGACTGTCCTTGCTGGACCAGCTGTATCTTGATAACTTTATAAACAGCTTTAAATAGGAAGTTTTGGTTTCCGGAAAAAAAAAAATGAATAAATAAAAAAAAAATATATATATATATATAATATATATGTATGTATACTCACCTAGGTGGATACAGCATCAATCAGATGCTGCATCTGTCCCCTGTCGCTTCTAAGGCCCCATACACACTATTCTGCAGATTTTTGTCTTCAGATTTACCAAAATCATGTAGTGCAAGGGCCTGCTTGATTGCATACACAACTAACCTCTCAGGCCGCGTACACACGATCGAACATGTCCGCTGAAACTGGTCTCTGTTCGATCGTGTGTACGGCCTATCGGACCGTTTTCCAGCGGACAAAAATTTCCAAACATGCTTGATAACATGTCCACTGGAAACCTGTCCGTCGGTTAGTACACAAACCATCGGACCAAAATCCCCCGCATGCGCAGAATCAAGTCGACGCATGCTTGGAAGCATTGAACTTCGTTTTTTCATCATGTCCATCCGGTCCGAGGGGATTTTGGTCCGATGGTGTGTACGCACATCAGACCAACAGACAACTCAGCCTTGTCCGATGAAAACGGTCAATCGGACATGTTTCCTCGGACATGTCTGATCATGTGTACAGGGCCCTAAGGTTTGACTTCATATTATATGGTTTTGGTAAATCTGAAGACAAAAATCTGCAGAAAATCTATTATTGTGTGTATGGGGTCTAAGACTAAGGACTATGCAATCAAAGACTGCTGATTTCTCAGTTCTCAGTCTTCACTGAGAAGAGAGACAGTCACTGGCTCACTGCTTTACTCCTCCAGGGCTAACTGGAGTGCTGGGCTATGGAAGGGAGTAGGAGTGGGTGACTCAGTTTCCCAGTGGCTCACTGAGAGGCTGATCCAACTGCCATTTCAGGCAACTGGGTGGATCCTGACTGTCAGACTGGATTCACACCTATGCGAATTGGATGTGACTTACACTGCATCCAATTCGCAGGAAATTTTAAAATCTGTTTATTTTAAGGAGGCTGGTTCACATATATGCATTGCTTTCGCACTCCGTATTGCACAAAAAAACGTGTGTGTCTGATTTGCAGATGTGTTCCGTTGTGAACAATAATTCTCTCCCCCTCCTCACTATAACTCCCCCTTTCCCTGCTCAGCTGATCCGCAGATACAAGAGATGGGAATTGCTGAACAGCTGATTTTGTAATTCGCGCTGTAATTGGAGCTGTAATTCGCACCACACGTGTGAATACAGCTTCAAGCCTGGACCGGTTAAGTGACGTCAGCAGACAGCGGCATTTAACCTGCTGTTGGCTGAAAATGGGTCACAGGAATGCAGAAGGAACTGCAGTCCTGTGACCTACAGGAGAAGTGTTGTCAAAATAGTTTTGGCCATACTAAGGCTGCATTCACACCTGAGCGTAGGCGGCAGCCGGCGTATTGCCACGACACGACATTGGCGTATTGTCCCTGCGATTTGCGGTGACAAGTCGCTCCTTGTTTTCGCTGGGAGGGGTGATTTTAACATTGTCAGCTATTGCCAAACGCCTGATACGCCTGAAAAAAAGGGTCCGGGACTTGTTTCAAGCTTCAGGCGTACAGCGTTTCGTTTGTGAACCATCTCTTATGCTAGCCTTTCATGTAGCGATAAACTGTCAGTCATAGATTTGATTGTTTCAATCGTTTGAGGAAAAAAAACATTTTATCACAGTACTATTCATTCATTTTCTATGAAAATAAAAGCAGCTTTTAGATTCTGATTTTTTTTCTTTAATTTGGAATAATTGTTATACACTTATTGTAATATTACATGTTGACCAGCTCTGTATTACATTTAAAGTTTACTTTAAGGTACTTGTTATCCAATATTTAGAAAAAAAGTTAGCACCGAAAAACTATATAAAGTATTTCATTATTATCTTTAAAATATTTGGTCCGTTTTGATCTGTTAAATATACCATTAAAAGCATTTTGTTAGGTAAGAGCGAAAGAAAAACGTGGATCCAAAAATCTTGGGAGCTAATACATTTCTGTGCTTTCTACCTCTGCTGACGGTTATCAGATGGCATTGTTGCCAGTTCTTCCTGTGGATTGCAGAACACTTCCCCCATTTGTCATGATGTTGTTTGTTCTTAGGTTTAATAGATTTAAATGTAATAGATTTAAATAGATAATCCTAAAGGAAAAATAGAACTAAATGCCTCTAAACTTGTCTGTAACTTTTAGGTAACATGTGATCATGACCGTGGTTGTGGGCGTGGCTTGTTTTGTGACCATCACTTTGGCTTATGTGTTGCACTACGTCATGAAGGCCAGTACTGCAGGAAGGATTCCCAATGTATCCGAGGTCTGGGATGCATGTATGGGCACTGCCAACGTATTATACCAGGAGGGCATGAAGGTAGGAGCAGTCAAATTTTATGTTATGAACTGTACAGATATAGCTTATATATTTCATGATTACATATTTGCTAACCGGTTACTAACAGACACGCACAAGAATCCCTTATGCTCCAATTACGGGGAAAACATTCCTTCCTGATTCTATCCTGAAGCCCAAATATAACTGGATATTATATAGATCAGGGGTCTCCAAGCTTTCTAAACAGGGGGCCAATTTACTGTCCTGCAGACTTTAGAGAAACTGGAATAGAATAAGAAAGATACCACTAAGGATGGGACTTTGAAGGCCGAACTCAATATGTATAAAAAGTTTATTAGATGGACCAAACAAGATAACAGTTGATACTTGTTAACAATGGACCTGTAAGGTCAAGGTAATTCTACATAAAACACTTGCAAAATGATATGTAGGTAGGAAACACCAAGGATGAAAAAGTGCACCCAGTGTTAAAGAAAAAGAGAAGAATGGGGTTTTTACAACACATCAGTGTATAATACAACATAATTTAAAATAAACACTCTCAAAAGGGATGATGGAGGATGCCTGACGCGTTTCTGGTCTTGTAGGTAAGTAGAAGACCATCATCAGGGGCCAGAGAGTTGTATGGTGTATACAATTCTCAATCTAAAAATAACAGAAACAGCAGCATAGGACACATAGTCAGAATGATATGCTAACTCCGTTTGAATCTAAAACAGATGCTTTAGATTCAAACGGTTGTAAAGTATTTTTTTAACCCCCTAAATAGCTTCCTTTACCTTGTAAAGTGCAGTCCTCCACTTACCTCATCCTTCAATTTTGGTATTAAATGTCCTTATTTCTTCTGAGAAATGCTCACGTTTTGTTTTTCTGTCTGTAACTCACCACCGTAATTCGAGGCTTTCTTCCTGGTGTGGAGAAAGCCTCTTGAGGGATTACTTTTTGCGCCATAAACAAAAAAATATATATATATTTTTTTGAATAAGACACAAGTGCACAGAAAGTCCACTTGAAAGTGCACTTGTAAGTGCAGTCGCCGTAAATCGCTGTAGATCTGAGGGGAAGCTCTGAAATTAGGGGGAGGCTTTGTTGATTTTATCATCCAATCACATGCAAGCAAAAATTATGTTTTTTATTTTCCTTGCATGTCCTCCTCAGATCTACAGCGACTGCACTTCAAGTGCACTTGCAGTGCACTTGTAGTGCAAAGTGGATTTGCCTTTCGTAAATAACCCCCTATATTTTGTACTTTAGCTATAATAAATATCCCCAATTTATCTATTTTTTAGAGCTAATTTTTTCCTCAGTTTAGGTCGATATGTAGTGTTAATAAAAAACACAATAAATTAATAAAGAATTGATCATAGTTTTTTCTATGGACTTTTCAGATTTATTTATTTATTGTGCACTTTTAATTGTATTAACACTGTTTATTAATATTTTAATTTATTATTTTGTCCAATTGCACCCTTTATACTCATTATTTCATAAGTTATTAGTTATCACAAATTTTAGGTGCAGCATTAGAACATTCTGAAATTTGTACTTGCCACCGTTTCCCTATCACCTTTTTTCACGATATGTATTCTTCTACATATTTTTGGTAATAAAAATCGCAATAAGCTTATATTGATTGGTTTGCACATAATGTATAGCGTCTACAAACTATGGGAAAGATTTTATGGCATTTTTATTGTTATTATATTTTTTACTAGTAATGGCGGTGAGCTGCGATTTTTATCGGGACTGCGACATTATGGCGGACAAATCTAACACTTTTGACACATTTTTGGGTTCATTGACATTTTAACAGTGATCAGTGCTATAAAAATGCACCGATTACTGTGCAAATGTCACTGGCGGGTGAGATCTAGGGGTTAACTGTGTTCCATCCTGTGTGTTCTAACTGTAGGGGTATGAGAGTGACTAGAGGAGATTACAGATCTTTGTTCCTAGCTAGTAGGAACACACAATCTTTCTCTCCTCTTCTGACAGAACAGGGATTTGTGTGTTGACACACATGTCCCTGTTCTGGCTCTCATGCCTCCAATTGCGTGTGGCTGGTGATCATTGTGACCAGCGGCCATGCGCACCGGTTTCCCCGCAGTGCAGCAGTTGTGCGAGTGCGCCTGCTATCCCCGCTTAAAGGGCCGACGTACAGCTACGGCGGCTCGTGGGAACGTGCATACCTGCCGCTGTATGACGGCGGTTGGTCGGCAAGCGGTTAAGGTTGAACCGCTTCTTTTTTTAATTTTAATGAATGGTAGTGTGTCTTTTTAAATTTCCTTACGCGGAAAAGTTTTACCCCTATTGTGGGGCCACCAGTACAGTGTTTGTACATTAAAATCATATCCCCTGTCAAGCATCTCTACTCCAGTCCTCATAATATTTCCTCATCATAACTAAGGTCCTCCTGTCCCTTAGCTTTGTTGCCCTTCTCTCTCCAGTTTCAGCACATCATCCCCGAGGACTGGTGCCCAGAACTGGACGACATACTCCGGACCAGAGTATTGTAGAGTGGGATCCTTGAGAGCGATCCCTGATATGATCCCTGAGAATTGTCATGCTGATGTGATTTTTTTTATGAAAAGTCAGATTTAAAGTGAACACCTTTCCACGGCGCTAACTGTATTCAAAATTTACTTTTTTTTTTTTTAAATGGTTATTAGAATTGATATAACACCAACAATTTGCTCAGCACTTTACAAAATGGGGGGGGGGACGGGACAATACAGTTACAAACATTTTTTATACAAGAGGGGTCAGAGTCACCATTTCTCTAGATTTAAAGTTAAAGGGGTTGTAAAGACAAAAATATTTTCCTCTTAAATTAAAGTCTGACAGTAGCTGATAAAGTAAAACGTTATGTTTTGCATTATAACTAGTTTGATACCTGTTGAAATCGAGGTGTTTTATTCACCTCATCACTCCTGAATCGGTATTCTCACTGACTTCTTGGTTTGCGGTGCGCATTCATTCTTGCTGCATCACGGCCTAATGGGAACTACAGTTCCCATTAGGCTTAGCCTCCATGCCTGTGAGGCATAAGAGAGCATCTTCATGCAGGGCTGTAGTCAAACAGCTCAGGTGCTGGTGGAAAGCAAGAAGAGGAGAGAGAAGAGGAGAGACAGGAAATGGCATTTTCAAACCTGGATTACTGTATTTTGGAAGTCAAAAGGAAAAACGAGGTAAGTAATATTTAAATGCTCTAGCTTACAGCAATCTATTAATCTAATAAAAAACTAACCTTTAGTGTTCCTTTAAGCATATGGTATTTGTTTCTATTCTTATGCTCTCTATAATAAATCACATGTTTTGCCAGGGTCCCGATGCCGCCAGGATAAGGACTGTTTACCATCAATGTGCTGTGCAAGACACCATGGAGAAATGATCTGCAAACGCAAATTATCTGCTGGGAGCAAATGTTATGTTCCAGAAGGAGGTTTAGCATTTAGCATCAACCAATTATGCCCCTGTGAAGAAGGGTTGGTCTGCAGTTCCACACAGCCTCCACGAGAGTAAGTTACCATACTTTATATCAATAGTTGTTTTATCGTTCACATTTACAGTGTTAACATGCCTTTTCTGACACTTATATATCCTACTTGTAAAAATCAGTATTTTTTTTCTAGAAAATTACTTAGAACCCCCAAACATTAAATATTTTTAAAGAAGAGGCACTAGAGAATGAAATGGTGGGTGTTGCATTTTTTTTTATCTCACATGCTATTTATGCAGTGTTTTTTTTAAGTGCAATTTTTTGGGAAAAAAATACACATACATTTTAATGCACAAAAACCCATGTAATGCCCAACTATTTGGTAATATCTAAAAGATGATGTTATGCTGAGTAAATAAATACCGAACATGTCACGCTTTAAAGTTGTGCATGGCCGTGGAATGGCCACAAACTAACTACGTGAGTTACATTATCCAAAAGTGATATTTAAAAGCCTTTACAAGTTACCACTTTAGTTTTTAGTTCTAGAATTATTGCTCTAAATCTGGGGCGTTCATGGTAATACCTTATATGTGTGGTACGATCACTGTTTACATACCAGCACAGGACTGACTCATGCGTTCCCCTTTACGTGCAAGGGCAGGGGGATGGGGGCACTTATTTCTTACACTGTACCTTTCATTTTTTTTTTCAGTTTTATTTTTATCATAAGGCATGGGTCCACAACGTGTGGCCTTCCAGCTGTTGTGGAACTACAAGTCCCATCATGCCCCTGCCTTTGGACATCATGCTTATAACTATCAGCCTTGCAATGCCTTATTGAACTTGTAGTTTTGCAACAGCTGAAGGGCCACGAGTTATGCAACCATGCCTTCAGGTCTGGTATGGATTTTAAGGGAAACACTGCGCCAAAATAAAAAAAATGGCGTGGGGTCCCCCCAAAAATCCATACCAGACCCTTTATCCAAGTACGCAACCTGGCATGCCACAGGAAAATAGAGGTCGACGACATGTAGCCTGGTACGGTTCAGGAGGGGGGCACTCTCTCATCCCCCCTCCTTTTCCTGTGGCCTGCCAGGTTGCGTGCTTGGGTAAAGGGTCTGGTATGGATTTTTGGGGGACCCCACGCCATTTTTTTTATTTCGGCTCGGCGTTCCCCTTAAAAAAAAATTAGATTGAACCCCACATCATTTTTTTTAATGATGCAGGGTTCCCCTTAACCACTTAAGACCCACACCTTTACGCAGTTAAAGGACCTGGCCAGTTTTTGTGATTCAGCACTGCGTCACTTTAACCTCCCTGGCGGTATTCACGTGTGTGGCACGGGGTGGGATTTTCAAGCTACGATCGGTAACCCCGTGCCACACACGCGCTTGCCTCGCTGGATGCAGAAAAAAGTTTTCTTACCTTTTCTCTGCGATCCAGCGATGAATCCCCGCAGTACACGGCGGCCGGATGTCCGCCTGATGCTCTGTGTTCCTCCGATTCCCTTCCCTGGGGGGGGGAACGGCGCCAAATTCAAAAATGTAAACAAACACTTTACATACAGTATACTGTAATCTTATAGATTACAGTACTGTATGTAAAAAATACACACCCCCCCATGTCCCTAGTGGTCTGCCCTGTACACTACATGTCCTTTTTTTATAATAAAAACTGTTCTTTCTCCCTGCAAACTGTAGATTGCCCATAGCAACCAAAAGTGTCCCTTTATGGCAAAAATTGTATTAGAGCAGCTAAAAAACTGCGATAATAAATCAGAATCACTTGCAGAATTTAGCGATAGCGATTTGTGGGGAAATTCGTCATAAAAAAAAAAAAAAAAAAATGACAGCAAAAATTCTGCAACTGAGCAAATTTCAGTGATTTTGATTTGATTACATTATTGAATAATTTTTACTATAATTATATTATTATTTGTTATAATTTTTTATAATTATTTATTATATTATAATTTTTAATAAAAAAATAAAAATAAATCATACCCGGGATGCCTATTAGACTCTTGTTTGGATAGATTTAAGTGAGTCATTCCTAAGAATTAAAAGCCTACAGTATAAAACGCCAAATTCCCTTGCAAATAATGGTACCGCTTTCAGCACCTAAAATCTTAAAGAATCATACCGCCAGGGAGGTTAACTGACAATTGGGCGGTCGTGCGACGTGGCTCCCAAACAAAACTGGCGTCCTTTTTTTCCCACAAATAGAGCTTTCTTTTGGTGGTATTTGATCACCTGTGCGGTTTTTATTTTTTACAAAAATAGAGCTACAATTTTGAAAAAAATTCAATATTTTTTACTTTTTGCTATAATAAATATCCCCCAAAAATATATATCTTTTTTTTTTTTTTTTCCTCAGTTTAGGCTGATACACATTCTTCTACCTATTTTTGGTAAAAAAAAAATATACATTAAAAATGCATGGTTTACTGAGAAAACGACAATTGCAGTTTGGGACTTAACCAGAAGGGGGCGCTGAAGGGGTTATGTGTGACCTAATTTGTGTTTCTAACTGTAGGGGGGTGTGGCTGTAGGTGTGACGTCATCGATTGTGTTTCCCTATAACACACGAACACACGATCGATGACGGTGCCACAGTGAAGAACGGGAAAGCTGTGTTTACACACAGCTCTCCCCGTTCTTCAGCTCCGAGGACTGATCACGGGACTCCAGCGGCGATCGGCTCTGCGGGTCCCACGCCCGCGGTTACGGAGCTTCGGACCTGGTTGCGTGCATATGCCCGCGACCCCACCGCTGGGCTTAAAGGGCAATGTACAGGTACATTGATGTTCCCAGCTGTGCCATTCTGCCGACGTATATCGGCATGAAGGGGTCCTTAAGTGGTGAATATCCATACCAGACCTGATATGGAATTTGGGGGGACCCCCATACATTTTTTTATTTTTTATTTTGGTTCCCTGCACAAAAAAAATCATTTAAAACAACTTGCGCTATTAATGAATTGTGGGGTCTGGCAATACAGATAAAAGTAATTGAAAAATATTCATACCAGACCCTAAGGGTCAATTTTTTTCAATTACTTTTCTCTGTATTGCCAGGACCAACAATTCATGAATAGCCGGGAGTAGTTTTAAATATTTTTTTTGTTCTTCAGAAATGACACTTTGTGCAGGGACAATTCTAATGCCCCCATACACACTATCAGTTTTCCTGCAGGTTTTACCAAAACCATCTAATATGAGGTCAAACCTCAAGAGTTTCAATTTGAATGCAATCAGGCAGTCCCTTGCACTACATCGTTTTGGTAAACCTGAAGAGAAAAACCTGCAAGAAAACTGATAGTGTGTATGGGGCATTTTTCAAGCGTTATTTGAGCGAAGCCTCATCTGCAATCCCAATGTGAAAGCCTGAGTGCTTTCAGAGCACTTTCACACTGCCAGTGCCTAAAAAACGATGGTAAAGCACTGCCTAGCGTTTTACGGTCTTTTTGCAGTGCCTCAGTGTGAAAGGGCAGGGCGTTTTTACAGCGCTTTCAATTCATTTCAATGGAGAGGGGCATTTTTTGGAGCATTTTTTCCAGCGCCCAAAAGCTGCTACAAAGATGCTGCTTGCAGGACTCAGTGTGAAAGAGTCCATTGAGATACATGGAGAGCGTTTTATGAGCATTTTAGTATCGATATTTTTAACGCTAAAACACTGTAAAAACGCTTCAGTGTGAAAGGGCTCTTAACACGGGAAACATGCGCTACTTTACATGCATTCTTTAGACACCCCCCCGGTATGAAATTTAAAGGAATATTTCACTTTTATTGTTTCACTTTAAGCATTATTAAAATCACTGTTACCGAAAAAACTTCAGTTTTTAAACTTTTTTTGCATTGATACATATCCCCTGGGGCAGGACCCAGGTTCCCAAACACTTTTTAGGACAATAACTTGCATATTAACCTTTAATATTATCACTTTTGATTTTTCATGTTCATGTCCCATAACTCTTCCCTATGCTATCCAAAAAGCTTAAAAATAGATTTTTTGGTTGAAGCTACAATTTACCTGTTCCAACTTACAAACAGATTTAACTTAAGAACAAGCCTACAGTCTCTATCTTGTTTGTAACCTGAGGACGCCTTTATAAGTCTTTAAAATTAGCACTTTAGAATTTTCACGTTCGTGTCCCATAGACTTTAACGGTGTTCGCGTGTTCGAACAAATTTTTTGACTGTTCGCATGTTCTGGTGCGAACCGAACTGGGGGTGTTCCGCTTATCCCTAATTACCATGAACGTCAGTTTGAAAGCAATAATTCTAGAACTAGACTTCCTGTGTAAAACTAAAGTGGTAACTACAGGTCGACCGATATGGGTTTTTCTCTGGCTGATGCCGATGCAGATATTTGGAAATCGGGGCGGCCAATGGCCGATATATGATGCCGATTTTTGCGGACGATATTTTAGGCCGATTTTTCTTCTTTTTTTCCCCTTCATCTCATAAAATCTAACAGTTAAAAAATAAAAGCGTGATGCCAGACATCGCATGCGATTCGCACCACATTGGAGTGCACATCACATGCAATGTCTGTGCGATGCAATTTCAGCCATACAAACTGTATGGCTGAAATCGCATTGCATTCACACCAAAATGGTGCAGGACCCTTTATTTGGTCCGCACTGGAATCGGATCGGATGGGTGTTCACACCCATCCAATCCGATTCCTGCACCATGTTATCGTTTGCACTGCGATCTGGAAACTGATCTGGGGGTATTAGCTTTACATTGACACCTACAGTGGTTTTCAGATCTCAGTGTAAACCACTGTGCGATTCAGGTGCGATGTGGGACCCGCACTGAATTTGCACAGTTCTCGGCCTAAATCTGACTGCCCATAGAGTAGAGTGGGGCTGTGTCTGTGTTCGCTCAGCAGAAACTGAGCAGACATGGGCTTGTCATCTGCCCACACTCAGCAGACAGATACCACACTGAGTAAAGCCCACCCTGTGTCTTCTGTTTTGTCCCCATCAGCTTTGCTCTGTCCCCTTCTGCCCCCCTCCTTTTTCACTTGCTCTTTGTCCCCCAACTATTCCTCATGAGTTTACCTCTCTAGTCTAGTCTACATGGTGTACATGCAGCAGCTGCAGACTGCATAATCAGAACAGACAGCCACATAGAATGAAGCATCTAATCCAGGGGTCCTCAAACTACGGCCCTCCAGTTGTTCAGGAACTACAATTCCCATCATGCCTAGTCATGTCTGTGAATGTCAGACTCTTGCAATGGCTCGTGGGATGTGTAGTTCTGCAACAGCTGGAGGGCCGTAGTTTGAAGATCCTTGATCTAATCTATGTCCTACCTTCCACTGAGGATTCTCATACGTGCCATGCCATTCCAGAACCTGTAACTGCTGGCCCCGCCCCATGTTATCACTTGGCTCCTCCCTCTGGTTGTACTCTTCCCGGGCTCTCCCTCATCTCACTCGCCCACCCGATAGTCTGTGCAGGACTGAAGGTGGGAGAGGATTGGTCATAGGGTGGGCGGGAGGGAGAGAGGGGAAGGGGTTCAAAAAACGAGTGGCCATCATCTATCTTGCAGCTTACTGGGAGAGAGGAGGAGAAGGCGGGGCTGGGGGAGCAGAAAGAAGTTTGTGAGAGGCAGCGTCTGAAAGTCACAGTCCCCAGGGCTGTGCTGCTTCTCACTGTGCGCGCTGTGTCAGCTGTGCTGAGCGAGGTACATATGGGAGCCGCGCCACTATGCTAATCGGCCTAATTAACATAATAATCGGCCGCTGCAGATTTCCTAAAAAAGCCCAAACATCGGCCAATATATCGGCCGACCGCTATATATTGGTCGACCTCTAGTGGTAACTTGTAAAGGCTTTGATATGTCACCTTTAGATAATGTAACTCACGTATTTAGTTTAACCACTTGCCCACCAAGCCTGTTTTTAAGATTCTGTGTTTTTACGAGACTAAAACAGTTTTTTTTGCTAGAAAATTACTTAACCCCCCCAAACATTATATATATATTTTTTCTAACACCCTAGAGAATAAAATGGCAGTCATTGCAATACTTTTTGTCACGCCGTATTTGCGCAGCGGTCTTACAAGCGCAATTTTTTTGGAAAAAATTCACTTTTTTGAATAAAAAAATAAGACAACAATAAATTTGGCCCAATTTTTTTTATATATTGTGAAAGATAATGTTACGCCGAGTAAAATGATACCCAACATGTCACGCTTAAAAATTGAAAATCTCGATAGGCGACGTTTAAAAAATTCTACAGGTTGCATTTTTTGAGATACAGAGAAGGTCTAGGGCTAGAATTATTGCTCTCGCTCTAACGATCGCGGCGATACCTCACTTGTGTGGTTTGAACACCGTTTTCATATGTGGGCGCTACTCGCGTATGCGTTCGCTTCTGTGCGCGAGCTCGTCGGGATGGGGCGTTTTTACTTTTTTTTTTTTCTTATTTATTTTAAATTAGTTTATAATTTTATACACCGAAATAAATAAAAATAAAAAAAATATCACTTTTATTCCTATTACAAGGAATGTAAACATCCCTTGTAATAGAAAAAAGCATGACAGGTCCTCTTAAATATGAGATCTGGGGTCAAAAGGACCTCAGATCTCATATTTATTTAGTCTTAAATGCAAAAAAAAAAAAAAAAAAAAATCATTTTTCAAATGTCAGAAAAAAATATGGTTCTTTAAGACGCTGGGCGGGACTGACGTTTTGACGTCACTTCCGCCCAGCAGAGCTATGGGGGACGGGTGGGGGCGATTTTTCCCTCACTCATATCCCAACACAGCTGGCGACAGGACCCGATCGCCTCCGCCGCTACCGACGGCTCCGGTAAGCGGCGGGAGGGGGGGGCCCTCTCCCGCCACCGATAACGGCGATCTTGCGGCGAATCCGCCGCGGAGACTGTCCTTATCGTGTACAGTACTGCCCACGGAAAAGATGGATATCTCGGTTGTGGCAGCAGCTGCTGCCGTTACCGAGATATCCATCTTTAAAAACATGACGTCTTTTTACCATGACACTGTGGGCAAGTGGTTAAAGGAAAAAGATGGGAATGGTGCGCTTATTCAATAATGTGCCATAAAGTAATATACTCAAAGAAAAAATATGATTAGTTTCCAAACATACAAATAAATAAATAAATGTGAATAAAGTCCAACTAAAGCCAAATGGTAGAAGTTAGTTCATATAAATGCAAAACATCTAATAGTGATAAGTTGATAGAAGAAAAAACAGATAAAACATCTATCCAAACATCGACTGTTAAATTTATGAATTTGCCGCTCACCTCCAACAATGACTCAAGGAATCAAACAAGGTTTATCAGATAGTCAGATAAGGAATCCCGCTGATGGATCTGTAAAGGCATTCAGGTTCCAAGCGAAGACGAATAACTACTGTATGTCCAAAACTTGGCATCAAAATATCTTGTGTAATTCCACATATAGAGGAAACAGCTTGTTAAAAAGAATGGCACTTCTTGTATAAATGGCACTCAAAGGAAACAAAGAACAGCCATAGTGCAATATTGCCAAATGAAAATTACATTTATTTAGTAAAAAAACTGCTTACATCAAGTAAGGATAAAAACCGCAGTAAAAAGCAATGGGAGTAGTGACACACAGGCCTCCTCACCGTACTTCTGTTAAAACGCCACCGCAACTAACGTCACAAGACTTAAGCTGACGCGTTGCATCACTGGTCACGTGACTTCCTCAGGGATGCCTGAGCTAATTCACTGTCACTATACATGTGCTATATATTTTTTTTCTTCTGAGTTTATTTTCACTATATTCACTGGAGGTTGATGGTTTACATTTACTTACAAATTAGAACATAATAGAGCTCAAATTTTTCCCTTAACACGTAGTTAGTCTGTCACACTTTCCACGGGCTTGCACAATTTTAAAGCATGACATCTTCGGTATTTATTTACTCAGCACCCATGTCATAAGGAATGTAAACATCCTTTATTATAGTGGTAGGCAGTGACTGGTCTTCTTTCCTGAGATTTCTCCTCTTTCCTTCTGTGACAAATAAACCTCAGGTCTCCTCTGTTCTTAAAGGAGTTGTAAAGGCAAAAGTTTTTTATTGCATTCTATGCATTAGGATAAAAAAAAACTTTTGTGTGTAGCAACCTCCCAAGCACCCCCCTAATTGCTTACCTGAGCCCCATATCTCTTGAGCGATGTCCACGAATGTCTAAGCCATTCAGGACACTGCTCTTGATTGGCTGAGACACAGTAGCGGCACCATTGGCTCTTTCAGCTGTGAATCCAAGTCAGTCAGCCAATCAGGGGAGAGAGGGTGTGGGGTTGGGGCTTTGTGTCTGAATGGACACAGAGAGCTGTAACAGTGAGATAGGGGGCACTTAATAATCTGCTTACCAGAAAAATTTGACTTCTTTAACCACTTAAGGACCACCTCCGGCAGATATTAGTTGGCAGAATGGCACGGCTGGGCACAAGCACGTACCTGTACGTCCTCTTTAAGTGCCCAGCCGTGGGTCGCGGGCACGCGCACGTGACCCAGTCTGAAGCTCCGTGACTGTGGCCATGGGACCTGCGGACCCGATCGCCGCCAGAGTCCCGCGATCGGTCCCCGGAGCTGAAGAACTGGAAGAGCTGTGTGTAAACTCAGCTTCACCGTTCTTCACAGTAGCAGCTTCATTGATCGTGTGTTCCCTAATATAAGCAAACACGATCAATGTCACACATCCAGCCCCGCCCCACTACAGTTATAAAAACATACAAGGTCACACATAACCCCTACAGTGCCCCCTAGTGGTTAACTCCCAAACTGCAATTGTCATTTTCACAGTAAACAATGCATTTTTATAGCATTTTTTGCTGTGAAAATGACAATGGTCCCAAAAATGTGTCAAAATTGTCCGATGTGTCCGCCATAATGTCGCAGTCACAGAAAAAAATCGCTGATCGCCGCCATTAGTAGTAAAAAAATAATACTTAATAAAAATGCAACAAAACTATCTCCTATTTTGTAAATGCTATACATTTTGCGCAAAGCAATCGATAAACGCTTATTGCGATTTTTTTTTTTTTACCAAAAATAGGTAGAAGAATACGTATCGGCCTAAACTGAGGGAAAAAAAAAAGTTTTTATATCTTTTTGGAGGACATTTATTCTAGCAAAAAGTAAAAAATATTGCATTTTTTTCAAAATTGTCGCTCTATTTTTGTTTATAGCGCAAAAAGTTAAAACCGGATGCCAATTTTGTTTGGGAGCCACATCGCACGACCGCGCAATTGTCAGTTGAAGCAACGCAGTGCCAAATCTCAAAAACTAGCCAGGTCCTTTACCTGCATAAAGGTCCGGGTCTTAAGTGGTTAATGAAAAAGTCAGGCGGCGCTTATGCAGGATTGTGCCTGCTCACATAGGATAAGACTGGAGATATGTGAGAACCTTCCTCCTCATGGATAAATGCAGGATATGTAAAGGGAACAATAAACATCCATAGCATAAAATTGTTTATTTAGATTAAAAAATAAAACTGTAGCCAAGTGGCTCCTTACATTTAAAAGTGCCTGTCCTGGCACTGGGGCTGCTGGCTTGTCAAATGAAGTGATGTGTGAGTGTCTGCCTCGTGTCAACCTTCGTGGATGGCGTGCGTTGCGACAACCAGAGGGACCGGAAGTAGCGTGGAATAGCGTGACCAGGTACTGCCTCGATGTACGTTTCGTGATTATGTCTTCAGGAGGCGTACCTGGTCACTATAGGTCATGATATTTATAATGAGTGTCTGATTACTGAAGGGAAAAAGGATGTGTAAGCAGCCACAGTGCCGGTCTGAATAGCTATGACAGCCAATATTTGCTATATTATTTATATGCAAAACACAGAACTGTGACTTGGCTCCAGTGCCCCCATAAGAAGCTGCTGACTGTAGGGGCACTAGTTAGGAGGGAGGGGCGAGGAGCAACAATGTAGGGGTCAGAGGATCCGTGGTATGTATAACATGTTTGTTATTTTTTATTTAAAATTATACTTTACAGTTACTTTAGAGCTTCGGATCATACCAAGATTGGTATGATCTGATGTTTTTTACCAACTACTAATGGTTTGTTTAGAATAAATGGTGAGACCGGAAGTGACAGAATACTTGGCACTTATGGTTTCTTAAACCATAGAGCTGATCAAGGCCATTCTGGTCCCGGATCAACTCTATGGTCAGCCAGCGGAACCGCCGCCTGTAATCCAGGGGTTTCCTGGTGGGATGGGACCCTCTTCCGTTGCTGGCTCTAAAAATACAAAAATACAGAGCAGCCAACAAAATAGGATGAGCTAGGTTTAGTTTCAACAGCATAATCTGTTTCTTGTGTCATACAGAAGCTGCCACTGCCAGTGACTCACAAACCAAACCAATTTAATAGGCCTTTTACATATACAGGGTATATGAACAAGGGCTGTGTTTACCTGCATGGGGATGCAGAGCCACTAATAGGCAGTACAACTGGCCCTGTTGTACTGGGCATGCCCCCATCATCTACACAGCAAGCCAAAGCAACATTACAGTTCATTACTGCATTTAAAATAAAATTGCTTTTTAAACTCCTTCCCACTGATACTTCCCACTCTTTCCCACTGATTTTCCTGGGTCCCATCAGGTCAACAGAGGCAGGGTCAGATTAAGAACATCGTGGGCTTGGTGCTGAGGATTTTGGTGGGCCTTTTATAAATAATAAATAAATAAATATACAAACAATTTCTTTCTCGTACATCACGGAACACAGAGCGGCATATTCATTACTATATGGGTTATATGAAGTACCTTCAGGTGTGGACACTGGCAATCTCAAACAGGAAGTCCCCTCCCTATATAACCCCCTCCCCTAGAGGGAGTCCCTCAGTTTTTTCGCCAGTGTCTTAGGTGTTGGTCACGGAATAGCTTTGCTCCACATCCTTGGGATTAAGGGCGGGCTAACCGGATCTGTCCAAGGAGCCTCAGTGCCAAAGTGGACCGTGGGGTTTTGCCTATAATGCTCCTCTTTGGAGGGCTGGACCCTGGGCCCAGGACTTGGAGTTCATAAAGACCATAAGTTCCTGTTTGCCAGAGTGCTATATAGGTCCAGGACAGTGGGTAACTTCCAGGACCCCAGGGCCTGAAGGTCTACTACGCTACCCACGGAGATGAGAGAAGATTGGACCGTTTTGCTAGACAAACGTCCTGCAGCATGGAGCAGGTAAGAGGGGAGCCTGCGGGACTTGGTTTGACAGCAGGCTCTCCAGGGTGACCTAAAAGGGGGGTAGCCTAAGTATGCTCTGCATTGGCAGCCTTGCTCACTATGTCTGAGAAGACAGGATGATCTCATTCCCCCATCACTGTGTCCCCCTGTCTAAGAAACGATTGTGTTTGCTAGCTACCTGCTGCTTTCTTCCCAGGGCTAGTAAGGATCCCTATGTGGCCTTTTGGAGAGTCCTACCTGGCCGGGGGTTTGATTCTGCCACCTGAAGCTGCAGTCCTGGGTCTCCAGCAGCGCGGCTTCTTCATGTGCTTCCTTCTCCGGCATACGTGCGCGCGCACGTCTTATAGACGTTTTTCGCGCCGTTCGGAGGGGAGGGCGGGGGGGGGGGGCGTGCCTGCAGCGTCATCAGGGGCGCGCCTTGTGTGCTGTTATAATCAGCAGGCTATAGTCAGTGCTCAGTCTGAGGCTGATCTGGAAGGGAGAGGACGCAGAGCGGCAGAACAGTGACTCCCGGTGGCGGAAGAGGGGTAGTACATGCTGGACTTTGTTCCAATGCTTTTCTGTTAAGCCAAAAAATCCCCTTTTGCAACAGGTTGGAGGCTGGCAAACTAAATTTGGGGACGCTGTATGTTTAAAAAAAAAAAAAAAAAGTTATATATTATAAAAAAAAAAAAAAAAAAAGAACATACGGGGCCCCATCGGTTTTTGGGCATTAGTGAGCTATTGTCCCCTAAACCCTAGTTTTGTACTCCTGGCCACTACAGTCTGTTGTTGTAGGCGGAGTCCCTCGATTTTGTATTATGGCTTCCAAAAGTTCGGGGTCAAAGGGTACAAAAAAGACCAAAAAACAAAGGGGTTCCCCCTCTGGTTCTGATGATATGCCGATACTTTCCCCGCAGCTTATTCCCATGAGGGTCGCCTTGGATGAGCCATTGGGGGGGTCTGGTGCTGAGGCTGGCCCAGATCAGCCCAGCCCTGTGTTTATCACAGAGGAGATGCTAGCCGTATCCCTAGGGGGGCTAGAAGAAAGATTAGCAGCGATGATCGCTAGATCTATTCCTGGCAAGAAACGGGCTAGATCCCCATCGCCAAAAGGTATATCCTCAGATGCTGAAATTCTCTCTCAGGAGGAATTGGAATCGCAGGAGGATCAACTAGACCAGAACCAAGAGGGTTCAGGGATTGAGGGATCTACCTCTGAGGAACCATTTTCAGACTCCCAGACAGAGAGACTGTGGGTGCAGTCTTTGACGGACATGGTCCGCTCGGCATTTAATTTACCATTGCCAGAGCCTCAGGTTCCTGCGGTATCCTCTCTGGGCTCTTTGAAAGCTCCTTTGAGCAACGCGGTTTTTTCCGGTCCATCCTCTCTTAGAGGAATTGATCTTTCAGGATTGGGTACGACCGGACAGGATTTTTCTGCCGCCGAAGAGATTTTCGGTCCTTTACCCTATGGAGGAAAAATTCTCGAAGAGGTGGAAGCTCCCAGTGGTGGATGCAGCCATCTCATGTGTGAATAAATCACTAACTTGCCCGGTGGAAAACATACAAATGTTTAAAGATCTGGTTGATAAACGGTTAGAGACACTTTTAAAGGCATCCTTTGCTACGGCAGGAGCAGTGGTACAGCCAGCTGTGGCTGCAATTGGAGTTTGTCAGGCGTTAAAGGACCAGACAAAACAAATGCTAAAAGACATGCCTACCCAACAGGCAGAAGAGTTTTCTGACATTCCCAGAGCTCTGTGTTTTGCGGTAGATGCTATAAAGGATTCCATCCAGCAGGCCTCTCGTTTATCACTATTCTTGGTACACATGAGAAGGCTCTTATGGTTGAAGAACTGAGCCCCCATGCAAAAAGCTTCTGGCAGGGTTTCCCTTCCATGGAGGACGACTCTTCGGAGAGGATCTGGATAAATACATTCAGACTATTTCAAGTGGCAAAAGTACCCTTTTACCAGTCAAAAAGACATTCCGGGGTCCTACATTTAAAAGGCAGCTCTCTCCTGTCTCAGGGCCCTCAAATTCCAGGCAGTATCGACGGCCGCCTGCGCGATCAAACTTTAACAATAGATCGCAGGGACAGGCCCCTGGGGGTAAGAGACCATGGTATCGCAAGCCGACAAAGCCAGTCCCTAAGTCTGCCTTATGAAGGGGCGCCCCCACTCTCGTGGGTGGGGGGAAGGCTTTGTTTCTTCTCAGAAGTTTGGGAAGCCAAGATCCCTGACAAATCGGTCCGGGCGTCTGTAACCACAGGCTACAGACTGGAGTTTTTAAAGTTTCCTCCGCCTCATTTTCAAGAGTCAAGGCTACCAAAAGATCCAGCAAAGAAGGCCTCGATGCTGGCAGCCTTGGATCACCTACTTTGCCAGGGCGTGATAAATGAGGTACCAGCCCAAGAGCAGGGGCTAGGTTTCTATTCCAATCTCTTTGTCATACCAAAGCCCAACGGCGATGTCAGGCCAATCTTGGACCTAAAGAGTTTAAAGGTTTACCTAAGGGTTCGTTCCTTCCGGATGGAATCCGTCCGGTCAGCAGTCGCCACACTCCAGAGGGACGACTTTCTGGCTTCCATAGACATAAAGGATGCTTACCTTCATGTACCAATCTTTCAGCCGCATCAAAGACACTTCCAATTCAGGGCGCTCCCCTTCGGGCTGGCCACGGCCCCCCGGGTATTCACGAAGATCCTAGCCCCAGTTCTAGCCAATCTAAGGATCCAAGGGGTCACAGTCCTAGCATACTTGGACGACCTTTTAATCATAGATCACTCACGGCCGTGTCTGCAACAGGCAGTAAACCTCACGGTTCAGTACCTCGAGAGGTTCGGCTGGGTCCTAAACCGGGAAAAATCAGCGTTTCATCCTACAAAGCAGTTGGAATACCTCGGCATGAGGTTAGACACAGAACAGCAAAGGGTGTTCCTGCCCCTTGTAAAGGTCGAAGCTATCAAGGGTTGGTTCAGTTGGTTCTAAGCAAGAAAAAACCAACTATTCGCCTGTGTATGCGATTACTAGGCAAGCTAGTGGCCACGTTCGAGGCAGTACCATACGCTCAGATCCACACTCGCGTCCTACAGGCAGCCATTCTAGCAGCCTGGGGCAAGAGAGCACATGCCTTGGAGTCCCCTTTGACGCTATCATCAAAGGTCCGACAAAGCCTGGCCTGGTGGTTAAACCCTCAGAATCTTCTAAAGGGAAGGTCCTTCAGTCCCATTGTCTGGAAGGTAGTTACCACAGACGCCAGCCTGGCAGGCTGGGGGGCGGTCTTGGAGGGGTTCTCTCCCCAGGGAACTTGGGCGGAAGCAGAGAGGCAGCTACCCATCAATGTCTTGGAGATCAGAGCTGCTCGCCTAGCCCTCCTGGCATGGACTTCCAGATTACAGGGGTCCCCGGTGAGAATCCAGTCAGACAATGCCACAGCGGTGGCATACATAAACCACCAAGGGGGAACCAGGAGTCAGGCCACTCAGAGGGAGGTGAGCTTGATTTTTCAGTGGGCAGAGGTTTATGTACCCTGCATTTCGGCGATATTCATTCCTGGAGTGGACAACCTGCAGGCAGACTTCTTAAGTCGCCAGATTCTGTCGCCGGGGGAGTGGTCTCTGCATCCCCAGGTCTTTCAGACAATCTGCCAGAAGTGGGGAATGCCAGACATAGATATAATGGCATCCAGGTTCAACAAGAAACTAGACAGGTTCGTGTCTCGAGCGAGGGACCCTATGGCCTGCGGAACCGATGCGTTGGTTTGCCCTTGGTATCAATTCAAACTTCTATATGCATTCCCTCCGCTACAGTTCCTTCCTCGCCTGTTGCGCAGGATCAGAGTGGAGCACAAGCCAGTCATTCTAGTAGCTCCAGCTTGGCCCCGGAGGACATGGTACTCACTAGTCCTGAAGATGGCAGTGGGAGACCCTTGGACTCTTCCTCTACGACCAGACCTACTCTCACAAGGCCCGATCCTCCACCCTACATTACAGCGTCTAAATTTGACGGCCTGGAGGCCGAATCCCTGATTCTCAGGGGTAGAGGTCTGTCTAGGCAGGTAATTCCTACCCTGATTAGGGCTAGAAAGCCGGCCTCCAGGGTGATTTATTACAGGGTGTGGAGGACCTACGTAGGCTGGTGTGAATCCAAAAGATGGAATTCCCGCAAATATACCATTGATAGGGTGTTAAGTTTTCTCCAGCTAGGAGTGGATAAAGGCCTGGCATTAAGCACAATCAAGGGACAGATTTCAGCTCTGTCAGTGTGGTTTCAGAGGCCGCTGGCCACCCACTCGCTGGTAAAAACCTTCATACAGGGGGTCTTACGTATTAATCCTCCTGTCAAGTCACCAATTTGTCCATGGGACTTAAATCTTGTCCTGTCCACTCTACAGAAACAACTCTTTGAGCCGTTGGCTGAGATTCCTTTAGTTTTACTGACAAGAAAGTTGGTATTCTTGGTCGCCATAGTTTCGGCCAGGAGAGTGTCAGAATTGGCAGCCTTATCGTGTAAGGAACCATATCTCGTTCTACATAAGGACAGGGCAGTTCTCCGGCCCCATCCTTCCTTTCTACCAAAGGTTATATCCAATTTTCACTTGAACCAGGATTTGGTACTTCCATCCTTCTTTCCGAAACCCACATCTAGAAAGGAGGGGTTGCTGCATACCTTGGATATTGTCCGGGCCATGAAGGCCTATCTTAAAGCTACAGAAAAGATCCGGAAAACAGATGTGTTGTTCGTTTTACCAGATGGCCCCAAGAAGGGGCAGGCAGCTGCAAAATCCACCATCTCGAGATGGATTAGACAATTAATCATTCAGGCCTACGGTCTGAAGAGGTTGCCTCCTCCTTTGTCGGTAAAAGCCCATTCTACCAGGGCCATGGGCGCCTCCTGGGCAGCACACCATCAGATCTCTATGGCTCAGATATGCAAGGCGGCGACGTGGTCATCAGTCCACACGTTTACAAGGTTTTATCAACTAGACGTGAGAAGGAATGCGGATTCAGCCTTTGGGCAGGCAGTACTACAGGCTGCGGTTTAAGATCCTCGGGATCGGGGGCACCCTTGGTTGTAAAAGAAAAAAAAAAAAAAAATTTCTTGACTAAGTTGGATTTATTATTATTATTTGAGTATACCTCTAAATTAAATCTCTTTTGAGAAGATGTCTCCCTCCCCTCATTAAAGCATTGCTTTCGGACATCCCATATAGTAATGAATATGCCGCTCTGTGTCCCGTGATGTACGAGAAAGAAAAAGGGATTTTTAAATACAGCTTACCTGTAAAATCCTTTTCTTGGAGTACATCACGGGACACAGAGCTCCCGCCCCTCTTTTGGGGAACATTTTTGGGAGGCATACTGCTTGCTACAAAACTGAGGGACTCCCTCTAGGGGAGGGGGTTATATAGGGAGGGGACTTCCTGTTTGAGATTGCCAGTGTCCACACCTGAAGGTACTCCATATAACCCATAAAGTAATGAATATGCCACTCTGTGTCCCGTGATGTACTCCAAGAAAAGGATTTTACAGGTAAGCTGTATTAAAAAATCCCTTTTTTTTTTTATAACAAATTAAATTAAAGAAAGAGAGGGAGGATGAGAAAGAAAGAAAGAGAGAGAAAGGATGAGAGAGGGGTAAGGGGTAAGGGGTAAGGGAGGGAGGGAGGATGAGAGAGAAAGGGGGGATGAGAGAGAGAGGATGAGCATGAGCATGCATGGGAATGACATCAACGCAGCCAAGGCAAGTGACCGAAGGCACAGAGCCCAGAAGGAAGACCGGGTGAAGATGGAAGCGCCCGGGACCCGCCGGACTGATCACAGCGCAGCACTGGAGGGCCCAGTCTGACAATTTAAGTGTACCCTAATGTGCTAATATGCTGTGCATATTTGTACACTATGGCATAACCTACCTCAGGGCCTCTAAAAAGTAGTAATGTTAGCAAAGTTTACAACTGCTTTATTATCACAGGGGGCCCCCTACTGACCCGGTGGCCAACATGTGGGCAGTTGCCAACATTTCAAAAATATTTTTAAGGGACACTTTTTCCCCTATGTTCCTCTATACATCAGAGTAGTAATCACAAATTAAATAAGTACTAATAATGGGCAGAACAAATATGAGTATGCACAGGAGACTAGTGTGGAGGGTATGACAGCTGGCACTATGTACAATAGAGGCATTTATGAATTTGGGTAGTATGTACAGGAGAGGAGTGTGGAGGGTTCGACAGTGAGCAGTATGTATAGGAGAGGAGTGTAGACGTATGATACTAAGCAGAATGTACATTAAATGAGTGTGGAGGGTAACACAGTGAGCAGTATGTATAGAAGAAAAGTGTGGAGGGTATGACAGTGGGCCCTATGTATAGAAGAGAAGTGTAGAGGGTATGACAGTGGGCACTATGTATAGGAGAGACGTTTTTGGAGGGTATGACAGTGAGCAGTATGCACAGGAGAGGAGTGTGGAGAGTATGACGGTGGGCACTATCTATAGGAGAGAAGTGTGGAGGGTATGACAGTGGGCACTATGTATAGGAAAGGAGTGTGGAGGGTATGACAGTGGGCACTATGTATAGGATAGGAGTGTGGAGGGTATGACAGTGAGCAGTACGTACAGGAGAGGAGTGTGGAGAGTACGACAGTGAGCACTATGTACAGGAGAGGAGTGTATGACAGCAGGCACTATGTACAGGAGAGGAGTGTGGAGGGTATGATAGTAAGCAGTACGTACAAGAGAGAAGTGTGGAGAGTACAACAGTGGGCACTATGTACAGGAGAGGAGTGTATGACAGCAGGCACTATGTACAAGAGAGGCGTGTGTAGGGTAGGACAGCGGACACTATGTACAGAAGAGAAGTGTGGAGAGTATGTACAAGTGAGGAGGATGAAGGAATCTGAGAAGGTAAAATGTAAATGTTTGTGGAAGGATGTTTAGGAAATGCGTAGTGGTTAAGCGGTACATACATGGATTGAAATTACACCAATTAAGCAGGGACCAGTCATAGTCGATCTATGTATGGGCTAGCTGGTTTTACACAAGTCAATCTATTAGAATTAGAATCTATCAGAATCTGCGCTGTCGTATCTTTAAGCGTATGCTCAAAATGAGATACGCTTAAATGTTGCTAAGATACGACCGTCGTAAGTCTTCTACGCCGTTGTATTTTAGCTGCCTATTTATGCTGGCCTCTAGGGGCGTGTACGCTGAATTATGCCTAGAATATGTAAATCAGCCAGATACGCCTATTCACAAACGTATGCCCGGCCGTCGCAGTAAAGATATGCTATTTACGTAAGGCGTTTTTAGGCGTAAAGATAAACCACCAAAAAGATGGCGCAGCCAATGTTAAGTATGGACGTCGGGACCGTGTCGAATTTTTCAAATTTTACGTTGTTTGCGTAACTCGTCCGTTAATGGGGCTGGCCGTAAATTACGTTCACGTCGAAACCAATGAGTCTTAGCGGCGTAATTTGGCTCATGCACACTGGGATACGTCCACGGACGGCGCATGCGCCATTAGTAAAAAACGTCATTTATGTGGGGTCACACTTAATTTAAGTAAAACACGCCCACATCAAACACATTTGAATTAGGCGGGCTTACGCCGGCCCATTTACGATACACCACTGTAACTTAGGGAGCAATTGCTTTGTGAATACAGCACTTACCTCTCTAATTTACGCCGCCGTAAATTAGAGAGGTAAGTGCTGTATTCACAAAGCAATTGCTCCCATGCGGCGGTCCATAAGCGGTTAAAGGGGTTGTAAAGGTAAACGTTTTTTTTACCTTAATGCATCCTATGCAAAAAAAACATCTGACAGCTAAGCCCCCTCCCCCCTGAGCCCCCGTTTTACTTACCTGACCGTTCAAAATTGCCGGACGCGTCCACGTCATCCTGTTCGGATCCCAGCCTGGCTGTTGATTGGCTAGGCTGGGCGGATTGATAGCAGCGCAGCCATTGGCTGGCGCCCTTTTCAATCACAGCGGATGACGCGGCGCGCCGGGGGGCAGGGACGAGTGATACAGTTGGCGGCTGTACCCCTCTCTCTCTCTCTCTGTATACACTGTACCCCTCTCTCTCTCTCTCTCTCTCTGTATATACTGTACCCCCCCTCTCTCTCTCTGTATATACTGTACCCCCCCTCTCTCTCTGTATATACTGTACCACTTTCTCTTTCTCTCCCTCTCTGTATAAACTGTACCCCCTCTTTCTCTCTCTGTATATACTGTACCCCTTCTCTTTCTCTGTATATACTGTACACCCTTTCTCTCTTTGTATATACTGTATCTCACCCTCTCTCTCTGTATATACTGTACCCCATCTCTCTGTATATACTGTACCCCATCTCTCTCTTTATATACTGTATCTCCCCTCTCTTCCTGTATATACTGTACCCCATCTCTCTGTATATACTGTACCCCATCTCTCTGTATATACTGTACCCCATCTCTCTCTTTATATACTGTATCTCCCCTCTCTTCCTGTATATACTGTATCTCCCCTTTCTCCCTGTATATACTGTACCCCCTCTCTCTGTATATACTGTACCCCCTATCTCTGTATATACTGTACCCCCTCTCTCTCTGTATATACTGTACCCACTCTCTCTCCCTGTATATACTGTACCACATCTCTCTCTATATACTGTAGCTCCCCCTCTTTCTGTATACTGTAACACCTCCTCTCCCTCTCTGTCTACTGTAACCCCCCTCTCCCTCTCTGTATACTGTAACACCCCCTCTCCCTCTCTGTCTACTGTAACCCCCCTCTCCCTCTCTGTCTACTGTAACCCCCCTCTCCCTCTCTGTCTACTGTAACCCCCCTCTCCCTCTCTGTCTACTGTAACCCCCCTCCCCCTCTCTGTCTACTGTAACCCCCCTCCCCCTCTCTGTCTACTGTAACCCCCCTCCCCCTCTCTGTATACTGTAACCCCCCTCCCTCTCTGTATACTATAACTCCCCCGCTCCCTTTCTGTATACTATAACTCCCCCTCTCTATACTGTAAACACCCCCCCCTTTCTCTCTCTATACCTCAATAATGTGGTTCTTCTGGTTCTTCATCATGTGTAATCTCTCTGCACTTTGCAGGCTGCAGGCAACAGTCAGGTGTAGCAGTGTGGTCTCTGAACGCTACTACACGAGTGTCAGGCTGGGACCCGCTTCCTCCCTTCTCCTTCCTTCCATTCATTCAACAGAGCGGCCAGCACAGCTATGTGTGTCTGTGTGCAATCAGCTGTGCGCCACTCGGGGGGATCGGGGCTGAATCAGCACTGCAGGGGGAGAAAATCTGTGACCTCAGCCTGGAGTTAGACCCGGCTGCCCCTGCCTGCAATCCAGGGACAAAAGCGGGGACGGTCTTGGACTGGAATGTTATCAATCCGGGGACTGTCCCCGGAAATCGGGGATGTCTGGTCACCGTACTGTATTGTGTTACAGTCTGTTATATACAGTACAGTACAGCCATAATTTAACCCAAAAGCAATGCGACACAGAGCTTTGATTGAGCACCTCCTTACTGTGCTGCCTGTGTGATTATTGAAATGCTGATGATAAGAAACGGTGAGATGCTACTTTACACTTCATTTGGGGGTGCATTAGATAGGCAGCGGAACTGAATTTTAACTCTCCCCAAACCAATCCCCTTTAACTGCTTCCTATCCAGCAACGTACCAGTATGTCGTTGTCGTACCAGTATGTCTGATTAGAAGGGTTATATCTCAGTCATCACTACAGCAATAAGCGAGATAGAATTTTTTAGCCCCAGCGATTCTTCACAAAGTAAAAGTAAGCCTAGTAGTGGCTAAGAAACCACTGGATTACTTTTACAGGCAGTGGAAGGGGGTCCCACCCCTAAGATGTGACCAGTAGCATCCTGTTTCTGGGACACAGTGAGAGGGATGGATGTCATTCCTCCCACTGTGTTTCAGAAACCAGAAGTGACAAGGATTTTATCTCTTCTGGCTTCGTTCTCATGTACCGATTCGATCAGATGCTTTGGAGGCCAGAGGACAGATATGGGGCCAGATTCTCTCTGTTTTTGCGGCATCGCAATGCGCCTGATTCTTAGGCCGCGTACACACGAGCAGACAGATTTGTTCAAATCAGTCGGGCCGACCGATTTGAACAAATCTGTCTGCTGGGGATATATTGGTTTGATCGTGTACACACGATCAAACCAAAATCCCCGCCGCCAGTCGGCGCGGTGACGTTGACGCCGCCACGTCACCGCACCAGGAAGTAAAACACTTCCGCGCATGCGTCGAAACCATTTGGCGCGTGTGCGAGAAGACATGTCTGCTGGTTAGCGTACTAACCAGCAGACATGTCGGGCGGACGGCATGCTTTGAAATCTGTCGGGTGGCTAAATCCGTCGGCTCGCCCGTACACACGGTCGAATCTGTCTGCTGGGATGGTCGGGCCGAACGTTTCCAGCAGATAGATTTGATCGTGTGTACGCGGCCTAAGAATCAGTTACGTATAGATTTGCCTTAGATCCGACTGGCGTAAGTCACTTACATGGTCGTATCTAAGTTGCATATTTACGCTGGCGGCTAGGTGGCGTTTCCGCCGATTTCCGCGTCAAATATGCAAATGAGCTACATACGCCTATTCCAGAACGTATTTGCGCACGCTAGTGGTAGTTTAAGTCGTTTGCGTAAGTGTAAACGTACCCCTGCTATATGAGGGGTAACGTTGCGTAGGTCCGGCGTATGCAATGTTAAGTATGGACGTCGTTTGCGTAACTCGTTCACGAATAGGGCTTTGCCTAAGTTACGTTCATGTTGAAACCAATGTATTTGCGGGGTCATGATTGATTTACAAGAAACACGCCCACCTCATCCACATTTGAATTACCCTGGCTTACGCTGGGCCATTTACGCTACGCCACGCTACTCTGGACGCAAGTGCTTTGAGAATACGGAACTTGCGTCTGTAAGTTGCGGCTGCGTAGCGTAAATAGGATACGCTACGCCCCGCTCGTAGATGCACCCATCTACGAGAATCTGGCCCACGGTGTCTAAAAGATCCCTGGATCTCTCCATAAAGAGGACCTGTCATGGCCCATGCTATTACAAGGGATGTTGTTCATCCTTTGTGAAAGCAAAAAAAAAATGTAAAGATACAGGGCCAGATTCTCAAAGAATCCCCGGCGGCGTAGCGTTAGCCATTTACACTACGCCGCCGCAACGTACTAGAGCAAGTGCTTTATTCTCAAAGCACTTGCTCTGTAACTTGCAGCGGCGTAGTGTAAATGGCCCGGCGTATCCCCGTGTAAATCGAAGGGGGCGGCTTGTATTTAAATTAAGCGCGCCCCCCATCCTAACGTAGTGTGCATGCGCCAGCCTTAGAAAAATCCCAGTGTGCATGCTCCGAGTTATGACGCTGTTTTCGACGTGAACGTAATCAACGTAAATCCCCATTCACGGACGAGTTACGCAAACAACGTAAAAAAATTCAAATTTCCCTCGGTCACGGCGTCAATACTTAACATAGGATGCGCCACCTTCGGGCTGGTTTATCTTTAAAAACGTTCGGGAATCGGCGTATTAGGCTCATTTGTATAGGCAAATGAGAAAACAACGTTATGGCCACCTAGCGGCCGGCGTTGTCATTACATCTACGATCTGACGGTGTAATTCTTTTACACCTGTTGGATTTTTAGTGTATCTATGCGTAAGTGATTCTAAGAATCACACGCATAGATACCCATTGAGATACGACGGTGTATCTGACATACATCGTCGTATTGCCTCTGAGAATCTGGCCCACAGTGTGAGATTTAAAAAACATTTAAACTACCCCTACTACTGCTTCTTTGTGCTTATGCGCAATTGCGAAGGTACACGTTGGCTCTGTGTGCATATGTAAACGGCAAAAAAACTACATTTTGTTTTAAGCCGGGGTCAGGGGTGGGGTCAAGGGTGTGGTTATAGGGGGCACGTCAGATAGGCTGTATGGGGCCCCATGATTTCTAACAGTGGACCTGCGGGGATGCACAGGTGTTTTTTGCCTCCCATGCAGTAGAGCTGCACGATTCTGGCAAAAATGAGAATCACGATTCTTTTGCTTAAAATGAAGATCACGATTCTCAAGCCCCATGCATTTTGGTGCAGTGGCATTAAAAAATTAAATAAAAAAAGGCCCATAGTTAGACACACAGTGCACACACTGCTATTGAGGGGTGGCACTGACACTGACTGCAGGCAGTTCATTGCGAAAATAATAGGCTGTTCTGCCGCAAGCCAAAGAATAGAATACATACTCTTACTTAGTGCATATAGTTAGCATGTTGTGAACCTTTTAACGTTGTTAATATAAATACTGTAAGGAGGAGGCAGAGGGGCTTCAGAAAAATAAAACACAGCAGCGATATAGCTGATATACTACTAGCTAGGCCTGGCCTAGCAATAGCATCATAGATGTTTTAACCACCTTTAAAACGTTGTTAATACAGTTAAGTCATAGGAGGAGGAGGCCGAGGGGCATCAAAAAAAAACCACACAGCAGCGATAGCCGATATACTAGCAGTAGCATGGCACTTCGTTCCTACCTGACTGCGCAGTCACTTGTGTGTGGCTTGCCTCCGAGTTGCGGCGTGTGCTCGCTTCTGAATTCCCAGGCCAAAAGAGTGAGACCGTGTCTTTTTACCCATGCCCAGCGCTAGCGGTGCTCCGCATCACGCATTGAACTGAAGTCGCTGCTGACGTCTTTTCCGCCATTTGCGTTCCACATTGGTTAAGAAGAATCGCAGGTCATCCTGCGGGGAGATCGCGGGCGGGAAGAATCGAGATACTGTTGGTCATACCTCTCCCAACTTTTCAATATTGTACTGCAGGATATTAAAGTTGTGGGGGGGTTGCTGCCACGGGATGGAAAATTTATCGTTGGGGGGTTACCGCTGGACCAGCCATTAAAGTTGAAAAGTGGGTGGGGGGGGCATCCTTATTACCACTTCCTCCTCATGTTCACAGCTTTTCCTTCTCCTGTGCTGCAGTTTAGGAGCAAGGGGGACCTCCTCTTCCTCCTCTTCATTAATTCACTAAAAACAGTTGTCATTGCAGGAAAGTCCCAAACAATCCGTGCCAGTTGGGAGGTATGCTGTTGGTCTCAATTGGGGCGCAGCAGCTGCATGGACACAGCTTCTGCTCCCTATTTGACATCTGTGCAGCTGCTGCTGCATTCTAAATGACATGAATGGGATTGTCATTGCCTGCATGGAGATCCATGTGACAACTGTGCATCACTGTGAGGGTCAAAATGAACCTCGCATCCCGAACACTGAAGTACAACCATGGGAATGAGGCTAAAAATAAGGATAACACCTGATTGGTTGCCATGGACTCTTTTTTTTTTTTTTTTTTAGAAAAGCTTAATTGTTTACCACTCAACAGTGAATTTTTAATGTTAGAAGTACTTGCAAAACTTTAAATTACCTCTAAACTACATAACAAGATTATTTATTCTTCTCTTTGTGTAAAAGTAAAGCCATTAACATTTCACACCGAACAAACAATATGTTTTTTGTATATCACTATTCACTAACAGGTATAGAAATGTATACTGCAAAATAACAGCAACATGGTGTACTAACACCTCTTCTCATGTTTACTTCCGCAGGAAGGAATTTATTTACAGTCCTATTTTAGACTGGAAGTGTGCGTCCCCTTCCCTGTGATGCCTAATTGTATGGCTCTTTCTTCTAGCCTTTGTAAATATTCTGTACATACAAATTATATAAATAAAGAGTTTTATTGTTTCCCCCTGGCTTGACATTGTCATTTACTCTCAGACCTTGTTTTTTTCAGGATTATCAGGTAAAGTGATTTACATGTAAAAACTCAGGCCCGGATTCACAAAGCACTTGCGCCGACGTATCTCCAGATACACAGCGTAAATACAAATATGCGCCGTCGTATCTGTGCGCCGAACCCACTAAGATACGCCTAAAAACAGACTTCATCCCACCGATGTAACTTGCCTATGCCGGTTTAGAGTGGGCGCATATTTACGCTGGACGCATGTGGCGCTCCCATTGATTTTCTATTCAAATATGCAAATGAGGGAGATACGCTGATTCATGAACGTACTTGCGCCCGGCGCATGATTCACGCGGTTTGCGTACGTTTTACATTCGGCGTAAAGTTATTCCCCATAGATGAGGCGCAACCTATGCAAAGGTATGGACCAGGGAACACAAGCCTACGTATTTTACGTTGGACGTCTGTGAATATGGGCCGACGTGGGTCTGGCTGGGCGTAGGTTACGTTCGCGGCATACACAGTGATCCGGCATATCTTAGGCAGTTGTTCCGACGAGGTTGTAAGCATGCGCATGGGGATACGTCTATGTCCCGACACATGCACAGTTAATTTTAAGTACTTGTCTGGCACCCGGCCCATCATTTGCATGGGGTAATTAACATTGATCACGCCCACTTCCACCTACTTCCACTTACGCCGGCTTACACCTACGAAATATACGCTACGCCGGCGCAGAGTTGGGAGCATTCGCTTTGTGAATTCCATGCTTGCCTCTCTGCGCTGCGCCGGCATAGCGTAAAAGAGATACGCTAAGGCCGCATAAATATGCGCTGATGTCTGTGAATCCGGGCCTCAATATAGAAGGTCAATTGAAGGTGCTTATACCTAACACAATTTAGTTGTTTGACTAAAGTAAAGTACACACTAGTAGTTCCCAACGCAGCAGGACTGAACAAAAAAAACCTGACAGCTCGGGAAAAGCCACTGTACTAACCAGGGGCGTTGCTAGGTGTGAAAAAGACCAGGGGCTTCAGCCCAAAGTCCAAACCCTGCGGCGACACACGCGGTGGGGGGGAATTAACTACTTGGCGGGGGGAGGGTTAGGCTCACTTGTTGGATGCTGCCTGGGTCACCAGTGCCCATTCATGCTGACCTACCAGACCACTACACTGACTCCCTGACACATATACACTGACCCCCCTGACATATACACTGACCCCCCTGACACATACATTAATCACCCCAACACCTACACTGGCCCCCCCCCCCATGACACATACACTGACCCCCATGACACATACACTGACCCCCATGACACATACACTGACCCCCTTGACACATACACTGACACATACACTGACCCCCCTGACACATACACTGACCCCCCTGACACATACACTGACACCCCCTGTGACATGTGACCTCTTGACTCTCCTGCAGCTCAGCTCAGCCTTACCTGCATAGTGTAGCCCAGCTCATTGCGACCACTTCACAGCAGGTTGCACGCATCAGTGAGAGAGAGCCAGGATGTGAGAGCCGCTCTGCTGCCTGCCATTTACACACCCAGTGCCCAGCCTATGATGGATGTCATACATCCCGCGTTCTCGGCATTGGACCAGTAGGATGTCTATCATAGGAGCCGGGTCCCAGAGGCGGGACTATTTGTACGTCAGTAATGTTATTTGCCCACGCTGCAAAAGCGGTAGATAGTTTTGCGGTGGAAATGGCTTGGGGCTAATAATGTTATTAGGGATTATAGAGCAGCCCTCAAAATTTCCACTCGCCTGCTAGCATTTGGCGAGTGGATTTCATCTGGGGGCGAGCGATGACAGGGCTGCATGACCAATCTCCCTCCAATCTGTACCTACACTTATAGCCCCAATTTGATTGGCGGCCGAAGAGGAAAGGTGCATGCTCGGGAAAAGTAGTCTGGTGAGCCGCGCACAGGCAGAGCAGTACACAGGTACACTACTTACAATTCCCATTAAGCCATGGGACCTAACAGTATGACCTCTCTGAGCCAGCCCCCCCCGATCAATGTAGCTGGAGATCAGGGAGTAATGAATGTGGTGGGGGATTGCGAAAATGACCACTCCGGGTCACTGAAAGTTGCCCTGACATGAGAGCAACAGCCTTCCAGTTTGTACAGTTTTCTTCTCCTTGTGCTCTATGTAAGTGTCCAGCAGTTCAGCCTGAGCACTGCGAGCAGACTGGTCTCAATGTGTGCTGTGCGGTGTCAGTGTGCGCTGTGCTATGGTGTCAATGGCTGTGCAGTTGTGTGGATCTCAGAGCTGGATTGTACTCCCTCCCGCTGTGCTACAGCTCCTCTCCTTACTGCCAGCCTGAATAAAAGTGCGGGGCAGTCTATGAATGGGCTGTTAGGTGGGGCAACTGGTGGCGAGTAACTCTTGAGGCCTGGCTAGTAGCTCAGGGCTTGAAATTTTAAAGCCCTGTTATAGAGACTCTGGGCCTTATCGGGGGCACACTTGGGGCTCCAGCCACCTCCTCCCGACACCCCTGGTACTAACTATCCAATAATGTTGGCACAGCGATCTCCCTTGCTGTGCTATTCTGTTCTGACAGGGGGACGTCCCGGGAGGACGTCCCCTCCATAACTCACAAGTCAGTACTCTCAGCCAATGACTCAGATGCTAGGTCGGCAGACCTTTTTCAGTCATGCCCCTTCAACAGAAGTTGGACCGAATGTAGTACACATGGGCCAAATGTTGGCAGTTTTTTATTGAACCAGCCGATGCCGTCCAACATTTGGCCCATATGTACTAGGATTAAGAGGCAGTTTGATATTCTAAGGCCACGTACACACGATTAGTGATGTCGCATACCTAAAATTTTGCGAACACGAACTTTCGCAAATGTTCGAACGGGTGAACCGGGCGAACCGCCATAGACTTCAATGGGCAGGCGAAATTTAAAACCCACAGGGACTCTTTCTGGCCACAATAGTGATGGAAAAGTTGTTTCAAGGGGACTAACACCTGGACTGTGGCATGCCGGAGGGGGATCTATGGCAAAACTCCCATGGAAAGTTACGTAGTTGTTGCAGAGTACATTTTTAATCCTTAAAGGGCGTGAATCACCTAACATTCCTAAATTGTTTGGAATAACGTGCTTTAAAACATCAAGTATGATGTTGTATCGATCAGGTAGTGTAAGGGTTAGGGTTACAGATATGGTTAGGGTTTGTAACCCTAACCCTATCTGTTACCCTAACTAGGGATGAGCTTCGCTTTTGACTCGAACCCATGTTCGAATCGAACATTGGCTGTTCGACTGTTTGTCGAAAATCGAACAAAACGGGTCGTTCGCGCCAAATTCGAATGACGCGTCACGGCCCATAATTCACTGCGTCATTGTTCACTGATGATTGGCCAAGCATGCTGTATGTCCCGCATGCTTGGCCAATCACAGCATGCAAAAAACGAAGAGCCATAATTGGCAAAAGCCTGGGTGGCTTTGGCCAATTATGGCTCAGGGCTTTAGCACACCTGTTGGGCGGCCTCGTGTAGTGTGTTGCAGCGTTGTTAATGAGAGAAGTCCTATAGAGAGACAATGGGGCTGATTTACCAAGCCTGTGCGCCATGACTCATGGTGCACAAGCAGGAGTAAACCTGTTTTTGACATTTACAAAAGAAACACGCTGCCAGTGCAGCGTGTTTCCTCATTTACTAAACTGCCTAATGCGCCCAGGAGAGGGCGCACAGCATGCCAGTACAGAGCTGGCGTGCGGCATTTAGTAATGTAAACATCGGGGATTCGGGCGGGAGTTTATGAGGGGAGGGAGGGGGTGATGCAGGGGAAGTGAGGTGACATGTGTTTGAACGTGTGTGGCGGGCCGAATTGAAAGCGAAAGTGACTTTTGGGACCCGATCCCCGTGCGCTTGCCAAGTACGCCAGAACCTCGGAAGGTTCATTTGCATACTGGGCATGCGCAGAGGGAGACATCGGGGCTTTGCGTGCGCCTCTTCAGTACGCCGGGAAATTCTTGGTAAATACCAAGGGGCGTAGCAGTGTTTGCACTGCGTGAAGCGACGCACGGGAAGCTCCGAGCTGTTCTCGGGCTGCGCTGACACTGAAGGGGAACTCTGCGCCAAATTTCAAATTTGAAACCGGCGCGGCTTCCCCCCCAGGGGTACAATAGGCTCTTTGGCTTGGTCCGGAACGTGAGGGGTTAACCCACGCCAAAAACGGCGTGGGGTTCCCCCCAGATCCGTACCAAGCCCTCATCCCAAGCATGCAGTCTGGCCAGACAGGAATGGGGGTGGGGACGAGCTTTCTGCCGGGGGGGGCTCTCGATAGCCTCTTCTGCCTGGCTCTTCCGCGGGGGCCAGGGCTTCTCGTCGCTGTGTCGCCGTCTTCTGCCGCCGCCTTCACCACGAAGCTCTGTGCTTGTGGGGGTAGGGCAGTGGGCTTCGAAGTCTTCGGCCAGAGTGAGGGTCGCACATCCCACTCCGGACTTCTAGTCATTTTCGCCGCCGCCCCCTTCACCATGAAGCTTCCTGCTTATGGGGGAGGGCGGCGGGCTTCTCGTCGCTGTCTTCCGCCGCGGGGTGACACTTGCGGGCTTCTTCTTCCATTCGATGTTGACACGGCGAGGTCCGGCGCTGAAATGCCTTCTGATCGGCGGGCACGGACTTATATTGGCATAGGGCGTGGGCATGCCAACATGTGACCTTAACCCATGTGACAGTGATGTCACATCACTGTCACATGGGTTAAGGTCACATGTTGGCATAACCACGCCCACGCCCTATGCCAATATAAGTCCGTGCCCACCGCTCAGAAGGAATTTCAGCGCGGGACCTCGCCGTGTCAACATCGAATGGAAGAAGAAGCCCGCGAGTGTCACCCCGTGGCGGAAGACAGCGACGAGAAGCCCTGGCCCCAGGAGGAGCCAAGCAGAAGCCGGCGAAGAAATCCAGAGTGGGATGTAGGACCCTCGCTCCGGTCGAAAATGTCGGAAGCCCGCTGCCCTCCCTCCATAAGCAGGAGCTTCGTGGTGAAGGGGGCAGCGGCAGAAGACAGCGACGAGAAGCCTGCCACGTCCAAGTCCTGGATGGGATGTGCGACCCTCGTCCAGGCAGAAAAAATCGAAGGGGGCAGCGGCGGAAGAAGGCCTGGCCCCCGCGGGTGGTGCCCCGCGGCGGAAGACAGCGACGAGAAGCCCGGAGAGTGGCGCCCTCCGGCGGAAGACGGCAAAAGAAGCCCTGGCCTCGGGAGGAGCCAGGCAGAAGCGGAGGAGTGGCGACCCCCCGCTGTTCTCCGCCATTTCCGCCGGCCCCCCGGATGTGAAAGAGCTTAATTTGGGGTGGGGGCCTGGCCGAACATGGCGGAGAGCATCGGTGGGTGTCTCTCTCCCTGGCGGAAGGCGGCGGCGAAGACCGGGGGGGGTAGGTGTACCCCCCCGGCGGAAGGCGGCAGCGAAGACCGGGGGAGGGGTAGGTGTACCCCCCCGGCGGAAGGCGGCGGCGAAGACCGAGGAGGGGTAATTTTTTTATTTATAAAACTACGACCAAAAAGTTAACAAATATATAAAATAAACAAAATAACTAAATAAACCAAATAACACAAAAACAAACAACAAAACACAAACCATCAAACCACCGACCTCCACCCACCACGAAATAACTATAAAGAAAGAAAAATAGCACCAGAACAGGTATTTACAACAGGCTCACTGGTACAAGAGAAAGTCTTTATAGTCCATCAGAAAAGCTTGCCCAGATCATTGCCAAAAAATAAATAAAAAAAAACCACTTAAAACGGCTCACTGGTACAGTAGGGAGATATTAAAGTCCATAGAAACCACTACTGTCCAGATCATCGCCAACCAACAACACACCCCACCATCACAACAACAAATACCTACAACCCACGTATGAGCAAGAACATGATAGTCAGACATGTCTGTAGCCTTATTTAAAAAAAAATACCATAAACAAAATCTAAGGGGGTGAAAAAGGATAGATGCCCCTACCCATGGAGAGGGGCAGAGCCGTGACCTAAGGGGGCTGGAAGAGGAACCCCCTCCATAAATGGGCACACCTCTCAGGCCCGACCCTGCTCCTTTCCAGATCCCGCACCTTCACCAACTCCCGAAAGATATCGCCCACCACCTCATGCACAGACAGGATTTTGTCCCTAGTGGACACCAAACACCGAGCGTGCCAAGTGTAATAAAGCACAACTAGGCTGACTAAATAAAGTGACGATAACTCAAATCCCCTGCGGACCCCAAAATCACCATACACTCGCTCAGCATAGGTCAGGGCCGGAAGGCGGGGGTAGCCAATGGCACCCCCTACCCTCGTAAGAACCTCCATGTTGAAGGGACATTGGACCAGAAAATGGTCCATGGTCTCCAATGTCCCACCACATTCCTGACGGGGGCAGTCCCTGTCCCCCAGGTTCCTGTATTTGAGATTCGCACGGACATAGAGTCGTCCATGGAACGACCTCCATGCGAGATCCCAAAACGTATTTGGAATTCTAGAAGAATTCAAGAGGGCTAGCCCCTCCGTGAGGACCGTCTCAGGGCAGTCCCTCAAAGACAGGGGCTTCAAAATGTCCGAGGCCATGACCCTCAGGTACAGCTCCCGCCGACCCAAAGAGCCCACCTCCAGGGCAGTTATCCGCCACTGCCTCAGTACCTTTAATGCCAGGGGGACATAGGAAGGGAGATACCCATGCGATCTCCTCAGATCGCCGGGCCTCCCCCCCTCCCCCCACTGCCTCAAGAACAGCAAGAGCCAGTCCTTGCATGAACACTCCCACCAGGAAGGCTCGTCCACAAATATGGACTGCAAATTGTATTTAACAAAGATGGTGACAAAGAACACCACCGGGTTGACCATGTCCAACCCACCTTGCCGTCGCTGGCGGTATGTGACCTCCCTCTTGATCAGGTTCAGTCTGCTTCCCCACAACAGCAGGAAGAACAGACCATAGACCCGAGCATAGAGAGATGCTGCAAAAGACACACATAGCTTACAAAGAGAAACTCAGGCAATAAGTACGTCTTGACCAAGCTTACCCTTTCCCTCAGGGAAAGTTTCCAACCTATCCAGGCCTTCACCTTCCGAGTGGCACTCACCAGCCTGCGCTCCCAGTTTAGCTTGGGATAATCACCCGGGCCGAAATGAATGCCAAGAGCTCGAATCTCTGGTACGGGCGTGGGGAACACGTCCGGAAGGGGGAACTGCTCCCCCTCCTTCCCCAACCAGAAAACTTCACTCTTGTCCCAATTGACCAGCGAGCCTGACGCCTCAGAGTAGCACCCGATCTGGGACTCCACATAATGGGCCTCCTCACGACCAGATACCACCACCGAGACGTCGTCCGCATAGGCCACAACCCTCACCGCCGAAACCGAACCCCCGACAGGTCCCACCGGAACCCCCCCCAGACGTCCGCAGTCTAGCCTCCTTACGAAGGGGTCGACCACAAAGACGTACAGGAGGGGGCTCAGCGGGCACCCCTGCCGGACGCCAGAGTCCACAGCAAAGGCCCGGCCCACCCAACCGTTGACAAGAGGGAAGCTCTCAGCTCCCCTATACAATACCTGCAGCCAATCAACGAATTGATCAGGCAGACCGTATCTCCTCAGAGGTACTCGTGGTTCACCCGATCAAACGCCTTAGCCTGATCCAGTGCAAGCAGATACCGCTCGCTGCCATCAGCCCTGCACCTTTCCACAGCCTCCCGGACGCTCAGGACGGCACTAAAAGTGCCCCGGCCAGGAATTGTGCAGTGCTGAGAGGGAGACAGCATCCTGCCCGCCAAAGCAGACAGACGTGTAAACAAGATCTTTGCCAGTATCTTCCTATCTGTGGTAAGAAGGGCGATCGGACGCCAATTCTCCACCACAGACGGATCTTTCCCCTTTGACAGTAGGATCAGAGCTGACCTTCTCATTGAGGGAGGCAGCAGGCCATAGGCCAAACATTCACTAAACACGTCCCTCAGATGAGGAGCCAAGAGGCTCTTAAAGGTTTTGTAGAATTCGGCCGTGAGCCCATTGGGCCCAGGTGACTTTTTAGAAGCTAAAGAGCTAATAGCCTGCTCGACTTCGGCTACCGAGATCTCTTCTGCCAGAGAGTCAGGAAGGTCAGACCCCACTTCCAGTGGGGTCTCATCAAGGAATTCCCTGACTTTCTCCATGTCTAGAGGCCGCTTCTTCAGGAGGTCCGAAAAGTGGTCTCTGACGACACCCAGGATCCCCGATCTGGACCGGACCAGAGATCCTGAGGCATCCTTCAGGCCATGTACGACCTTCGACCTCGCCACCTCACCACAGCTCCTGTAGGGATCAGGAGAGATAAACTTCCCGTAATCCCTCTCAAAAACCAGGGAGGCGAGACGGTCGTACTGACACTCCTTCATCTGCGCCTTCAGACCGGATATCTGTTCCCGAGAGCCCGCAGAGGACACCAGGCGGTCAAGCTGCCTGCGTAGTCTCTGGTAGGCTTGGTACTTGGAAGCTGCCCTGTACCCAGAGATTTCCCGGAAAAAGTCGCCAGACCTCTTTTTAACTACTTCCCACCACTCAAGGCGGGAGCAGTTGCCCTCAAGGAGCGAGGTCTGGCTCAGGAAGAAAACCTCATAGGCTTCCCTAACCTCAGGATCCTCCAGTAGCGACCCATTCAGGTGCCACAAACCCCTCCCTTTCTGAGGAGTGTCAGCGACATTCGGGGCCACAGATACCATACAGTGATCGGAGAACTCTACCGACTGCAGCTCAGGAGCCGAGCAGACAGAGTCCTCCTTTAAAAAAAAACCTATCTAATCTACTCTTACTACTACCTCAGGAAAATGTGAAACCAGTGAGGTTGGGGAGGTGACGAACGTGCACATCCACCAACCTGGCCTCCCTCACTACGTTATTCAAAAAAATACTATCATATCCCAGAGGGTTGGCGGCACCTGCCCGGTCTCTGGGCCTAGTGATCATATTGAAATCGCCACCAAAAATCACCTGCTGGGACGTAAAAAGATAAGGCTTAACCGCCGTAAGGAGGCTCCTCCTCTCCCTCCTAGTTTGAGGCCCATAAAAATTTATGAGCCGGAGGAATTGCCCCCTCACGACAGCGTCCACCACCAGACATCTACCGATCTCCACCTCAATCACTCGCCGGCAAGCCACCGGACCAGTCTTAAAAAGGACTGCAACCCCACTGCAGGGCTCGGCCGCAAGAGACCAGAGGGAGGGCCCACATCTCCACTCCCTCTTTGCTAGATGCATCTCTGCCACAGATGCCAGCCAGGTCTCCTGCAAAAACAAAATGTCAGCTTCAACACGGCTGAGAAAATCGAAGGCCATAAAACGAGCTCCCGCAGAACGAATACTTGCGACATTAATGGTCGCAAGCCGTATTGGAGAGGGTACCGCCATCAGAATGATTAAAAGTGGTCACGTTCTCCTTCATACTACAAACACAAAAACATATTTACATATATACATGCTTATACCCCGTCCTCCTCAGAGTCCGAGGAGGACGTCAAAATGCCATATGGGTTCCCCAGGGACACCCCACTTTGTGCCCCTGAAGGAACCCCACCCCTCACTGGGGACTTCCCGCCCCTGGATTTTGCAGCCCTCCCCTTCTTTTTTCTCCGTCTCACCTGCTCCCACTCCTGCCATTTCTCCGAGGTGACAACGCCTCCCCCCCCTCGGACCCGCTGCTCGAAAACTCCCTTTTAGAGGAGGCCCGAGCAGCCCCCATCTCCACGGCCACAGGTCCAGAGGAGACTCCGGGCCCAGAATGGGGGGGATGGGAGAGACAGGAGGGGGGCCAGAGACAGGAGGGGGGACAGGGGGGGGACCAGACCTGGCCGGGTGGGAAGAGGAAGAAGGGGCAGGGGGGGACGGGACCTACGAGGGGGGGGACTAGGGGGTAGGACACGAGGGAGGGGGGGTGAGGGGGGAGGGCACGGGGTGACAGATGGAGGACCGGGTGGTGGGGGGGGCAGTGGGGTGAGGGGGGAAGGGGATGGGGATTGGCCCTGCAACAAAAGGAGGGGAAGGCCAGGCCCCCGGATCCACAGGCCCGGGACCCCCAGGCCTTCCCGACTCCTCCCCACCGGCTTCACCTTCCGGAGGATCGGGAGCCTCCTGACCAACCGTGCCCGTGTCCTCCCGGGGGGAGCCCCACGCCCACGCCTGCTCCGCCTTCTCTGAGGCAACGGGCCTGTTGGTCCCTCCGGAGTAGCATTAGGGGCTCCAGGATCCCCGTCCCCCTGATGATTATCCGCCGGGGGAGCTTCAGCCGCTCCCGACCCGGGAGGTCCCCCCCCTGAGGAAGGACCCCGATATGCTTTGGGGCACCTACTAAATGGATGCCCCATCTCACCGCATAAATTGCAGCAGATATCCCCACATGAGTCGGACAGGTGGCCAAAAGCGTGACATCTGCCACATCTGACCACCGTGCAGTCCGAACTCATGTGGGTCGGGCTACCACACTTTAAGCATCGGTGGGGCTGTCCCGGGTAGAAGGCCAGGATCCGGTCCCTTCCCAGGAAAGTGCTCCCAGGGAGGTGGGCAACGCTGTTGCCCTCCCTCCTGAGCCGGACCCTGGTCAACCAAGCCCCGGTCCAGACCCCGCGCTCATCGAGGTTCTTCCTCAGGGGGGTCTGCAACTGCCCGTACCTCCCGAGCCAGGTGGCAATGTCCTCCGGAGGGAGCGACTCGTTCCGCACCAGGATGGTGACGTTCTTAACCTCCTCCTGCCTGGAGATGGGAACGAGCCTGTACTTCTTCCAAGGGTCAACGCCCCTCACCAACCCAAAGTTGGTGATGAAGCGTTCCATACACACGGGAGTGACAAAACTTATATCGAACTCCCGTGTGTTGGTGGGGTGAATGACAGCAAAAAGGTCACCCACCTCAAAACCCAAGGAGAGTACCAGGCCCACTACCTCACCACGGGCGGGGCAGGGGTCCGGACCCTCGTACCTAAGCTGAACCACATTCCTTCGCCTCCTCTCTGGACCACCCGTACCCCTCGTCCACGCCGACCCCTGCGCCCTATTCTGGGCTCCAAAACGGCTGTACAAGTGGTCCAGAGGGGCACGAGAGCCCGCCACCTGGGCGAAGGAGCGACCCCCCTTCAAGGCCGTCAACAGGTTGGTCTCTGGAGACCCCCGAAAAATATTCTCCGGAAGTGGGGCACCCCCCTCAGCGCCCCCAGAAATGAGAGGGGACGGGGGGGCCCCCATCCCCTTTGCCGGTGGTGCTGCACCCACCCCCGCTGAGACACCCTGACCCACCACCCTTGGCCTGACTACAGGCCCTTCCCCCCCTGGGGCCAAAGCAGAGGGGGACACCTCCCCCACCAAACTCCCCCACCCAGACCTCTCTGCCACCTCAACAGCCCCTTGGGACTCCACCTGCACTGGGGGGATGCCCCCCTGGGACCCCTCCAACTGCCTGATGAAATCATAAGCGGCACAGTCCACCGGGAGGGGTCCCACCTGACACTCCACCCACCCCGCCTGCGCTGCCTGGAGCCCCTCGGGGCTTACAGTAGTGTCCATGAGGACCTGGGGGGGTGGCAGCTTACCGTCCTTACTATCGTCCACTGCTCCATCCATCTCCTGCCGGGGGCGCCTGGAGGTGCCTGCTGCAGTACCTGGGACTGGGCTCCCCAGCGCCCCCGGCCTCTCATCCCCCAGGTCCCCCAAGCTGCCGCCAACCTCCGCAGACACGCGGGGGGGGGGGGGGGGGGGGGGGGGGGGGGGGTTGGGGATCACTTCCGGTTCCGGTCGGGGCACTTCCAGTTCCGGTCGGGGCACTTCCAGTTCCGGTCGGGGCACTTCCAGTTCCGGTCGGGGCACTTCCAGTTCCGGTCGGGGCACTTCCGGTTCCTGGGCGGTCACTTCCGGGTCCCCAGGTCTCACAGTTTCTCCACCCCCAACAGCCGGCGCCATCTTGACCACACTACACCCCAGCTGTTTACCATTAGATGTCTGCAGCATTATGCCTCCACCGTGTGTCTGTCTCTCTCCCAGTGACATGGCAGCTGCAGGAGCAGTCCCTGGCTTACTCCCTGCCAGATCATCCTGCTCCAATGCCAGCTGAGGGGTCATGGAGGTCGACACACGGCGGGCTTCAGCTGGGGCAGTGTGATTAACCCGGGGGAGTCTGGGCACGCTGACTTGAAGATGGCGGGGGGGTACCGCTGGCGGCACCTGGGCCCGGCGACCTCCTGGATCACTGGGCTCCCCGGACTTCGCCAACCCCCCAGTCCCTTCCACGGACCGAGGGATCGGCTCCCGAGAACCCTCCCCAGGTTTTATGGCCATACTGGGCCCTGCATGCTGATGGTGGTGGCGGTGGTCTGGCTGGAGGGCAGGTGCTGTTGACTCCTCCGGAAGCCGGTCCACCTCCGGGGCTGAGGGAGGCCATCCCACCCTTCTTCCGGGGCAGGGGGCTGGGGGCTGGAGGCTGGTCCTGGTAGGCTGGATCCTGGAACACAGGAGCTCTGGAAGACAGGTCTTCTCTCCTCTCCAGCAGGAAGCAGAATGAGCTCTGTGGGAGGAGCCGGAACTACTGCCAGTGGGAGGAGCTGCACTGAGACCGAGGAGGGGTAATTTTTTTATTTATAAAACTACGACCAAAAAGTTAACAAATATATAAAATAAACTAAATAACTAAATAAACCAAGTAACACAAAAACAAACAACAAAACACAAACCATCAAACCACCGACCTCCACCCACCAAGAAATAACTATAAAGAAAAATAGCACCAGAACAGGTATTTACAACAGGCTCACTGGTACAAGAGAAAGTCTTTATAGTCCATCAGAAAAGCTTGCCCAGATCATTGCCAAAAAAAAAAAACACTTAAAACGGCTCACTGGTACAGTAGGGAGATATTAAAGTCCATAGAAACCACTACTGTCCAGATCATCGCCAACCCACAACACACCCCACCATCACAACAACAAATACCTACAACCCACGTATGAGCAAGAACATGATAGTCAGACATGTCTGTAGCCTTATTTAAAAAAAAAATACCATAAACAAAATCTAAGGGGGTGAAAAAGGATAGATGCCCCTGTAAGCCGAGTACTGAGGTGGGCTCTCCAGGATACAGCGAAGTCACGAACGAGGAAAACAACTTTGACACCAGATTTTGTGTAACAGGTCTATTCTTTTACTGTAGAAAATGTTAAACCAACGACCCCACAATGAACACAAAATATAAGGTACATACACCCAGCCGTAGCTGGGAACCCCTGTGCTGTACAGCAAGATGCTCCCGGGTTGGATACCAAGGAATTTGCCTATTGGCGGACACAAAGGACTGTCCACCCGTACCTGTTATTACCCTATAAGAAACGATTGAGAAATAATTAGTTTAAGGGTCCTCTGCGGTACAGCACAGCAGCTCACAACCTTATCACCTCTATACAATATGTACCCCCTTTCTCAGTATTAATAAATGATAGTAGTACTGCAAGGCCTTGCAACAAGAATAGTCTATCTTTGATCTTCTTTCTTCTGCCGGCAATTGATTAAGTAAAGATTATAATCCAGGGGTTCTTCTGGTTAAACAAATAGAGTTAGGCACATTAAACTGTTGTTTCCTTTTATGACTGGTGTCTGTGCACTCTTTCCTATCAGCACACCTTCCACTGGCAGTCACTACACAAACGTTTCAGGCTTGAGGCCTAAGCACATGTAGCTCTATCAGCTGAACTGCTTCGTGGGACTACAGGTCCCAGTAACTCTCTCTAGAGGCAGTCTAGTAAGTAACAATCACTACAAAGTTCCGGGCAAAAAGCCCTCTCACCACACCAGGCCTGGGAACTTGTGGATCTCTGCTCCGGCGATGTCGATCCTGCTTCCAAGTAGTACAGCCGCACTGCTACGTTCCGCAAAATGAACCGAACCGTCACTCAGCTTCGTCACACTCCTTCTTCCAGCACACTATGGTAAGTAGAACACCGATGGTTGTTCTGCTCTGCACGAGGTAGGCCTTGCTCTGTGCACACCTCCACGGATCTCTACAGTCAGATCATGCACCCAGCATCAGAGGGCTAGAAAATGGCTGCTCAGCCTTTTATACCCTCACCCAGCATGCAGTTCGGCCCTGAGAGTTCAAGGGTAACTTGTTAAGATAACACCTCCCATTCATCTTAAATTGACAGAAATCATCAAGTCCATTTCACATTTCAACCACTAGGTGGCGTCAAACACCTATTTACAACAGCAGTGATAGAACAACATTAATCTGGCTTCACAATCTCACACCCCTACCCATGGAGAGGGGCAGAGCCGTGACCTAAGGGGGCTGGAAGAGGAACCCCCTCCATAAATGGGCACACCTCTCAGGCCCGACCCTGCTCCTTTCCAGATCCCGCACCTTCACCAACTCCCGAAAGATATCGCCCACCACCTCATGCACAGACAGGATTTTGTCCCTAGTGGACACCAAACACCGAGCGTGCCAAGTGTAATAAAGCACAACTAGGCTGACTAAATAAAGTGACGATAACTCAAATCCCCTGCGGACCCCAAAATCACCATACACTCGCTCAGCATAGGTCAGGGCCGGAAGGCGGGGGTAGCCAATGGCACCCCCTACCCTCGTAAGAACCTCCATGTTGAAGGGACATTGGACCAGAAAATGGTCCATGGTCTCCAATGTCCCACCACATTCCTGACGGGGGCAGTCCCTGTCCCCCAGGTTCCTGTATTTGAGATTTGCACGGACATAGAGTCGTCCATGGAACGACCTCCATGCGAGATCCCAAAACTTATTTGGAATTCTAGAAGAATTCAAGAGGGCTAGCCCCTCCGTGAGGACCCTCTCAGGGCAGTCCCTCAAAGACAGGGGCTTCAAAATGTCCGAGGCCATGACCCTCAGGTACAGCTCCCGCCGACCCAAAGAGCCCACCTCCAGGGCAGTTATCCGCCACTGCCTCAGTACCTTTAATGCCAGGGGGACATAGGAAGGGAGATACTCATGCGATCTCCTCAGATCGCCGGGCCTCCCCCCTCCCCCCACTGCCTCAAGAACAGCAAGAGCCAGTCCTTGCATGAACACTCCCACCAGGAAGGCTCGTCCACAAATATGGACTGCAAATTGTATTTAACAAAGATGGTGACAAAGAACACCACCGGGTTGACCATGTCCAACCCACCTTGCCGTCGCTGGCGGTATGTGACCTCCCTCTTGATCAGGTTCAGTCTGCTTCCCCACAACAGCAGGAAGAACAGACCATAGACCCGAGCATAGAGAGATGCTGGCAAAAGACACACATAGCTTACAAAGAGAAACTCAGGCAATAAGTACGTCTTGACCAAGCTTACCCTTTCCCTCAGGGAAAGTTTCCAACCTTTCCAGGCCTTCACCTTCCGAGTGGCACTCACCAGCCTGCGCTCCCAGTTTAGCTTGGGATAATCTCCCGGGCCGAAATGAATGCCAAGAACTCGAATCTCTGGTACAGGCGTGGGGAAACACGTCCGGAAGGGGGAACTGCTCCCCCTCCTTCCCCAACCAGAAAACTTCACTCTTGTCCCAATTGACCAGCGAGCCTGACGCCTCAGAGTAGCACCCGATCTGGGACTCCACATAATGGGCCTCCTCACGACCAGATACCACCACCGAGACGTCGTCCGCATAGGCCACAACCCTCACCGCCGAAACCGGACCCCCGACAGGTCCCACCGGAACCCCCCCCAGACGCCCGCAGTCTAGCCTCCTTATGAAGGGGTCGACCGCAAAGATGTACAGGAGGGGGCTCAGCGGGCACCCCTGCCGGACGCCAGAGTCCACAGCAAAGGCCCGGCCCACCCAACCGTTGACAAGAGGGAAGCTCTCAGCTCCCCTATACAATACCTGCAGCCAATCAACGAATTGATCAGGCAGACCGTATCTCCTCAGAAGCAGCCACAGGTACTCGTGGTTCACCCGATCAAACGCCTTAGCCTGATCCAGTGCAAGCAGATACCGCTCGCTGCCATCAGCCCTGCACCTTTCCACAGCCTCCCGGACGCTCAGGACGGCACTAAAAGTGCCCCGGCCAGGAATTGTGCAGTGCTGAGAGGGAGACAGCATCCTGCCCGCCAAAGCAGACAGACGTGTAAACAAGATCTTTGCCAGTATCTTCCTATCTGTGGTAAGAAGGGCGATCGGACGCCAATTCTCCACCACAGACGGATCTTTCCCCTTTGACAGTAGGATCAGAGCTGACCTTCTCATTGAGGGAGGCAGCAGGCCATAGGCCAAACATTCACTAAACACGTCCCTCAGATGAGGAGCCAAGAGGCTCTTAAAGGTTTTGTAGAATTCGGCCGTGAGCACATCGGGCCCAGGTGACTTTTTAGAAGCTAAAGAGCTAATAGCCTGCTCGACTTCAGCTACCGAGATCTCTTCTGTCAGAGAGTCAGGAAGGTCAGACCCCACTTCCAGTGGGGTCTCATCAAGGAATTCCCTGACTTTCTCCATGTCTAGAGGCCGCTTCTTCAGGAGGTCCGAAAAGTGGTCTCTGACGACACCCAGGATCCCCGATCTGGACCGGACCAGAGATCCTGAGGCATCCTTCAGGCCATGTACGACCTTCGACCTCGCCACCTCACCACAGCTCCTGTAGGGATCAGGAGAGATAAACTTCCCGTAATCCCTCTCAAAAACCAGGGAGGCGAGACGGTCGTACTGACACTCCTTCATCTGCGCCTTCAGACCGGATATCTGTTCCCGAGAGCCCCCAGAGGACACCAGGCGGTCAAGCTGCCTGCGTAGTCTCTGGTAGGCTTGGTACTTGGAAGCTGCCCTGTACCCAGAGATTTCCCGGAAAAAGTCACCAGACCTCTTTTTTACTACTTCCCACCACTCAAGGCGGGAGCAGTTGCCCTCAAGGAGCGAGGTCTGGCCCAGGAAGAAAACCTCATAGGCTTCCCTAACCTCAGGATCCTCCAGTAGCGACCCATTCAGGCGCCACAAACCCCTCCCTTTCTGAGGAGTGTCAGCGACATTCAGGGCCACAGATACCATACAGTGATCGGAGAACTCTACCGACTGCAGCTCAGGAGCCGAGCAGACAGAGTCCTCCTTTAAAAAAAACCTATCTAATCTACTCTTACTACTACCTCGCGAAAATGTGAAACCAGTGAGGTTGGGGAGGTGACGAACGTGCACATCCACCAACCTGGCCTCCCTCACTACGTTATTCAAAAAAATACTATCATATCCCAGAGGGTTGGCGGCACCTGCCCGGTCTTTGGGCCTAGTGATCATATTGAAATCGCCACCAAAAATCACCTGCTGGGACGTAAAAAGATAAGGCTTAACCGCCGTAAGGAGGCTCCTCCTCTCCCTCCTAGTTTGAGGCCCATAAAAATTTATGAGCCGGAGGAATTGCCCCCTCACGACAGCGTCCACCACCAGACATCTACCGATCTCCACTTCAATCACTCGCCGGCAAGCCACCGGACCAGTCTTAAAAAGGACCGCAACCCCACTGCAGGGCTCGGCCGCAAGAGACCAGAGGGAGGGCCCACATCTCCACTCCCTCTTTGCTAGATGCATCTCTGCCACAGATGCCAGCCAGGTCTCCTGCAAAAACAAAATGTCAGCTTCAACACGGCTGAGAAAATCGAAGGCCATAAAACGAGCTCCCGCAGAACGAATACTTGCGACATTAATGGTCGCAAGCCGTATTGGAGAGGGTACCGCCATCAGAATGATTGAAAGTGGTCATGTTCTCCTTCATACTACAAACACAAAAACATATTTACATATCTACACTTCCTCCTCCTCTGAGCCCGAGGAGGAGGAGAAGATACCAAACGGGTTCCCCAGGGACACCCCACTTCGTGCCCCTGGGGGAACCCCACCCTTCACTGGGGACTTCCCGCCCCCAGATCTGGCAGCCTTCCCCTTCTTCTTTTTGCGTCTCACCTGCTCCCACTCCTGCCACCTCTCCGAGATGACTACACCACCCCCCTCCTCGGACCCGCTGCTCGAGATTTCCCTCTTGGATGAGGCTCGAGCAGCTTCCATCTCCATGGCCACAGGGCCAGAGGAGACTCTGGGTCCAGAAGGGGGGGGAATGGAAGAGGCAGGAGGGGGGCCAGAGACAGGGGAGAGGACAGGGGGGGGACCAGACTTAGCTGGACGGGAAGAAGAAGGGGAAGGGGGGGGACGGGACTTGGGAGGGGGGGGACGAGGGGGGGGGGGGTACGAGGAGGGGAAGATGAGGGAGGAGGGCATGGGGAAACAGATGGAGGGCCAGGTGGAGGGGAGGGGCAATGGTGAGGAGGGGGAAAGGGAAGGGGGATGGGGATCGGCCCTGCAACATTAGGAGAGGAAGGCCCTGGCCCCGGACCCTCAGGCCCGGGACCCCCAGGCCTCCCTGACTCCTCCCCACCGGCTCCGCCCTCCGGAGGATCGGGAGCCTCCTGGCCAACCGAGCCCGTGTCCCCCGGGGGGGGAGCCCCACGCCCACGCCTGCTCCGCCTTCTTTGAGGCAATGGGCCTGTTGGTCCCTCCGGAGTAGTACTAGGGGCTCCAGGATCCCCACCCCCCCGGCCATCACTCGCCGGGGGGGCTTCGGCCGCTCCCGGCCCGGGAGGTCCCCCCCCTGAGGAAGAACCCCGATATGCTTTGGGACACCTGCTAAATGGGTGCCCCATCTCACCACACAAGTTGCAGCATATCTTCCCACATGACTCGGACTGGTGGCCAAACTCGTGGCACCGGCCACATCTGACCACCGTGCAGTCCGAGCTCATGTGGGTCGGGCTGCCGCACTTGAAGCAACGACGGGGCTGTCCCGGGTAGAACGCCAGGATCCGGTCTCTGCCTAGAAAGGCGCTGCCAGGGAGGTGGGCAACACTGTTGCCCTCCCTCTTGAGCCGGATCCTGGTCAACCAAGCCCCGGTCCAGACCCCGCGCTCATCAAGGTTCTTCCTCAGGGGGGTCTGCAACTGCCCGTACCTCCCGAGCCAGGTGGCAATGTCCTCCGGAGGGAGCGACTCATTCCTCACCAGGATGGTGATGTTCTTAACCTCCTCCTGCCTGGAGATGGGAATGAGCCTGTACCTCTTCCAAGGGTCAACGCCCCTCACCAACCCAAAGCCGGTGATAAAGCGTTCCATACACACGGGAGTGACAAAACTTATATCAAACTCCCGTGTGTTGGTGGGATGGATGACAGCAAAAAGGTCATCCACCCCAAAACCCAAGGAGAGTACCAGGCCCACCACCTCACCTCGAGCGGGGCAGGGGTCCGGACCCTCGTACCGAAGCTGGACAACATTCCTACGCCTCCTCTCTGGACCACCTGTACCCCTCGTCCACGCCGACCCCTGCGTCCTCTCCTGGTCAGCAGGGGGGGCGCGGAAATTCTGGGCGCCAAACCGGCTGTACAGGTGGTCCAGAGGGGCACGAGAGCCCAACACCTGGGCGAAAGAGCGACCCCCCTTTAGGGCAGACAATAAGTTGGCCTCCGGAGACCCCCGAAAGATGTTCTCCGGAAGTGGGGCACCCCCCTCAGCACCCCCAGAAGTGGGGGGGGACGGGGGGGCCCCCATCCCTGCCGGTGGTGTTGCACCCACCCCCGCTGATATACCCTGACCACCCTGACCCACCACCTTTGGCCTGACTACAGGCTCCCCCCCCCCCGGGACCACAGCAGAGGGGGGTACCACCCCCACCAAACTCCCCCACCCAGACCCCTCCGCGACCACACCAGCCCCTTGGGACTCCACCTGTACTGGGGGGGAGCCCCCCTGGGACCCCTCCAACTGCCGGATATAATCGTATGCTATACAGTCCACTGGGAGGGGTCCCACCTGACTTTCCCCCCACCCCGCCTGTGCTGCAGGGAGCCCCTCGGGGCCTGTGGCAGTGTCCATGGGGACCTGGGGGGGTGGCAGCTTACCGTCCAATTTACCGTCCTCAACGTCTCTGTCCATCTCCTGCCGGGGGTGCCTGGAGGTGCCTGCTGCAGCGTCCGGGGCTGGGCACCCCTGTACCCCCGGCCTCTCATCCCCCAGGTCCCCTGAGCCCCCACCGACCACCGCAAACTCGCGGGGGGGCACTTCCGGTCGCGGGACGGGCACTTCCGGTTTCGGTATGGTCACTTCCGGTTTCGGTCTGGTCACTTCCGGTTCCGGCTGGGGCACTTCCGGTTCCGGCTGGGGCACTTCCGGTTCTTGGGCGGTCACTTCCGGGTCCCGGTCTACTCCACCCCCAACAGCCGGCGCCATCTTGGCCACACTGCACAATGCCTCCACCATGTGTCTGCCTCTCTCCCGATGACATAGCAGCCGCAGGAGCAGTCCCTGGCCTTTCCATGGCCAGATCCTCCCGCTCCACTGCAAGCTGAGGGGTCATTGAAGCCGACACATGGCGGGCTTCAGCTGTGGCAGTGCGACCATCCTGGGGGAGCCTGGGTATGCTGACCTGAAGATGGCGGGGGGGTACCGCCGGCGGCACCTGGGCCCGGCGACCTCCTGGATCACTGGACTCCCCGGACTTCGCCAACCCCCCAGTCCCTTCCACGGACCGAGGGATCGGCTCCCGGGAACCCTCCCCAGGTTTTATGGCCATACTGGGCCCTGCACCACCGGCACTCGCCCCCCCCCACTGCACCCAGGCTCCCCTGACTCTCCTGGCTGTCTGGGGGGTTGGGACCCCTTCTTAGACCGCCCGCTCCTCCTCGCTGCCTGGCTCCCTTCCCGGTTGGCCTGCTGGAGGGTCCTCCGGAGCTCCTCTAGGAAGTTCATCTCTCCAGCCCCACGTTGGCAAAAGCCCCCCAGGTATTCCCATATTTCTTTTACTTCTAGTCCTAGGGTGGTGATGGCCCCCTTGAATTCAGATCTCTTATTACTGGAGCACCTGTCCCTCTTTTCCCTCAGGCCTGCGAGAGTAGTCATCTTTTCCACGCAGGCCTGAGATATCCTCACCAGCAGGGATTTGATTTTATCCCGCCTCTTCCTGGTTCTTGCCTCATTCTCACCTGGCTGAGGGGCTGTCCAGTCTGAGAGACCCTCCTGGGTCTCCAGGAAGAGACGGTCCTCCCTGCTGATGGTGGTGGCGGTGGTCTGGCTGGAGGGCAGGTGCTGTTGACTCCTCCGGAGGCCGGAAGCCGGTCCACCTCCGGGGCTGAGGGAGGCCATCCCACCCCTCTTCCGGGGCAGGGGGCTGGGGGCTGGAGGCTGGTCCTGGTAGGCTGGAACACAGGAGCTCTGGAAGACAGGTCTTCTCTCCTCTCCAGCAGGAAGCAGAATGAGCTCTGTGGGAGGAGCCGGAACTACTGCCAGTGGGTGGAGCTGCACTGAGACCGAGGAGGGGTTTCGCCCCCATTGTTCTCCGCCATTTCCGCCGCCCCCCCGGATGTGAAAGAGCTTAATTTGGGGTGGGGGCCTGGCCGAATATGGCCGAGAGCATCGGTGGGTGTCCCCCCCCCCCGGCGGAAGGCGGCAGGGAAAAACCGGTGCGGGGCTGGAGCCCCCCCGGCAGCTCCGCCCCCCGTTGTTCTCTGCTGGTTTCGGCCGGCCCCCCCCGGATGTAAAAGAGCTTATTTTGGGGTGGGGGCCTGGCTGGACATGGCGGAGAGCATCGGTGAGTGTCCCCCCCGGCAGAAAATGGTGAAGCCCGGGGCCCAATGGGCTGGTGGTGGGGGGTCCCGGCAGAAGACCCCCAGAGCTGACCAATAAATTATTTTTTTCTGTGTGGTTTATTTGTGTTTACACTTTTCCACCCGGTGAATGGGTAGGTGTACGATGTACCCCATACTCATTCACATAGGGTGGGGGGCCAGAATCTGGGGGCCCCCTTATTATAGGGGGCTCTCAGATTCTGATAAGCCCCCCGCCTGCATACCCCGACAACCAACGACCAGGGTTGTCGGGAACAGGCTCTTGTCCCTATCGACATGGGGACAAGAGTGCTTTGGGGTGGGGGGGGCAGTGCCCCCCTCCCCCAAAGCACACACTCCCCCATGTCGAGGGCATGTGGTCTGGTACGGCTCAGGGGGGGGGGGGGGGCGCTCGCTCGTCCCCACCCCCATTCCTGTCCGGCCAGACTGCGTGCCTGGGAGAAGGGTTTGGTCTGGATCTGAGGGGGAACCCCACGCCGTTTTTGGCGTGGGTTTAACCCCTTATGTTCCAGATCAAATCTAAGAGCCTGTTGTGCACCTGAAGGGGGACCCCCACGCCGTTTTTTTTTTAATTTGGTGTGGAGTTCCCCTTTATCCCGGTCCTGTCAGGGGGGGGGGGGAATGCCTGCTCGTCTGTACCTACAATGTATGAACAGCGATCTGTCATTTCCCCTAGACAGTCTCACCCCCTTTACAGTTAGAACACACCCAGGTAACATTATCAACCCCTTCCGCGCCCCTAGTGTTAACCCCTTCCCTGCCAGTGTCATTTTTATAGTAAGCAATGCATTTCTATACCATTGCTCGCTAGAAAAATGCCAAATCTCACAAAAATGTGTCCGCCACAATGTCGCAGTAGCCAGAAAAATCAATGATAGCCACCATTACTAGTAAAACAAAAAATTATTCCTAAAAAACCCATAAGACCAACCCCTACTTATAACTTTTGCCCAAACCAATCAAACGCTTATTGTGATTTTTTGGAACCAAAAATATGTCGAAGAATACTTATCGGCCTAAACTGAGGGCAAACATTTTTTGAATATATTTTGGGGGAGATTTATTATACCAAATTGTCGCTATATTTTTGGTTCAAGCAAAAATAAGAAAAAACGCAGAGGTGATCAAATACCACCAAAAAATTAAAATGTAAACATTTTTTGGGGGGAAAAATGAGGACGCCAAATTTGTTTGGGGGCCATGTCGCACAACCACGCAATTGTCAGTCAAAATGACGCAGTGTTGAAATGCAAAAACTGGCCCCGTCAGTGACCAGTAATATGCTCTGAGGCTCAAGTGGTTACAAATTAAGAATACACTAAAGTTAGCCCAATTTATTGCCATAATGTGAAAGATGATGTTACACCGAGTAAATAGATACCCAACATGTTACACTTTAATATTGCACACAATCATGGAATGGCGCCAAACTTCAGTACTTGAAAATACCCATAGGCAACACTTTTTTTATTTATTTTCAGGTTACCAGTTTAGATTTACAGGGCCAGATTCAGGTACATGAGAGTATCTTTCCTCTGGAGTAACGCTTCTCATTTACGTTACTCTGAAGACCCTTTCAGCGCAAGTCCTGTAATTCACATAGCAGTTGCGCGTAAACTTGCGCCAGAGTAACGATAATGCGCTGGCGTAACCCGACGCAAGTGGAAGTGGGTGTGATCATATGTAAATGATGGGCGGAGCCCAGCTCAGAGGCTTACGTTCAGCGCATCAACCACGGAGCATGCGCAGTGAGTGAGGCTCCACTCGCCCCCTTTGTGCGCATGCTCACAACTTCCGTCGGCACCACTTCACGGGAAACGTCAGCGCAATGCCTTCTGTTGGGCGTGTAAATGCGCCCGTAGAAGCGCCATTCCGGCACTAAAGTATATCCTGCTCCCCCTCCCCGCAGTGATGTTACTTTTGTTCTGAGATGGCTGCTCCCGTTCCCCGCAAACACACAGGAGAAAGCTGAACTTTAATGGCCGGGAGCTGTCAGCCATCATCTCGGCTATGGAGACCTATGATGTCTTCCTCCATGGCTGTAAAATTTGACAGACAAGCATGGACAGAGGTGTTGTCCTGCAAGTTGGGGTGCTCAGCTAGCTCTTATCGTCGGTAACGCTGCTGTAGCTGCTCTCCTGCTGACCTGAGGCCATCTGGAGTAAAGATAAAGCAGCCTTTTGTAGAAATAACTTTGCGCCGGACGGACGAGATACGCGCGGCGCATGTAGCCAGCGTATGGTGCTAATCCGTTCGTGAATTGGGAAAAATCCCTCATTTGCATATTTGCAGGGGAAATCAATGGGCGCGACTGATGCGCCCAGCGAAAATAAGCGCTGACGATACTCTGGCGTCGGAACGTTCTGCCGGTCGCAAATGACCCGTTATTGGGCGCATCTAGTTTGGTGGGTACGGGCACATAGAAACGACGGCGCATCATCACAGTTACGCGGCGCATATCCAAATACTCCAGCGCAAGTGTTCGTGAATCTGGCCCACAGAGGAGGTCTAGTGCTAAAAGTATTGCTCTCGCTCTAACGTACGCTATGATACCTCACATGTGGGGTTTGAACGGGGGTTCAATATGTGGGCGGGACTTACACATTTAAGGCCCGCCCACATATGGAAACATCCTTTAAACCACACATGTGAGGTATCATAGCGTGCGTAAGAGCGAGAGGAATACTTTTAGCACTAGACCTCCTCTGTAAATCTAAACTGGTAACCGGAAACAAAAAAATGCTGCGTGTTCGCTTCTGACTGCGAGCTACTAGGGACAGGGAGGGGCGTTTAAATTATTATTATTTATGTTTGTTACGTAAAAATTCTATAAGACCTCCCCTTCAGGTTGAAAAGCATCAGTTCAGGGGGACCAAAAAAAATTAAAACACCTCTAATGCTTTAATCCGCCATTGCAGATTTGATTCTGGTAATGCATCTGGAGTGAACTGGGCATGCTCGAACACTTAGAAAAATAAGCTGGTTGTCTGAGCCTGAAAATGACATGCATCTTTCTGAGCATGCTCAGAAAGCTGTTTTTTTGGCTTAGTAATTTAAGGACATCCTTAACAGGTGTAAGCAGTTACAAGTGCACACAAACTAGAGGCTGACATTTCTTCATGTGTTTCCAATTGGTTCATTAGCACACATGTTATAAAAAGCATGGATAGTGCACGTGTCAGCTGCCCTCAGAGGGGGCAGATTTGCTGGCCGGAAGGAATGGTGGAGGGAAACAGAGATGTTTTGGAGCAAGTTTTGTTTTTTTGATGTTTTGTCTGCTGCATAATTTTGCTAAATGTTTCTCAAGATGTTAATGACTAATGTTTTAATCCTGTGGGTCTATCCTGTTATTTCAAAAGCATGATTTATTTTCCAATGACTGTGAAATAAACGTTGGTCTTTTTTGTTTTTAGGTTTTTTTATATTTATTTTGTGTGTTTATTTGAAATTTTTTGTTTTTTGCTTTCCTTGTTTTGTGGACCAATAAAATTACTTTCAAATTTTGAAGTTTGTTTTGTGATATTTTTTCATGCTATGGATTTCAACCGCTGCAGCTGAAATAGTTTGGGCCTAAACCATCAAGTGTGATTTGTCTCTAAAGACCCATACACACGGTAGGACATCCAACAAAATTTCCCTTGGATTTTTGTCCTAATTGATTTGTCCGGTCACACCCATAGCATACACACAGTCAGACTTTTCTGCAAACTTTTCTAAAACTTTCCCATCATCACGTGGTTTTTCTACACTTTACCGCCACCCTTTGGTTAACTTCTGCTATTGTTGGTTGATTTTAACATTGGTTCTGAGCATGCGTATTTGCACTTTGCACAAAAGTTGGTTGGATTGCTGTACACACGGTCACACAAAGCACCATCAGACTTTTGTTGCTGAAAAGTTGGTCTGTTCGCAGACCCAACTTTTTGTCAGATGAAATCTGAAAAAGTTGGTCCGATGGAGCGTACACACGATCAGACAAATTTGAAAAGTTGCAGATTTTGAAGTTGGTTGGCCAAAAGTCTGACCGTGTGTACGGGGCTTTTGCTCTTTCCTGGTGTGTATGCATGAAATGTTTAGTCACCAGAAAAGGAAGGACAAAGTGGTAAGTATTGTTTCCTAGAATTGATGTCCAGACTGACTTTTTAAAGCACATGTGCAAGATGTAGGAAAAGCTGCAAACAGGGCCTGTTTGGAGGGGGGGGGGGGGGGGGGGGTGGTGTATTGGTGGACAGGCTTGAAGTGCTGATTTACAGCGCTGTGCTTGAAACTAGCACAAGACAATCCTATTCTAATTGTGGGTTGTTTGAGGGAAGCCAATTGAGTGTTAGAACCCCTGCTAGTGTTTTTTTAGGTTGGGCTTTGTGTCCCTTTTCCTAAAATTGGCTTCACTTCCTGTCACACAGCTGAACAGAAAGTGAGGTTAAAACCCTACCAATGGTCTTTTCTTCGGGACACAGGTCAATCTAACTAGTGTCCCCATTAAGCAAATTGCACTGCAGTGTACACCCCAAATGATTAGTTACTTTGGGGTTTAGTAAAGGCAAAGCCGCTCTGCAGTAGAAGCGTAGGCAATGAAAATCAGAAGGGAAGCACTGATGGTTTTTACTTCCAATCCCGCCAAGTTTTTATTTTTCTTACTTGCTTGTCCACTTGTAGTGCAAAGTGGATTTGCCTTTAGTAAATGGACCCCAAAGTCCAAGATCCCTACTAATTTGGGGTGTACACAGCAAAATGCAATTTCCAAAATGGGAAACTATTTATATTGATCTGTGTGTCCCCAACAAAACATTACTCAGGTTTTTTCCCTCACTTCCTGTTTGGCTATGTGGCAGGAAGTGAATGAATTAAGTAGAAAGTGACAACATTTGTGAGGTGTCTTTACCCTATCAGGGGTGCAGGCATCCCCAAAACAAACAAGAAAATTGTTGATTTAACATTGGGTGGTGTTTGTGGGGGTCCCTAACACACATTCATACATATTAGCAACGCTGGATCCTGGCCTATTGGCATGGTTATATTTTCTTAAGCCTCTCAATAAAATGATCTGAAATTTGGGGTTAAACTGGAACTAGAAGCATCACTTATTTTTTTGTTGTTTTCTTTCATTTTGGATAGAGTTGGGGAGGGGGGGTTAGAAGCTCTGTCAGTTTATTTTGTATTATCCCTGTCCGTTTGGGCCTTCACTTCCTGCCCCATAGCCAAACAGGAAGTGATCGAAAAACTAGGCAAATTAAGGGACTCCTGTGCCCCCCCCCCCACATAACTTGTGTGTGTCCCCTGAAAATTCCTGGGTGGGTCATATAAAAAAAAGGGTGTGGCCTTGACAGGAAGGGTGGGTCATTTTTCTATTAGGGGGTGCCAAAATTTGGTCAGGCCTAGGGCAGCACAAAACCTAAATATCCTACTGCATATTAGGGCTTATTTAGACATGATCCAATTTACAGCATATTTTTAGATTGTGGGAGGAAACCCGCACAGGGAGAACATGCAAACTCCAGGCAGATAGTGTCACGGGCAAGATTCGAACCAGCAACCCTTTTGCTGCTAGGTGAACATGCTACACACTACACTACTGTGCTGAACAAACATGATCGCAGCTCAAAGCATGAGATGTTATTTTTTTTTATTTTTTTTACCAATTCCATGCTTTCCAGCCTGGAGGACAGATGTGGGGTCTAATTGACCCCGCCTTTCTCTATAAAGAGGACCTGTCACGCACTAGTCCTATTACAAGGGATGTTTACATTCCTTGTAATAGGAAGAAAAGTGTAAAATAATACAAAAAAAGGGACAAACAAGTGCAAAAATGAAAATATTAAGTTAAAAAAAAAAAAAAAAAAGGAATTTAAATGCTCCTGTCCCTAGTAGCTCGCACTCAGAAGGGAACACGCATGCAAGTCCCACCCACATATGTAAACATCCTTCAAACACCACATGTGAGGTATCATAGCGTGCGTTAGAGTGAGAGCAATAATTTTAGCACTAGACCTCCTCTGTAACTCAAAAGTGGTAACCTGAGAAAAAAAGTCAAGCGTCGCCTATGGAGATTTTTAATAACGAAGTTTAGCGCCATTCCATGAGTGAGCGCAATATGAAAGCGTGACAAGTTAGGTATCTATTTACTCGGTGTAACATCATCTTTTACCTTATCCATAAAAATAGGGCTAGCTTTACTGCTTTCTTATTTTGTCATTCATGAAACAGGTTTTTTTTTTAAAGCCCAAAAAAAACTAAAACGTTTGTAAATTTTTGGCGCAAATACCGTAGGAAATGTGTAATAAAAAATGGCCGCCACTTTATTCCCTAGGGTGTTTGTTAATAAAATATATATAATGTTTGGGGGTCCTGAGTAATTTTCAAGGAAGAAAACATAATTGTTACATGAAGGAGAGAAGTGCCAGAATAGGCGCGGTATGGAAGTGGTTAAAGTGCAATAATAAAAGTAAAAAATTCCTTGAAATTTCGTACCATGGGGGGGGGGCAATCAGGGCCGCCATCAGGACTTATGGGGCCCCTTACACAGCTTCAGGCATGGGCCCCCTGGAGCAGAGAACAGGGGGGGGGTGCTGCCGCCTGAAATTGAGAAGGGGGGGGCTGCCGCAATTTGATAAGCGGGGGGTTCCTTTACAAAAAAATAAATATAGAAAAATATATATTAAAAAAAGGGTGGTAGCCATCCGGGGGCCCTTTAATAAAAATAAACCTCTGGGCCCTATTAATAAAAAAGGGTGTTGCCTTGGGAGCTCTGGGCTCTTTAATAAATAATAACTACCAAAAATCTAAAAAAAAAATAACATGGGGTGGGAGCTGCGGTGGCTCAACGTGAATGGCACTGCGCTGACAAGCTGTTCACCTCTGCAGCCAAGGGTTCGGATCCCGGTCTCGGCTACATGTGAATTGAGTTTGGTGGTCTCAGCCCAGCTCCCAGTGGGTACGCCTGTGCTTATTATGCCCACACCCCCCCCCCCCCAAAAAAAACACCACACTTGCACGCACACGAATGCACGTTGGCCATGAGGTCTCCTAAAATAAAGAGAGGCGAAGGGCTGGCTGGGTGGGCCACCCATCGGGCTCCCAAGTGTAGCAGGTGGGTTGAGTGGGAGGCCCCCCTCACACCCGCCATTGCCACCGGGGGCATGGAGATGGATGGATGTTAAAAAAATAACAAAAAAATATATAGGTTGTCATCTGGAGCCCTGGGGACCTCCAGACCCCAAAAACATTGGCCCTTTAATAACAAAAATTATGGGGGTTGCCACCCGGGGCCCTGGGGGCCCCTGGGAACCTCCGGACAGCTAAAAAAAATTAAATTCCAAAAATTGGCCCTTTAATAAAAAATCCTAAAAAAATAAACTAAAAAATATACATACAAAAAAAAAAAAAGAGGGGGGTTACCATCTGGGGCGCTGGGGGGGCCTCCAGGCATCTGGGCACCTCCGGACCCCCGGGCCCCTTACAGGTGTACTGCCTGTACCCCCCTGATGGCAGCCCTGGGTGTAATGTCAGCATGTGAAAAATGACATTCTGAAGGAAAAAAGCCATTTAAAACTGACTCGCGGCAATAATGAATTGTCAGCTCCCGGCAATTGCAGGAGAATTCATTCATAAAAAACACCAAAAAAAAAGCGTGGGGGTCCCCCCAAATTCAATAACCAGACCCTTTAGGTCTGGTTAAGGGGAACCCTGCCGTCAAGTTTAAAAAAAAAAATGACGTGGGGTTCCCCCCAAATATCCATAACCAGACCCTTCAAAAAATGGTGTGGAGACCCCCCTAAAATCCACACCAGACCCCTTATCCGAGCACGTTGACCTGGCCGGCCGCAGAAAAGAGGGGGGGACAGAGCGCGGCCCCCCCCCTCTCCTGAACCACACCAGGCCACATGCCCTCAACATTGGGAGGGTGTTTTGGGGTACCCCCCAAAACACCTTGTCCCCATGTTGATGAGGACAAGGGTCTCTTCCCCACAACACTTGCCCGGTGGTTGTGGGGGTCTGCGGGCAGGAGGCTTATCGAAATCTGGAAGACCCCTTTAACAAAGGGGCCCCCCAGATCCCGCCCCCCCCTGTGTGAAATGGTATTGGGGTACATTGTACCTCTACCATTTCACGAGAAAAAAAAAAGTGTCAAGTGTAAAAAACGACAAGAGACGGTTTTTGACAAGTCCTTTATTATCATCTTTCCTTCGGGTTTCTTCCTTCTTCTTCTTCCTTTGCTTCTGTCTTGGGTCTTCTATTCCCGCATCTTGCCCGGCGTGGTCTTCCATCTTCTGCTCCTCCCGCTGTCCTTCTCGTCCGCATCTTCTCCTTCTTGTTCTTCGCCGGAGGCGCCGCTTCCAATTGAAATCCCCACTGTCTGCCGGACCACGCCCCCCTCTGATGCCACAGGCAAGCTCTTAGGAGTGTGCTGCAAGTGCGTCAGAGGGGGCGTGGTCACATGTCAGAGGGCAGTCAATTCAATTTGAAGCTTGTGTGCGGCTTTTTCTTTGCCAGAGTCGCCGCTTCCAATTGAATTGCCCGCTTTCTGGGACATGTGACCACGCCCCCCTCTGACGCACATGCAGCACACGGGGACTTTCCTAAGAACTTGTCCGTGGCGTTAGAGGGGGGCGTGGTCCGGCAGACAGCGGGGATTTCAATTGGAAGCAGCGCCTCTAGCGAAGAAAAACAAGAAGAAGAAGATGCGGACGAGAAGGACAGCGGAAGGAGAAGAAGATGAAAGAACACGTCGGGCAAGATGCGGGAATAGAAGACCCAAGACAGAAGCAGAGGAAGAAGAAGATGGAGGAAGAAACCCGAAGGAAAGAAGAAAAGAAGAAGATAATAAAGGACTTGTCAAAAACCGGCTCTTGTCGTTTTTTACACTTGACACTTTTTTTTTTTGGTGAAATGGTAGAGGTACAGTGTACCCCATTACCATTTCACACAGGGGGGGGCGGGATCTGGGGGGCCCCTTTGTTAAAGGTGGATAAAAAAATGTGTAGCGCTAAGTAAATAGAATATAAATAAATATATCTATGTGCTAAAAATTGTATGTGATTAGAAAATATGATCATAGAAAGAATATTTTGTGAAAAAATAACCAACTGTACACAATAAAAATGAAAAAATGACCAATAACCAGTGAACGAAATTAAGTAGTCACTAGTATAAGAAATGAAATGTCCTGAACAAAAAAATTGCAATCGATGTCCAAATCCAAAAGCTATAAGTGTTCAATATAAACAAGTGATGTCCTCTATGCGAACTCTTGTGTGGTGATATAAGAAAAAGGAAGAAGACCTTCACCCAATAAAGCATGGAGGCTTACCAGATCAAGTGGACTCTACCAGCTATACAGACTGGAGAGTCACATAAGCTTTGGATCATCCAGCGTGGATCGAAGCCTCGTAGAACTGCCGGTGACAGGGATGTACGTCAGTATAGTAATCCGGGAGGGGGACTTCAGTTATCCAGGGCTTGATGCTCAGTAGGTATACGTTGAGAATGGTGTGCAGGAGAAAAGAAGGAGCAATAGTGTGATACCGTCACGGTATTAAAAGATTTAATAAGTAATGAACTTACATGGATCAGGATAAAAAAAGCGCGCTTGCAGTCATAATGTGGCGACAGTAGAATCTTCCCTGACGCGTTTCGTGTACAAACACGTTGTCAAAGGGTAACAGACCACCATAGCCACTTGAATATAAATACACAATAAGTGGTCCCTTAATGAGAGTCACACTCACCTCACATGCAAACATCATTGATTGGTTCACTTCCGGGATAGGCCAAAATGGCGTCTGGGCTTGAGTTCCAAGCCTCATTATGAGTGTATAGTAATGGCATACAGAACTAAAAGTATCTTGGATCATAAGCCACTCACCCGTCCAATTGAGGTTAAATAATAAAAATACTAAAGAAACACAAAGGCTGCATAATGAGCCTGAGTGTTAATAATGTATAAACACAGGGTATACCCAGATAGCAGCCGTATATAGGCAGCTCTTCTGAGTGAATCCCTCACTAAAGATGGCGTCGGAAGACCTCATACATCACAAGTAGGGGACCCATAGATAGATCTACATGGGGCCTCGAGTGATGTGACGTCGTGCGACGTGTATAGTGCGGTGACGCGCATGGCCGTAGGCGGGCCATCTACATACCAACGCGGGTCACGTGACGTACTAATAAAGGGGTGCCGGGCGCGGACGGCGTAGCGAAGAACCACGCTTACCCAATCAGACGGCGCGCACGTGAGTCACAGCCACTGTGCGGTCAATGATTGGAGAACATGCCCCTCACATATTTTACACCGTGCGCGTCACGATGAACGCTGCAAAGAACACGTGGTACGCTGCATCACATGCGCTCCACATGTCATGTGATGCGCTCCATCGTATGCGTTCCATCTGTCACGTGATGCGCTCCATCACATGCGCTCGTCAGGGTCCACATTAAATGGATGAAAAATAAGTTAAAAAAAATTTTGCAATATGGGAAGAAAAAAGTTGCAATGTATAGAATTGATGAGTCAATGAAGTAAATAAATGACTCTCAAAAAAATAAATTGGTAAATAAGTACAAAAGGACAACCTTAATAATAAAGGGATAAGGGGGGCGTTCGCAGTAGCATTACACTTATGACTAAAAGAACAAAAGGAAGGCCTGCCTTAATATTAAATGGGTCCTGGAAATAATGGAAGTATATCGGAGGGCAATGAATAATTGGGAATAATTAAATGTGCGAACTGGAAATGTGAGTGGGACTCTCAACCAGGGCACCACGCACAAATGATTTCTAAATTACAATTATACATTCGATATAATATGTAATAAACAAATATTCATTGAATAGTATATGCACCAAAAAACACGTTTCACAAAGTGAAGCATAGTAAATATATTAATACAATAAAAAAATAATAAATATATAAATGAATAATAAATACTGTAACATGATGTGTGTTAGTGAAAACATATGACCATAGCATGTCTCACATTAGGACTTATCAATGAATGAATTGATGTCCCAGTCTACATTCAAGCCTAATGGGCGGTGGGACTGGAGTTCGAAAATCCAGAACGTTTCTAAACGTGAAACGCCCCTAGTTTTAGCACCACCCCTCCATGGAGCTTCATATTTGTCAATTATTAAGAACTGGGAGCCACTAGGATCTCTATTATGATATTGTTTGTAGTGTCTTGGGACAGTATGGTTGACATCCCCACTTTTAATGAGAGAAATGTGTTCACCAACTCGTACTGAGAAAGATCTGATCGTACGGCCCACATATTGCTTGCCACACGGACAAGTGATTAAATACACTATATAACTAGTTTCGCAAGTACAGAATTGTCTGATAGCGTACTGTTTGTGTGTAATCGTGGAGGAAAAATGTGTGACCTTACGTTGCAGAGGTGTATTGTGCTGGCATACTTTGCATTTTTTGCAAGGAAAGAAACCAACCATTTGGTGAAAAAAAGAAATCTTTTTTGGGGGATTAATGATGTTAGGGGCAATGCGATTGTGTAGTGATGGTGCTCCCCTAAAGACTACCTTTGCTCGTTCTGGGAGTATAGAATTCAATATAGTATCATTTCTGAGAATGTCCCAATGTTTGTTGATAATATTCACCACTTGTTTATGTTGGATGAAAACGAGGTAGTCATAGCGAACCTAAACTTGTCATCGACTGGAAGCTTGGGTTTGACTGCAACTAATGATGATCTGTCAAGGGTAAGTGCTCTTTGGATTTCTGAATTAACTAATTCTGTTGAGTACCCTTTCTCCACAAATCTATGCTTCAACATTTCTGCCTCAGTTAGAAAAGATGTAGTATCTGTACAATTTCTCCGGAGCCTGAAAAACTGGCTCCGAGGTACGGATTTAAGCCATGAGTTGTGATGGCAACTGTCAATAGGGATGAAGGCATTTCTGTCTGTTGGTTTGAAATAAGTCTTAAACTGGAATTTGCGATTAACCAGTGCTATTTCCAGATCTAGAAAATGTACACTGGTGTTGCTAAATTCAAATGTAAGTGATATCCCTATGTCATTCTGGTTCAAATCATTGAAGAAGGACTGTAATGTATCAGAGCTACCATTCCATAGGAGGAGGATGTCGTCTATGTATCTAGCCCAGATGACAAGGGATGGGTGATTTTGCAGATAGACGACATCCTCCTCCCACTTGGCCATGAAAAGATTCGCAAGGCTAGGTGCGAACTTGGCCCCCATAGCTACACCTTTTTGTTGAAGGTAATAGCACTCATTGAACCAAAAATAATTATGTTTGGTTGCAAATTCAAGCAACTCTATGATGTAGTTGCTCTGAAATGGGGCAATGGTAGGTTCTTTATTTAAAAAGTGTTGCACTGCTGTGATACCCAAGTGATGCGGGATGCAAGTGTAAAGGGAGGCCACGTCTGCGGTGGCAAGTATGTAGTCACCTTTAACTTCCAATTGCTCCAATAGTCTGATTGTATCACCCGTATCTTTAAGATACGATGGGGTCTTCCTAACCAGAGGTTGTAAATAATGGTCTATGTATTGGCCTATACGGGCCGTGACAGAATCAATGCCACTGACTATTGGTCTCCCTGGCGGTTGGGTAGAGTGCTTGTGTATCTTAGGCAGATAATAAATGGTAGGTATGCGTGGTGCTTTTGGTACAAGGAAAGCCTTTTCTTTTTTATTTAAGATTTTCAAATCAAAACCTTTATTGACCAAGGTTTGTAATTGTTTTTTATAAATATTGGTGGGATTACTAGGAATCTCTTTGTATGTGTCGGGTTCATTAAGTATCCGTAACATCTCTGTCTCATACTGGGATTTGTCTAAAATCACAATGCCTCCGCCTTTGTCGGCGGGGCGTATGACTAGATCCTTACGGTCACACAAAGATTTCAACCCAGACTTCGATAGGGAGGGTGTGTATGGTGTCTTAACAGATAGTTTAGACAAATCGCTTAGGACGCATTCCCTGAAAATCCTAACAGCTGGTGCTACTGTTACAGGGGGATTAAACAGGGAAGGATTAGACAATCCGGAATGCACTGTCCCTGATGTCGCTGCCCTGTCTGTGTATCTTTGTGTGTTGGAACTTATATATCTTTGTATGTTGATCTTACGGATATATTTTTGGATATCAATAAAGGTCCCAAATTTACTTAATTGCTTGGGTGGAGCATATTTGAGACCTTTATCTAGTATCGATTGCTCGTCAGGTGTAAGTGTCTTAGTGCTGAGGTTAAAAACACCCTGGCATTTTATGTTCTCCTTCTTTTTCCTTTTCTGGATTCTCCTGCCACTTCTGCAACCTCTCTTGGGTTTGGACCTTTCTTTGCGAAATGGTCCTCGTGAAAACCCCGTTCACCATAAGTATCTGACCTTTCTTGGTAATGTGGGGTTAACTCATGGCTATCCGCCCCATAGTAATAAGAGTCATGTTCACGTCTTTGTTCCCTTAAAGGAGAGAACCTATTATGTGTGGGAACGGAGGGTGCATACTGTGGGTGGGAGTATTGAGGATATGCTTCATAATATTCTCTATATGGACCTGGTGAGGCATAGCTGTCTCGTCCATTTTGAAAGCGTGGTGGGTAGTGTTGAGAACCACCCCTGGATTGGCCTCTACCACCACGTTTTGCCCTATTATTACCCCTTCCCCTGGTGTAATTCCTCGGAGTACGAGGACTGGGGTATGCCGGTCTAGACTGAGAGAGCGGTATGGCCCTTGAAGTGTCACTACCCCTCTGAGTTAGATGGTTAGATCCAAACTGAGCAGCGACACCTCCAGGAGCCATAGAAGGAACTGGAAGAGATGGTAATCCAGATTCTGTGGCGGGAGTCGTGTCCATTGCTGGAACTGATGTGGTAGATGTGACAGACTTCTGCCAACCAAAAACACAATTAGTTTTGTAATCGCCCACATCACGAGAATACTTTTTGTGTTTTTTATTTCGCTGGTCACGGTCCTCTTTTTCCAAATGGTTCTGAAGATTGGACGAAAGAGAGCCGTATTCAAGCGAATTTTTATGTGTGGAGAGTTTATCTTTTATTTCTTGAATCTCTCTATCAAAGGAGAGCAATCTATTCCTTTTCTTAGAGACAAGAAAACTCAAAAAACCAACACCTGCTTCATTGAAATAACTAAACCAGGCACTAATTTCAGAGTCACCCTGTTGTGGGTGTACATCCCAACGTAGGCTACGTGGAACCATACTTTCAGAAATATACTGTTCGAGAAAAACAATATCCCATAGGGTGTGTAGTTCGGAAGTCATAATGTTTTTGAGTCTTAAAAACAACCCCCCCAACTCAGTGTCATTACCAGTGTTAGTAAAAACCCCTTTGGTATCAACAGTCCTGGATGACCTATAATCAAAGACATCCATAATGGTGTGTCTATAGACAAATAATAGGACAGTGAAGCTGCAGCGATATTAATGTTTCAGTGGATAACAAGTTGTAGATAGATTGGGGAAATATCGCGCTGCTTTAGGTAAATAAAGTGAGCCGCTAAACACAGCTAATAGAAAACAATAAGCAAAAAATAATGTGGATAAAAAAATGTGTAGCGCTAAGTAAATAGAATATAAATAAATATATCTATGTGCTAAAAATTGTATGTGATTAGAAAATATGATCATAGAAAGAATATTTTGTGAAAAAATAACCAACTGTACACAATAAAAATGAAAAAATGACCAATAACCAGTGAACGAAATTAAGTAGTCACTAGTATAAGAAATGAAATGTCCTGAACAAAAAAATTGCAATCGATGTCCAAATCCAAAAGCTATAAGTGTTCAATATAAACAAGTGATGTCCTCTATGCGAACTCTTGTGTGGTGATATAAGAAAAAGGAAGAAGACCTTCACCCAATAAAGCATGGAGGCTTACCAGATCAAGTGGACTCTACCAGCTATACAGACTGGAGAGTCACATAAGCTTTGGATCATCCAGCGTGGATCGAAGCCTCGTAGAACTGCCGGTGACAGGGATGTACGTCAGTATAGTAATCCGGGAGGGGGACTTCAGTTATCCAGGGCTTGATGCTCAGTAGGTATACGTTGAGAATGGTGTGCAGGAGAAAAGAAGGAGCAATAGTGTGATACCGTCACGGTATTAAAAGATTTAATAAGTAATGAACTTACATGGATCAGGATAAAAAAAGCGCGCTTGCAGTCATAATGTGGCGACAGTAGAATCTTCCCTGACGCGTTTCGTGTACAAACACGTTGTCAAAGGGTAACAGACCACCATAGCCACTTGAATATAAATACACAATAAGTGGTCCCTTAATGAGAGTCACACTCACCTCACATGCAAACATCATTGATTGGTTCACTTCCGGGATAGGCCAAAATGGCGTCTGGGCTTGAGTTCCAAGCCTCATTATGAGTGTATAGTAATGGCATACAGAACTAAAAGTATCTTGGATCATAAGCCACTCACCCGTCCAATTGAGGTTAAATAATAAAAATACTAAAGAAACACAAAGGCTGCATAATGAGCCTGAGTGTTAATAATGTATAAACACAGGGTATACCCAGATAGCAGCCGTATATAGGCAGCTCTTCTGAGTGAATCCCTCACTAAAGATGGCGTCGGAAGACCTCATACATCACAAGTAGGGGACCCATAGATAGATCTACATGGGGCCTCGAGTGATGTGACGTTGTGCGACGTGTATAGTGCGGTGACGCGCATGGCCGTAGGCGGGCCATCTACATACCAACGCGGGTCACGTGACGTACTAATAAAGGGGTGCCGGGCGCGGACGGCGTAGCGAAGAACCACGCTTACCCAATCAGACGGCGCGCAACCAAACATAATTATTTTTGGTTCAATGAGTGCTATTACCTTCAACAAAAAGGTGTAGCTATGGGGGCCAAGTTCGCACCTAGCCTTGCGAATCTTTTCATGGCCAAGTGGGAGGAGGATGTCGTCTATCTGCAAAATCACCCATCCCTTGTCATCTGGGCTAGATACATAGACGACATCCTCCTCCTATGGAATGGTAGCTCTGATACATTACAGTCCTTCTTCAATGATTTGAACCAGAATGACATAGGGATATCACTTACATTTGAATTTAGCAACACCAGTGTACATTTTCTAGATCTGGAAATAGCACTGGTTAATCGCAAATTCCAGTTTAAGACTTATTTCAAACCAACAGACAGAAATGCCTTCATCCCTAATTGACAGTTGCAGTTGCATCACAACTCATGGCTTAAATCCGTACCTCGGAGCCAGTTTCTCAGGCTCCGGAGAAATTGTACAGATACTACATCTTTTCTAACTGAGGCAGAAATGTTGAAGCATAGATTTGTGGAGAAAGGGTACTCAACAGAATTAGTTAATTCAGAAATCCAAAGAGCACTTACCCTTGACAGATCATCATTAGTTGCAGTCAAACCCAAGCTTCCAGTCGATGACAAGTTTAGGTTCGCTATGACTACCTCGTTTTCCATCCAACATAAACAAGTGGTGAATATTATCAACAAAATTGGGACATTCTCAGAAATGATACTATATTGAACTCTATACTCCCAGAACGAGCAAAGGTAGTCTTTAGGGGAGCACCATCGCATTGCTACACATATCCCCCATTGCCCCTAACAAATCATTGCAATGCAAAGTATGCCAGCACCAAAAAACACGTTTCTTTTTTTCACAAAGTAAGCATAGTAAATTATTAATACACATAAACAGTACGCTATCAGACAATTCTGTACTTGCGAAACTAGTTATATAGTGTATTTAATCACTTGTCCGTGTGGCAAGCAATATGTGGGCCGTACGATCAGATCTTTCTCAGTACGAGTTGGTGAACACATTTCTCTCATTAAAAGTGGGGATGTCAACCATACTGTCCCAAGACACTACAAACAATATCATAATAGAGATCCTAGTGGCTCCCAGTTCTTAATAATTGACAAATATGAAGCTCCATGGAGGGGTGGTGCGAAAACTAGGGGCGTTTCACGTTTAGAAACGTTCTGGATTTTCGCACCACCGCTCCATTAGGCTTGAATGTAGACTGGGACATCAATTCATTCATTGATAAGTCCTAATGTGAGACATGCTATGGTCATATGTTTTCACTAACACACATCATGTTACAGTATTTATTATTCATTTATATATTTATTATTTTTTTATTGTATTAATATATTTACTATGCTTCACTTTGTGAAACGTGTTTTTTGGTGCATATACTATTCAATGATTATTTGTTTATTATGTGAGACATGCTATGGTCATATGTTTTCACTAACACACATCATGTTACAGTATTTATTATTCATTTATATATTTATTATTTTTTATTGTATTAATATATTTACTATGCTTCACTTTGTGAAACGTGTTTTTTGGTGCATATACTATTCAATGAATATTTGTTTATTACATATTATATCGAATGTATAATTGTAATTTAGAAATCATTTGTGCTGTGCGTGAGTGCCCTGGTTGAGAGTCCCACAAATCTACATTTCCCTCAGTTCGCACATATATCTTATTCCCAATTTTCCGGATTGCCCTGGCTCCTTTTGATATTTCCATTAGTTGTCCAGGAACCCATGTTAATATTAAGGCCGGCCTTTCTTTTGTTCTGTTTTTGAGTCATAAGTCTTAATGCTACTGCGAATTTGCGATTATTAAGGTTGTCCAGTACTTATTTACCAATTATTTTTTTGAAGTCATTTATTTACTTCACTTGACTCATCAATTCAAATGTAAGTTGCATATTTTTTCCCTATTGCAAAATTTTTCAAATCATTGAACTGTAATGTATTCATCCATTTAATGTGGACCCTGACGAGCGCATGTGATGGAGCGCATCACGATGACAGATGGAACGCATACGATGGAGCGCATCACATGACATGTGGAGCGCATGTGATGCAGCGTACCACGTGTTCTTTGCAGCGTTCATCGTGACGCGCACGGTGTAAAATATGTGAGGGGCATGTTCTCCAATCATTGAACCGCACAGTGGCTGTGACTCACGTGCGCGCCGTCTGATTGGGTAAGCGTGGTTCTTCGCTACGCCGTCCGCGCCCGGCACCCCTTTATTAGTACGTCACGTGACCCGCGTTGGTATGTAGATGGCCCGCCTACGGCCATGCGCGTCACCGCACTATACACGTCGCACGACGTCACATCACTCGAGGCCCCATGTAGATCTATCTATGGGTCCCCTACTTGTGATGTATGAGGTCTTCCGACGCCATCTTTAGTGAGGGATTCACTCAGAAGAGCTGCCTATATACGGCTGCTATCTGGGTATACCCTGTGTTTATACATTATTAACACTCAGGCTCATTATGCAGCCTTTGTGTTTCTTTAGTATTTTTATTATTTAACCTCAATTGGACGGGTGAGTGGCTTATGATCCAAGATACTTTTAGTTCTGTATGCCATTACTATACACTCATAATGAGGCTTGGAACTCAAGCCCAGACGCCATTTTGGCCTATCCCGGAAGTGAACCAATCAATGATGTTTGCATGTGAGGTGAGTGTGACTCTCATTAAGGGACCACTTATTGTGTATTTATATTCAAGTGGCTATGGTGGTCTGTTACCCTTTGACAACGTGTTTGTACACGAAACGCGTCAGGGAAGATTCTACTGTCGCCACATTATGACTGCAAGCGCGCTTTTTTTATCCTGATCCATGTAAGTTCATTACTTATTAAATCTTTTAATACCGTGACGGTATCACACTATTGCTCCTTCTTTTCTCCTGCACACCATTCTCAACGTATACCTACTGAGCATCAAGCCCTGGATAACTGAAGTCCCCCTCCCGGATTACTATACTGACGTACATCCCTGTCACCGGCAGTTCTACGAGGCTTCGATCCACGCTGGATGATCCAAAGCTTATGTGACTCTCCAGTCTGTATAGCTGGTAGAGTCCACTTGATCTGGTAAGCCTCCATGCTTTATTGGGTGAAGGTCTTCTTCCTTTTTCTTATATCACCACACAAGAGTTCGCATAGAGGACATCACTTGTTTATATTGAACACTTATAGCTTTTGGATTTGGACATCGATTGCAATTTTTTTGTTCAGGACATTTCATTTCTTATACTAGTGACTACTTAATTTCGTTCACTGGTTATTGGTCATTTTTTCATTTTTATTGTGTACAGTTGGTTATTTTTTCACAAAATATTCTTTCTATGATCATATTTTCTAATCACATACAATTTTTAGCACATAGATATATTTATTTATATTCTATTTACTTAGCGCTACACATTTTTTTATCCACATTATTTTTTGCTTATTGTTTTCTATTAGCTGTGTTTAGCGGCTCACTTTATTTACCTAAAGCAGCGCGATATTTCCCCAATCTATCTACAACTTGTTATCCACTGAAACATTAATATCGCTGCAGCTTCACTGTCCTATTATTTGTCTATAGACACACCATTATGGATGTCTTTGATTATAGGTCATCCAGGACTGTTGATACCAAAGGGGTTTTTACTAACACTGGTAATGACACTGAGTTGGGGGGGTTGTTTTTAAGACTCAAAAACATTATGACTTCCGAACTACACACCCTATGGGATATTGTTTTTCTCGAACAGTATATTTCTGAAAGTATGGTTCCACGTAGCCTACGTTGGGATGTACACCCACAACAGGGTGACTCTGAAATTAGTGCCTGGTTTAGTTATTTCAATGAAGCAGGTGTTGGTTTTTTGAGTTTTCTTGTCTCTAAGAAAAGGAATAGATTGCTCTCCTTTGATAGAGAGATTCAAGAAATAAAAGATAAACTCTCCACACATAAAAATTCGCTTGAATACGGCTCTCTTTCGTCCAATCTTCAGAACCATTTGGAAAAAGAGGACCGTGACCAGCGAAATAAAAAACACAAAAAGTATTCTCGTGATGTGGGCGATTACAAAACTAATTGTGTTTTTGGTTGGCAGAAGTCTGTCACATCTACCACATCAGTTCCAGCAATGGACACGACTCCCGCCACAGAATCTGGATTACCATCTCTTCCAGTTCCTTCTATGGCTCCTGGAGGTGTCGCTGCTCAGTTTGGATCTAACCATCTAACTCAGAGGGGTAGTGACACTTCAAGGGCCATACCGCTCTCTCAGTCTAGACCGGCATACCCCAGTCCTCGTACTCCGAGGAATTACACCAGGGGAAGGGGTAATAATAGGGCAAAACGTGGTGGTAGAGGCCAATCCAGGGGTGGTTCTCAACACTACCCACCACGCTTTCAAAATGGACGAGACAGCTATGCCTCACCAGGTCCATATAGAGAATATTATGAAGCATATCCTCAATACTCCCACCCACAGTATGCACCCTCCGTTCCCACACATAATAGGTTCTCTCCTTTAAGGGAACAAAGACGTGAACATGACTCTTATTACTATGGGGCGGATAGCCATGAGTTAACCCCACATTACCAAGAAAGGTCAGATACTTATGGTGAACGGGGTTTTCACGAGGACCATTTCGCAAAGAAAGGTCCAAACCCAAGAGAGGTTGCAGAAGTGGCAGGAGAATCCAGAAAAGGAAAAAGAAGGAGAACATAAAATGCCAGGGTGTTTTTAACCTCAGCACTAAGACACTTACACCTGACGAGCAATCGATACTAGATAAAGGTCTCAAATATGCTCCACCCAAGCAATTAAGTAAATTTGGGACCTTTATTGATATCCAAAAATATATCCGTAAGATCAACATACAAAGATATATAAGTTCCAACACACAAAGATACACAGACAGGGCAGCGACATCAGGGACAGTGCATTCCGGATTGTCTAATCCTTCCCTGTTTAATCCCCCTGTAACAGTAGCACCAGCTGTTAGGATTTTCAGGGAATGCGTCCTAAGCGATTTGTCTAAACTATCTGTTAAGACACCATACACACCCTCCCTATCGAAGTCTGGGTTGAAATCTTTGTGTGACCGTAAGGATCTAGTCATACGCCCCGCCGACAAAGGCGGAGGCATTGTGATTTTAGACAAATCCCAGTATGAGACAGAGATGTTACGGATACTTAATGAACCCGACACATACAAAGAGATTCCTAGTAATCCCACCAATATTTATAAAAAACAATTACAAACCTTGGTCAATAAAGGTTTTGATTTGAAAATCTTAAATAAAAAAGAAAAGGCTTTCCTTGTACCAAAAGCACCACGCATACCTACCATTTATTATCTGCCTAAGATACACAAGCACTCTACCCAACCGCCAGGGAGACCAATAGTCAGTGGCATTGATTCTGTCACGGCCCGTATAGGCCAATACATAGACCATTATTTACAACCTCTGGTTAGGAAGACCCCATCGTATCTTAAAGATACGGGTGATACAATCAGACTATTGGAGCAATTGGAAGTTAAAGGTGACTACATACTTGCCACCGCAGACGTGGCCTCCCTTTACACTTGCATCCCGCATCACTTGGGTATCACAGCAGTGCAACACTTTTTAAATAAAGAACCTACCATTGCCCCATTTCAGAGCAACTACATCATAGAGTTGCTTGAATTTGCAACCAAACATAATTATTTTTGGTTCAATGAGTGCTATTACCTTCAACAAAAAGGTGTAGCTATGGGGGCCAAGTTCGCACCTAGCCTTGCGAATCTTTTCATGGCCAAGTGGGAGGAGGATGTCGTCTATCTGCAAAATCACCCATCCCTTGTCATCTGGGCTAGATACATAGACGACATCCTCCTCCTATGGAATGGTAGCTCTGATACATTACAGTCCTTCTTCAATGATTTGAACCAGAATGACATAGGGATATCACTTACATTTGAATTTAGCAACACCAGTGTACATTTTCTAGATCTGGAAATAGCACTGGTTAATCGCAAATTCCAGTTTAAGACTTATTTCAAACCAACAGACAGAAATGCCTTCATCCCTATTGACAGTTGCCATCACAACTCATGGCTTAAATCCGTACCTCGGAGCCAGTTTCTCAGGCTCCGGAGAAATTGTACAGATACTACATCTTTTCTAACTGAGGCAGAAATGTTGAAGCATAGATTTGTGGAGAAAGGGTACTCAACAGAATTAGTTAATTCAGAAATCCAAAGAGCACTTACCCTTGACAGATCATCATTAGTTGCAGTCAAACCCAAGCTTCCAGTCGATGACAAGTTTAGGTTCGCTATGACTACCTCGTTTTCCATCCAACATAAACAAGTGGTGAATATTATCAACAAACATTGGGACATTCTCAGAAATGATACTATATTGAATTCTATACTCCCAGAACGAGCAAAGGTAGTCTTTAGGGGAGCACCATCACTACACAATCGCATTGCCCCTAACATCATTAATCCCCCAAAAAAGATTTCTTTTTTTCACCAAATGGTTGGTTTCTTTCCTTGCAAAAAATGCAAAGTATGCCAGCACAATACACCTCTGCAACGTAAGGTCACACATTTTTCCTCCACGATTACACACAAACAGTACGCTATCAGACAATTCTGTACTTGCGAAACTAGTTATATAGTGTATTTAATCACTTGTCCGTGTGGCAAGCAATATGTGGGCCGTACGATCAGATCTTTCTCAGTACGAGTTGGTGAACACATTTCTCTCATTAAAAGTGGGGATGTCAACCATACTGTCCCAAGACACTACAAACAATATCATAATAGAGATCCTAGTGGCTCCCAGTTCTTAATAATTGACAAATATGAAGCTCCATGGAGGGGTGGTGCTAAAACTAGGGGCGTTTCACGTTTAGAAACGTTCTGGATTTTCGAACTCCAGTCCCACCGCCCATTAGGCTTGAATGTAGACTGGGACATCAATTCATTCATTGATAAGTCCTAATGTGAGACATGCTATGGTCATATGTTTTCACTAACACACATCATGTTACAGTATTTATTATTCATTTATATATTTATTATTTTTTTATTGTATTAATATATTTACTATGCTTCACTTTGTGAAACGTGTTTTTTGGTGCATATACTATTCAATGATTATTTGTTTATTATGTGAGACATTATTCATATATTCATGTTACTATTTATTATTCATTTATATATTTATTATTTTTTATTGTATTAATATATTTACTATGCTTCACTTTGTGAAACGTGTTTTTTGGTGCATATACTATTCAATGAATATTTGTTTATTACATATTATATCGAATGTATAATTGTAATTTAGAAATCATTTGTGCGTGGTGCCCTGGTTGAGAGTCCCACTCACATTTCCAGTTCGCACATTTAATTATTCCCAATTATTCATTGCCCTCCGATATACTTCCATTATTTCCAGGACCCATTTAATATTAAGGCCGGCCTTCCTTTTGTTCTTTTAGTCATAAGTGTAATGCTACTGCGAACGCCCCCCTTATCCCTTTATTATTAAGGTTGTCCTTTTGTACTTATTTACCAATTTATTTTTTTGAGAGTCATTTATTTACTTCATTGACTCATCAATTCTATACATTGCAACTTTTTTCTTCCCATATTGCAAAATTTTTTTTAACTTATTTTTCATCCATTTAATGTGGACCCTGACGAGCGCATGTGATGGAGCGCATCACGTGACAGATGGAACGCATACGATGGAGCGCATCACATGACATGTGGAGCGCATGTGATGCAGCGTACCACGTGTTCTTTGCAGCGTTCATCGTGACGCGCACGGTGTAAAATATGTGAGGGGCATGTTCTCCAATCATTGACCGCACAGTGGCTGTGACTCACGTGCGCGCCGTCTGATTGGGTAAGCGTGGTTCTTCGCTACGCCGTCCGCGCCCGGCACCCCTTTATTAGTACGTCACGTGACCCGCGTTGGTATGTAGATGGCCCGCCTACGGCCATGCGCGTCACCGCACTATACACGTCGCACGACGTCACATCACTCGAGGCCCCATGTAGATCTATCTATGGGTCCCCTACTTGTGATGTATGAGGTCTTCCGACGCCATCTTTAGTGAGGGATTCACTCAGAAGAGCTGCCTATATACGGCTGCTATCTGGGTATACCCTGTGTTTATACATTATTAACACTCAGGCTCATTATGCAGCCTTTGTGTTTCTTTAGTATTTTTATTATTTAACCTCAATTGGACGGGTGAGTGGCTTATGATCCAAGATACTTTTAGTTCTGTATGCCATTACTATACACTCATAATGAGGCTTGGAACTCAAGCCCAGACGCCATTTTGGCCTATCCCGGAAGTGAACCAATCAATGATGTTTGCATGTGAGGTGAGTGTGACTCTCATTAAGGGACCACTTATTGTGTATTTATATTCAAGTGGCTATGGTGGTCTGTTACCCTTTGACAACGTGTTTGTACACGAAACGCGTCAGGGAAGATTCTACTGTCGCCACATTATGACTGCAAGCGCGCTTTTTTTATCCTGATCCATGTAAGTTCATTACTTATTAAATCTTTTAATACCGTGACGGTATCACACTATTGCTCCTTCTTTTCTCCTGCACACCATTCTCAACGTATACCTACTGAGCATCAAGCCCTGGATAACTGAAGTCCCCCTCCCGGATTACTATACTGACGTACATCCCTGTCACCGGCAGTTCTACGAGGCTTCGATCCACGCTGGATGATCCAAAGCTTATGTGACTCTCCAGTCTGTATAGCTGGTAGAGTCCACTTGATCTGGTAAGCCTCCATGCTTTATTGGGTGAAGGTCTTCTTCCTTTTTCTTATATCACCACACAAGAGTTCGCATAGAGGACATCACTTGTTTATATTGAACACTTATAGCTTTTGGATTTGGACATCGATTGCAATTTTTTTGTTCAGGACATTTCATTTCTTATACTAGTGACTACTTAATTTCGTTCACTGGTTATTGGTCATTTTTTCATTTTTATTGTGTACAGTTGGTTATTTTTTCACAAAATATTCTTTCTATGATCATATTTTCTAATCACATACAATTTTTAGCACATAGATATATTTATTTATATTCTATTTACTTAGCGCTACACATTTTTTTATCCACATTATTTTTTGCTTATTGTTTTCTATTAGCTGTGTTTAGCGGCTCACTTTATTTACCTAAAGCAGCGTGATATTTCCCCAATCTATCTACCTTTTGTTAAAGGTGTCTTCCAGATTTCGATAAGCCTCCTGCCCGCAGACCCCCACAACCACCGGGCAAGGGTTGTGAAGAAGAGACCCTTGTCCTCATCAACATGGAGACCACGTGTTTTGGGGGGTACCCCAAAACACCCTCCCAATGTTGAGGGCATGTGGCCTGGTGCGGTTCAGGAGAGGGGGGGGCCGCGCTCTGTCCCCCCCTCTTTTCTGCGGCCGGCCAGGTCAACGTGCTCGGATAAGGGGTCTGGTGTGGATTTTAGGGGGGACTCCACGCCATTTTTTTTTTAATTTGGGGTGGAGTTCCCCTTAAATTCCACACCAGACTTGAAGGGTCTGGTTATGGATATTTGGGGGGAACCCCACGTCATTTTTTTCAAACAAATGACGGCGGGGTTCCCCTTAATATTCATATCAGACCTGAAGGGCCTGTAATGGAATTTGGATAGAACCCCACGTCATTTGAAAAATTATTTTAAAATTCGTACCATGGGGGGGGGGGAATGTCAGCATGTGAAAAAGCGCACTTTTCCTGTGGTTAGAAATATGTCTTTGCACAAAATGACATTCTGAAAAAAAAAAAAAAAAAAAGCCGTTTAAAACTTCAATAACCAGACCCTTTAGGTCTGGTATGGATATTAAGGGGAACCCCGCCGTAAATTTTGTTACAAAAATTACGTGGGGTTCCCCCCAAATATCCATAACCAGACCCTTCAGGTCTGGTGTGGAATTTAAGGGGAACTCCACCCCAAATTAAAAAAAAATGGCGTGGAGTCCCCCCTAAAATCCACACCAGACCCCTTATCCGAGCACGTTGACCTGGCCAGCCGCAGAAAAGAGGGGGGGACAGAGCGCGCCCCCCCCTCTCCTGAACTGCACCAGGCCACATGCCCTCAACATTGGGAGGGTGTTTTGGGGTGCCCCCCAAAACACCTTGTCCCCATGTTGATGAGGACAAGGGTCTCTTCCCCACAACCCTTTCCCAGTGGTTGTGGGGGTCTGCGGGCAGGAGGCTTATCGAAATCTGGAAGACCCCTTTAACAAAGGGGCCCCCCAGATCCCGGCCCCCCCTGTGTGAAATGGTAATGGGGAACACTGTACCTCTACCATTTCACAGGAAAAAAAAGTGTCAAGTGTAAAAAACGACAAGAGCCGGTTTTTGACAAGTCCTTTATTATCTTCTTCTTTTCTTCTTTCCTTCGGGTTTCTTCCTCCTTCTTCTTCCTCTGCTTCTGTCTTGGGTCTTCTATTCCGGTATCTTGCCCGGCGTGTTCTTCCATCTTCTTCTCCTTCCGCTGTCCTTCTCGTCCGCATCTTCTTCTTCTTGTTTTTCTTCATATAGTTGATTTGATTACGGTTGCCCTGGGGTGGTAATCATTCACCCATTAATGAGAATGTGCCACATCCTTGATAATATGGATTTTTGGAGGAGGCACGAAGACACGCCTCCAACTGGGAAAGAAATTTGGACTTTATAGGCACAGAATTTAAAAAAAATATATATATATGTATTTAATAGAAAAAGACACAGCAATTACAACACGACATTTACACTGTACTATATATAGGCAAAAAAGAAAAAAAACATAAATAATAAGAACCACATAGGTCACTCTAAGAAACATTCACTTATTAGCCACAGGGCTATATGTAATTCAAAACAGTATATGCGCTGGGTAGAGAACTGCTTTCAGATGAGGACCCTTGGTTGGTTCTTAGACGATATAAGAGCTGCTCTACATGTTTCGCGACTATGTTGGCGTCGCTTCTTCAGGAGCTTCTAAATATCAAAGAACATATACATAAAATTAAACACAATTATTATTTTATTTACATATTGGCCTAGGTAATAGGCAAAACAGTGGTTTAAAAACAGCATGCATGTATCTGCGATGTACTCACCGAAAATCTCGGTGTTTTTTATTTGTATATTTTGAAACAGGAAAAAACGCTGGCTATACTGTGTCCCACAAACAGAGCCCGACTATCCGACCGCACCCAATACTGGCGGGGCGGGAGCTGATGATGTAGCCCAAATCCCTCACCGTGCGTCACGGCAACAACCAGTAGAGTCAAAAAGGAAAAATTCTGATGAATAATGAAAAAATGATAAGGCAAAAAAATATTTAACATTAAACCATAAATGCTTCTCCAGATGTAGGTAAAAAGTTAAAGAAAAATACCTTAGAAGGTAAGGTTGTTAAACAAACACTATTGAGTCACACCATCAGGGCCTCAGAGTACATTTTTTAGAGTGCGCTAGAATTGCTTGTTGGTGGTCTTTTAAAAAATAGAGTTTTGATAAGGTGCAAGGTTTGGTAAAGGACTTAATAATTATAGCAGAAAAAACTAAATAAAATATAACACAAAAAACAGGAAAAAGATTTTTCCTTTAAATTGGCAGAAGTTATTGTGATAATTACCTTTTGTTTGTAATATTATTTTACCAGTGACCTATGGGTTGAGTAATGTTGTTGGGGAAGAATGCCTTCTCAAAAACGGACTGTAGGTGGCGATAGACGAGCGCCCAATGTATAAGCTGAGCTCTGGTCTGAAAAACACCAATATAGTAAGGTCAGAAAAATAGATACATTTTGTCCAGTGCTTTCACAGCATTGGAGCTATAAATAATTGATGAAATGCTTGTAGGCACTACATGGGATAGGGGAAAAGGGACTTGTCATACCTTAAAAGGAGAGAAGGATCCCAGATTAACAAGCAATCGTGCTGTCCATAGCGTTGTGTGTTTACCTTCCCCACACCTAAGGACTGGGGGAACTGAACTAGCCTGATATGCACTCCTCGGATATGACGACAAGCGTGATTGCGTCATTCCGGCCGGCCTAAATGTACCATAGTGCGCATGCGGCTCGTGAGCTTGAGTGTTGGCTCACTTTATGGAAGGATCCCCTAGATTGAAAAAAAGGGGAGGGGATCAGGGTATTGCCATCAGCAGGTCCAAATGTCATTGCTTACTTCTAAGCAATAGACTGGATCCATTGATGGCTTACGTGGCCGTGCTGGTGTTGAGCTCAATGGCGCAGGGTGATGTGGTGGGATTGGAGTACTGCAGTCAGGCTATCAAAAAATGTGGGACACAGATAGCACAGCATAAGAATAAATGACCCAAGGCATTTACATACAATCGCATGCAACTGCATGCATACAATGGTGAGTGACCTTTTCAGGAAAATCATTATAATATATTACAAATAAACAATACTTGATTGACAATACTGATACACTTTTTGCGCCCAGTGGGTTAAATCAAGCAACAAAACTCAATAAGAGTATTATATCTAAAAAACAGGCCAAGATGGCCAAAGATCGTATGGTATTTGTTGAGGGCTATGCCTATAGATGGGATTTCCCAAACCGTGGACGTGGTGGTGGGTTGCGTAACCACCCTCCCTCCGGTTTGAGAAACCCAGGTGTTTCCGAAGATGATTTCGAATCAGATTCATCCATGTCTTCTTCTTCTCTCTCACAGGGACAGCAAAGAATGACAGCATCACAAGCGGCTCCACGGTCACGTAAGAGGGGTTACCAAGGTGGTGGGCACTCTACTACACCCAACACAAAAAAGAAACCCATCAATACATCCGGGTTCACTCCTATGTCAGGTCCATCACAAGGTGCCCCAAATAGAGGTGATGGGAAAACACAAAATTTAGATTTATCCCAGTATGCTTACATGGGACCGATAGCCGCTAAGGCGGTCCAACAACTTAAATCTCAACATGCACCCCCAATAGCCCTACCTGACGAAAGCTCAACTTTAGAGCCTAATATGGCCGAGTTAGAATTATCAGGAGCTTCATGCACGCCAAACCGCCAATCGCGATCACTGCCCTTTGGGAGAAATGATACACAGAGAACAACTATTGCTCAGTCAGCCCAACAGGCTGTCCCTTTAGGGGAACTGCCCCCATTAATACCGAATACGAGGAACTAAGTGTCATAAACCTGACCCCCTACCCCCTATCTAACGAGGAATTAACAGTCTTGAAACTTGGTCTGAGTTTCTGCCCCAGTAATGACATGGAAAATAACATCTGAGATAAACTTCTCCTATCCTGCAAGTTTCAAATGTGATTAGGGCTCTATACTCTCTGTCAGCTAATTGATTAATCAACCAACAAATTCTATTTGTTCCTTGATTTAACCCACTGGGCGCAAAAAGTGTATCAGTATTGTCAATCAAGTATTGTTTATTTGTAATATATTATAATGATTTTCCTGAAAAGGTCACTCACCATTGTATGCATGCAGTTGCATGCGATTGTATGTAAATGCCTTGGGTCATTTATTCTTATGCTGTGCTATCTGTGTCCCACATTTTTTGATAGCCTGACTGCAGTACTCCAATCCCACCACATCACCCTGCGCCATTGAGCTCAACACCAGCACGGCCACGTAAGCCATCAATGGATCCAGTCTATTGCTTAGAAGTAAGCAATGACATTTGGACCTGCTGATGGCAATACCCTGATCCCCTCCCCTTTTTTTCAATCTAGGGGATCCTTCCATAAAGTGAGCCAACACTCAAGCTCACGAGCCGCTCCTGCGGCTCTTCTGCGCATGCGCGATTCGCGCATGCGCACTATGGTACGTTTAGGCCGGCCGGAATGACGCAATCACGCTTGTCGTCATATCCGAGGAGTGCATATCAGGATAGTTCAGTTCCCCCAGTGCTTAGGTGTGGGGAAGGTGAACACACCCAACGCTATGGACAGCACGATTGCTTGTTAATCTGGGATCCTTCTCTCCTTTTAAGGTATGACAAGTCCCTTTTCCCCTATCCCATGTAGTGCCTACAAGCATTTCATCAATTATTTATAGCTCCAATGCTGTGAAAGCACTGGACAAAATGTATCTATTTTTCTGACCTTACTATGGGCCAGATTCAGCAACACTTGCGCTGGAGTATTTCGATATGCGCCGCGTAACTGTGAAGATGCGCCGTCGTTTCTATGTGCCCGTACCCACCAAACTAGATGCGCCCAATAACGGGCCATTTGCGACCGGCGGAACGTTCCGACGCCAGAGTATCGTCAGAGCTTAATTTCGCTTGGCGCATCAGTCGCGCCTATTGATTTCCCCTGCAAATATGCAAATGAGGGATTTTTCCCAATTCACGAACGGATTAGCACCATACGCTGGCTACATGCGCCGCGCGTATCTCGTCCGTCCGGCGCAAAGTTATTTCTACAAAAGGCTGCTTTATCTTTACTCCAGATGGCCACAGGTCAGCAGGAGAGCAGCTACAGCAGCGTTACCGATGATAAGAGCTAGCTGAGCACCCCCACTTGCAGGACAACACCTCTGTCCATGTTTGTCTGTCAAATTTTACAGCCATGGAGGAAGACATCATAGGTCTCCATAGCCGAGATGACGGCTGACAGCTCCTGGCCATTAAAGTTCAGCTTTCTCCTGTGTGTTTGCGGGGAACGGGAGCAGCCATCTCAGAACAAAAGTAACATCACTGCGGGGAGGGGGAGCAGGATATACTTTAGTGCCGGAATGGCGCTTCTACGGGCGCATTTAAACGCCCAACGGAAGGCATTGCGCTGACGTTTCCCGTGCAGTGGTGCCGACGGAAGTTGTGAGCATGCGCACAAAGGGGGCGAGTGGAGCCTCACTCACTGCGCATGCTCCGTGGTTGATGCGCTGAACGTAAGCCTCTGCGCTGGGCTCCGCCCATCATTTACATATGATCACACCCACTTCCCCTTGCGTCGGGTTACGCCAGCGCATTATCGTTACTCTGGCGCAAGTTTACGCGCAACTGCTATGTGAATAACAGTACTTGCGCTGAAAGGGTCGTCAGAGTAACGTAAATGAGAAGCGTTACTCTGGAGCAAAGATGCTCTCATCTACCTGAATCTGGCCCTATATTGGTGTTTTTCAGACCAGAGCTCAGCTTATACATTGGGCGCTCGTCTATCGCCACCTACAGCCCGTTTTTGAGAAGGCATTCTTCCCCAACAACATTAGTCAACCCATAGGTCACTGGTAAAATAATATTACAAACAAAAGGTAATTATCACAATAACTTCTGCCAATTTAAAGGAAAAATCTTTTTCCTGTTTTTTGTGTTATATTTTATTTAGTTTTTTCTGCTATAATTATTAAGTCCTTGTCATGGTCGTGGCCGACCACCAGGTGGCGCTAGCGTTGCAACGGCGCGCACAGGGGCGCCGGGAGCGCGCATTCGCGGCACTTCGACGTGCACACGCACGGGCACGCGCACGCGCGGCACGTCGGCGCGCACGGGAGCGCGCATCCGCGGCAGCGGCGCGCGGGCACGTGAGGACGCCATTTTGGCGCCAGTTCAGGCTATTTAAGGGAGCTCTTCCCATGGCCTCTTGCTGCTCGATCATCAGCGTTCCTGATACCTGCCTGAAGACCCGTTACCTGATTGACCCCTGTTCCGTGATCCCGGCTTGTCTTAACCCTTCTGATTGCTGCCCGCCCTGACCTCGGACTGTCTGACGCTGCCTCTGCCTTGCCCTGTACCAGTGACCGCCTGCCTGTTGCCGACCCGGCTTGAATCACGACTCTGCTGCTGCCTTATCCCTGAACCTGATCCGTCTGCATCCGTACTACAGGACACCTTCCTCCTGCTGTCTGCCAGCCATCTGCACCAGCTCCAGTTACCTGACAGTATCCGTACTACAAGACACCTTCCTCCTGCTGTCTGCCAGTCATCTGTACCAGCTCCAGTTGCCTGTCAGCATCCGTACTACAGAACACCTTCCTCCTGCTGTCTGCCAGTCATCTGCACCAGCTCCAGTTGCCTGTCAGCACCCGTACTACAGAACACCTTCCTCCTGCTATCTGCCAGACACCCGCACTAGCTTCAATTACCTGTCGGCGTCAGTGCTACAGCATACCTCCAGTAAGACTGATACCGTGTCTGCACGACATCCCCGCCAGGCGCTAGTGTGACTCTAGACTCCAGTACCTCCTGTCTGCACTACCAGGGGTTCCGGGGTCAGAGGAGCAAGAGTGGCCACTCCCGCACGTCAGGCTCTGCTCAGCACCAGGTACGTGACAGTATCGAGCAGCCATGTCTGAGCCTGCACAGGGAGTGGACCCTATGTCTGAACTCTGTCACCATTTGGATGGCTTAACGCAAGCAGTCAGGGCCCTGCAAGAAGGCTACACCCGACTTGAAGACCGCGTCCAGGCCTTGTCCGCAACCTCCTCTACTTCCGCTTCGGGTACTTCTTCTTCTCCCTCTGTCATCATGCTACCACCTGAGCCCAAAGTACCCATGCCAGAGAGATTTTCCGGGGAAAGAAGCAAGTATAGGGCCTTCCGGAATGCATGTGAACTATATTTTGCACTCCAGCCTCGAACCTTCTCATTAGAGGCCACCAAGGTCGGGTTTGTCATTTCTCTGCTAACCAGCGAACCGCAGGCCTGGGCCCACCGGCTCTTGGAGCAAAAGGACTTATGTCTTGACCGGCTAGATACGTTTTTTCAGGCCATGTCCTTGCTGTACGAGGACCCTCACCAGGCCGCTACAGCAGAAGCCGCTTTGCACGCCCTCCAGCAGGGTCGCAGACCTGCAGAGGACTATGTATCCGAGTTCAGAAGGTGGAGTGCGGACACTAACTGGAACGACGCGGCCCTCTGCTACCAGTTTCGTCTTGGCCTCTCTGAGACACTTAAGGACGAGCTTGCTCGAGTGGGGGTCCCTGGAACTCTGGAAGCTCTCATTAATCTAGCCATCCAGATTGATCGGCGCCTAAGGGAGCGCAGGACTGAACGTATCACAGGTCCGACCCGTCCAACATGGATGCTGCCTAGGGTCCCTACCTTTCCTAATCCGATTCCTTCTGCCTCGCTTCCCTCTTCCAGAGACATACCAGAACCTATGCAGCTGGGTCTGATTCGTCCATCCCTCACATCCGAGGAACGACTTCGTCGCCGAATCAACAACTTGTGCCTCTACTGCGGAGAGCCCGGCCACTATGTGAGGACCTGCCCAGCAAAGTCCCGTAAGTCCACTTCCTTGTCCTCTGTCCATACACCTGTTGTCCTCAACAATTCTACTCACCTGGCTGTTCCTGTCTTGTTCCAGCTTCCAGGAGGGGTCATCCGGACCAGCGCCATACTTGATTCTGGGGCCTGTAGCTGCTTCATGGACTCTGCCTTTGCCACCCTACACCAGATTCCGTTGCGCCCAAGAGCTGTGGGACTGTCTGTGCACCTGGCTGATGGGTCAGCTCTAAGATCCGGCCCTGTTACCCAAGAAACTGTACCTATCGCCACCACTATCTTAGACTCTCATCGGGAATTTCTGTGCCTGGATGTTATTGTGTCCCCTTTATTCCCCATAATTCTGGGTATGCCTTGGCTCCGGGCTCACAACCCACAAATAGACTGGACTACCGGGGAGATTCGTTTTAGTTCCGCCTACTGCCAACTACACTGCCTGCAAGTGTCCTCCTGTTCCCCCTCTCTGCTTTGCATGGACTCTGACATTGAAACCCGCCAAGCCGTCCCCGAAGAGTACCATGAATTCCTGGACGTATTTAGTAAAAAAGGGGCTGACACCCTCCCTCCGCACCGGCCCTATGACTGCCCAATTGAGCTTCTCCCTGGGGCTGAAGTCCCCTTCGGCAGGATTTTTCCCCTGACGGAGCTAGAGCTGGAGAATCTGAAGACCTACCTTGATGACAATCTCAAGAAGGGGTTTATCCGCCCCTCCACCTCACCAGCAGGAGCAGGAATTTTTTTTGTCGAAAAGAAAGATCATACACTCCGCCCTTGTGTGGATTACCGTGAGCTTAACAAGGTGACGATCAAAAATCGGTACCCCCTTCCCTTGGTACCGGAATTATTTCAGAGACTTGGAACCGCAGTCATCTTCACGAAACTCGATCTGCGGGGGGCCTATAACTTGGTACGAATTCGGGACGGCGATGAGTGGAAAACTGCCTTCCGCACCCGCTTTGGCCATTTCGAATACCTGGTGATGCCATTCGGACTCTGTAACGCCCCCGCTACATTTCAGCACTTCGTGAATGACATCTTTAGAGACTATCTGGATCTGTTTGTTGTGGTATATCTCGACGACATCCTTATCTTTTCCCCCTCTATTGACAGGCATCGGGAACACGTTAAGAAAGTCCTCAGGCGACTTCGAACTCACGGACTTTATGCCAAGCCTGAAAAGTGCGAATTCGAACGTGTGAGCATACAATTTCTAGGTCTGATCATTTCCGTAAAAGGTATCGAGATGGACCCACAAAAGGTCGCAGCAATTCTTGATTGGCCCGCGCCCTCAGACAAGAAAGGTATACAACGGTTCATCGGATTTGCGAACTTTTACAGGAAGTTTATCAAGGGATTTTCCGGCATTATATCTCCTATAACCAGCCTGACCAAACAAACTGTCCGCTTCCGATGGTCTCCAGAGGCCCAGGTAGCCTTCGAGACCCTGAAGAAGTTGTTTACATCGGCACCTGTCCTTAAACACCCTGACGCTAGTCTGCCCTACATCCTGGAGGTGGATGCTTCGGAAACGGCAGTGGGAGCTGTTCTTTCCCAGAGACAGGGGCCAAAGGCTCTTCTGCACCCGGTCGCCTTTTTCTCTCGAAAATTGTCCGACGCGGAAAAGAACTACGATGTGGGGGACCGAGAACTCTTAGCGATTAAGGCCGCACTGGAAGAGTGGCGGTACCTGTTGGAAGGTGCAGCTCATCCGATCCTGGTCTATACGGACCATAAAAACCTGGAATACCTGAAGGTAGCTAAAAGGCTAAGGCCACGACAGGCCAGATGGGCACTTTTCTTTACCAGGTTTACCTTCCACATAACCTATAGGCCTGGATCTAAGAACACCAAACCCGACGCCCTTTCGCGGATGTATTGCGATCCTGAAACTTCCGCCCCTCCAGACACTATCCTATCCTCTGGGAATTTTCTGTTGTTGCAAGACGACCTAGTGGCTCGAATCAAGCAAGCCTCTGCAGGAATTCCCTCTCCCTCGGACACAGATCTGCAGATTCGGGACGGTCTGTTATGGCATGGCAACAAGATCTTTGTACCCGAGGACTTGCGGGTCACTGTCCTGAGCCTCTGCCATGATCATGTACTGGCTGGTCACTTTGGGGCACAAAAGACTTCGGAACTTCTACAGCGCACGTTCTGGTGGCCCCAACTTGTGAAGGACTGCAGAAGCTATGTGGAATCGTGCACCACGTGCATCCGCAATAAAGGGAGCAAATCCAGAGCTTGGGGATTGTTAAGGCCTTTACCCGTACCAGAGAGACCATGGCAAATGATCTCCATGGATTTTATTGTTGAACTGCCACCCTCCGAAGGGTTCACGACTATCTTCGTAACAGTAGATAGACTATCCAAGATGGCACATTTTCTGCCCATGAAGGGTACACCCTCTGCCCCAGAAACTGCCAAGATCTTTATTAAAGAAGTTGTGCGGCTCCACGGTATTCCTGCAGATATCGTTTCTGACCGGGGGGTGCAATTCACCTCCAGGTTCTGGAGGGCACTCTGCAAATCCCTCAAGATTGGGCTGTCCTTCTCATCCGCCTATCACCCTCAGTCGAACGGCCAGACCGAGAGGACAAACCAGACACTAGAGCAATACTTACGTTGTTTCTCTTCGTTTTCTCAGGAAGATTGGGCCTCTCTATTACCGCTGGCCGAATTTGCATATAATAATTCAGTCCACTCTGCTACTAAGCAATCTCCCTTCTATGCGAATTATGGTTACCACCCATCATTTCTGCCTAACTGTGCTCCGGAGTGTGCGGTGCCTGCCGTACAAGAGACATTAAACTTCTTTAGCACTAACAACAAGCTACTGCAAGGAACCATGGCAAGGACGCAGGAGCACAATAAAGAGATCTTTGATAAGAAGCGGAGGGGTGAACTCAATCTGGAACCCGGAGACCTGGTGTGGTTGTCCACCATTAATTTGAAACTTTCCTGCCCATCTAAGAAACTAGGACCTAAATTTATGGGGCCTTTTCCGATCAAGAGGAGGATTAATAGTGTGGCCTACGAGCTAGAACTGCCAGACTCACTCCGCGTTCATCCAGTCTTCCATGTCTCCCTCCTCAAACCTGATGTTGCTAATCCATTCCCGGGACGAAGCACCGACCCGCCCGAGCCGGTCTTAGTGAATGGAGAGGAAGAATTCGAGGTGGAGTCTATTGTAGACTGCAGGAGAAGGCACAACCAGGTCCAGTTCTTGGTAAAATGGAAGGGTTATGGCCCTGAAGAAAATTCATGGGAACCTGAGCGTAATATCCACGCTAAGAGACTGGTCCGGTCTTTCAAGGACGCTCATCCACTTAAGATGGCCCAGTTGGGCATCCGGAGGCTGCCCATTGGGAGGGGGCAATGTCATGGTCGTGGCCGACCACCAGGTGGCGCTAGCGTTGCAACGGCGCGCACAGGGGCGCCGGGAGCGCGCATTCGCGGCACTTCGACGTGCACACGCACGGGCACGCGCACGCGCGGCACGTCGGCGCGCACGGGAGCGCGCATCCGCGGCAGCGGCGCGCGGGCACGTGAGGACGCCATTTTGGCGCCAGTTCAGGCTATTTAAGGGAGCTCTTCCCATGGCCTCTTGCTGCTCGATCATCAGCGTTCCTGATACCTGCCTGAAGACCCGTTACCTGATTGACCCCTGTTCCGTGATCCCGGCTTGTCTTAACCCTTCTGATTGCTGCCCGCCCTGACCTCGGACTGTCTGACGCTGCCTCTGCCTTGCCCTGTACCAGTGACCGCCTGCCTGTTGCCGACCCGGCTTGAATCACGACTCTGCTGCTGCCTTATCCCTGAACCTGATCCGTCTGCATCCGTACTACAGGACACCTTCCTCCTGCTGTCTGCCAGCCATCTGCACCAGCTCCAGTTACCTGACAGTATCCGTACTACAAGACACCTTCCTCCTGCTGTCTGCCAGTCATCTGTACCAGCTCCAGTTGCCTGTCAGCATCCGTACTACAGAACACCTTCCTCCTGCTGTCTGCCAGTCATCTGCACCAGCTCCAGTTGCCTGTCAGCACCCGTACTACAGAACACCTTCCTCCTGCTATCTGCCAGACACCCGCACTAGCTTCAATTACCTGTCGGCGTCAGTGCTACAGCATACCTCCAGTAAGACTGATACCGTGTCTGCACGACATCCCCGCCAGGCGCTAGTGTGACTCTAGACTCCAGTACCTCCTGTCTGCACTACCAGGGGTTCCGGGGTCAGAGGAGCAAGAGTGGCCACTCCCGCACGTCAGGCTCTGCTCAGCACCAGGTACGTGACAGTCCTTTACCAAACCTTGCACCTTATCAAAACTCTATTTTTTAAAAGACCACCAACAAGCAATTCTAGCGCACTCTAAAAAATGTACTCTGAGGCCCTGATGGTGTGACTCAATAGTGTTTGTTTAACAACCTTACCTTCTAAGGTATTTTTCTTTAACTTTTTACCTACATCTGGAGAAGCATTTATGGTTTAATGTTAAATATTTTTTTGGTTTATCATTTTTTCATTATTCATCAGAATTTTTCCTTTTTGACTCTACTGGTTGTTGCTGTGATGCACGGTGAGGGATTTGGGCTACATCATCAGCTCCCGCCCCGCCAGTATTGGGTGCGGTCGGATAGTCGTTTCAAAATATACAAATAAAAAACACTGAGATTTTCGGTGAGTACATCGCAGATACATGCATGCTGTTTTTAAACCACTGTTTTGCCTATTACCTAGGCCAATATGTAAATAAAATAATAATTGTGTTTAATTTTATGTATATGTTCTTTGATATTTAGAAGCTCCTGAAGAAGCGACGCCAACATAGTCGCGAAACATGTAGAGCAGCTCTTATATCGTCTAAGAACCAACCAAGGGTCCTCATCTGAAAGCAGTTCTCTACCCAGCGCATATACTGTTTTGAATTACATATAGCCCTGTGGCTAATAAGTGAATGTTTCTTAGAGTGACCTATGTGGTTCTTATTATTTATGTTTTTTTTCTTTTTTGCCTATATATAGTACAGTGTAAATTTCGTGTTGTAATTGCTGTGTCTTTTTCTATTAAATACATATATATTTTTTTTAAAAAAAAATTCTGTGCCTATAAAGTCCAAATTTCTTTCCCAGTTGGAGGCGTGTCTTCATGCCTCCTCCAAAATTCCATATCTTGTTTTTCTTCGCCGGAGGCGCCGCTTCCAATTGAAAAGAGCTTGCCCGTGGCGTCAGAGGGGGGTGTGGTCCGGCAGACAGCGGGGATTTCAATTGGAAGCCGCGCCTCCGGCGAAGAACAAGAAGGAGAAGATGCGGACAAGAAGGACAGCGGGAGGAGCAGAAGATGGAAGAACACGCCGGGCAAGATGCGGGAATAGAAGACCCAAGACAGAAGCAGAGGAAGAAGAAGGAAGAAACCCGAAGGAAAGAAGAAAGAAGATAATAAAGGACTTGTCAAAAACCGGCTCTTGTCGTTTTTTACACTTGACACTTTTTTTTTGGGTGAAATGGTAGAGGTACAGTGTACCCCATTACCATTTCACACAGGGGGGGGGCGGGATCTGGGGGGCCCCTTTGTTAAAGGGGTCTTCCAGATTTCGATAAGCCTCCTGCCCGCAGACCCCCACAACCACCGGGCAAGGGTTGTGGGGAAGAGACCCTTGTCCTCATCAACATGGGGACAGGGTGTTTTGGGGGGCACCCCAAAACACCCTCCCAATGTTGAGGGCATGTGGCCTGGTGCGTTTCAGGAGAGGGGGGGCCGCGCTCTGTCCCCCCTCTTTTCTGCGGCCGGCCAGGTCAACGTGCTCGGATAAGGGGTCTGGTGTGGATTTTAGGGGGGACTCCACGCCATTTTTTTTTAATTTGGGGTGGAGTTCCCCTTAATATCCATACCAGACCTAAAGGGTCTGGTTATTGAATTTGGGGGGACCCCCATGCTTTTTTTTTTTCGTTTTTTTAATGAATGAATTCTCCTGCAATTGCCGGGAGCCGACAATTCATTATAGCCGCGAGTCAGTTTTAAACGGCTTTTTTGCTTTGAAAAATGTCATTTTGTGCAGAGACAGTTCTAACCACGGGAAATATGTGCTTTTTCACATGCTGACATTGGAGCCCCCCATAGTACGAAATTTAAAGAAAAATTACACTTTTATTATTGCACTTTTAGCATTATTAAAATCACTGCTCCCGAAAAAACGGCCATTTAAAAAAAAAAAAAAAAACATTGGTACATGTCCCCTGGGGCAGGTCTGAGGTCCCCAAACACTTTTTAGGACAAAACTTGCAGATTAGCCTTTAAAATTCACAATTAAGATTTCCCCCATAGACTTATACAGGGAGTTCGGCGGCGGCTTTACTTATCAATTACATCGCGCTGCTGCTGCGGCCGGTTCATGCGCCTAATTAGGGCTTCATCCAGCGCACGTATTAGGGCATGTACCGGCGCAGCACAGCTTCATTAGTAAATCAGCCCCAGTGTCTTTTCACATAGATAGATAGATAGATAGATAGATAGATAGATAGATAGATAGATAGATAGATAGATAGATAGATAGATAGATAGATAAGGGAGGCTACTAGTTAGTATAGTTAAATTTACAGTTTGTAGAGAATATATTGACATCCCTAGGAGTTGTCAATATATTTAAAAACTGTATAGCTTAGCTAGTTCTGCTATTAGTATCTGTCAGGCAGGAGATTGTGCTTGATGCTCTAACGTGTTAGTTAACGTGTGCTAGTTAATTGCACATAGACGCATTACCTGTTACTGCAAGTGTGCTATTTATTTGCACAGAAAGGCAGTTGCTGTTAATGCAAGTGGGCTATTGAATTGCACAGAAACGCAGTCGCTCTGACTGTGCGTGTGCTGTTTAATACCACCTTCGCGCATTTGGTGTCACCGCACGTGTGCTGTTACATATCACCTGAGCGCATTTGGTGTCACCGCACGTGTGCTGTTACATATCACCTGAGCGCATTTGGAGTCACCGCACGTGTGCTGTTACATACCACCTGAGCGCATTTAATGTCACCGCACGTGTGCTGTTACATACCACCTGAGCGCATTTGGTGTCACCGCACGTGTGCTGTTACATACCACCTTAGCGCATTTGGTGTCACCGCACGTGTGCTGTTACATACCACCTGAGCGCATTTGGTGTCACCGCACGTGTGCTGTTACATACCACCTGAGCGCATTTGGTGTCACCGCACGTGTGCTGTTACATACCACCTTAGCGCATTTGGTGTCACCGCACGTGTGCTGTTACATACCACCTGAGCGCATTTGGTGTCACCGCACCTGTGCTGTTATATACCACCTGAGCGCAGTTAGTGTCACCGCACCTGTCCTGTTACATACCACCTGAGCGCAGTTAGTGTCACTGTATGTGTGCTGTTACATACCACCTGAGCGCATTTGGTGTCACCGCACCTGTGCTGTTATATACCACCTGAGCGCAGTTAGTGTCACTGCACCTGTCCTGTTACATACCACCTGAGCGCAGTTAGTGTCACTGTACGTGTGCTGTTACATACCACCTGAGCGCAGTTAGTGTCACCGCACCTGTGCTGTTACATACCACCTTAGCGCAGTTGGTGTGACTCCGCTTGTGCTGTTACATACCACCTGAACGCATAAATATGTCTGGAAGGACAACAAAGAGAGGCAGAGAGTCACGAGGGCAAGCAGGCTCTGCATGTAGAGGTAACACTGGTAGTGGATGTGGTGCATCCTCTTTAGCACGTGGCCGTGGCCGTGGCCGCTCGTCCTTCTTTTCGGGAGCTGGCCGTGTTGAGCCTCAACATGCAGAGAAATTAGTAAAGTGGATGACCAAGCCGTCCTCATCCTCTCTCACACAGACTGATCAAAGTTTATCTGGCAAAGCAGCTGCCAAGGCGTCCTTTTCCCTCTGCACAATGGCTTCACACAATACTTCCCTAGTACCACCATGTCCTCCTGAGGAGTCCCCCAAACTGTTTTTAACACAGTGTTGGGTACATGCTGCAGGAAGATGCGCAGCATTTTGAAGACTCCGATGACGGAACACTGATAGAGGAAGGCATTGATGTGAGGCCAGGGAGAGGGGGTGGCCGAGAGGGACAGCAATTTGTCAGTGATGATGTTCCCCCAGCTGGAGCATACTGCCAGGTTGTAGACAGTGATGAGGAGGGAGGGGATGATGAGGTCACTGACTCTACCTGGGTGCCTGATAGGAGAGAGGAGAAGGAGGAGGATGATGATGAGGAGGAGGACGAGGCACATCTCCAAAGAGGCAGGATGCCCTCCAGGGGTCAGCTTAAGGTCACACCCACTGCATTACAGCGCACATCTACGGCGCTTGTGCATGGCGCTGCTGTGTCTGACCGGTACAGCAAAAGTTCTTTGGTGTGGGCCTTTTTTGAAACATGTCCACAAGATCGTACATTTGCTATTTGCAAAACATCAACCGCCTGGGTACCACATGCTTGTCCAGACATATGTCGACCTGCCATGCAGCTCGTTGGCCAGCACACCAAAAAGACCCACACCAAAGACAAATGTGTACCCCCCTTGCCCTTCTGGGACCTCCAACCCCAGTAGACCCCCAGTCCTCTCTGAAGCCTGCAGTGAAGGTGTAGAAATAGGTGTGTCACAAGCTAGTAGTAGCGGTCAATCTACTGATAGTACCAGGCAAATTTCCCTGCCCCAGCTGCTGCAGCGCCGAAAGAAGTACAATCCCAGCCATCCACATGCCCAGCAGTTGAATGCTAGCTTAGCGAAATTGCTAGCACTTCAACTGCTACCTTTTCTGTTGGTAGATTCTGCCCCCTTCCGTGAGTTTGTGCAATGTGCAGTACTTCAGTGGCGAGTACCAAAACGCCACTTTTTCTCACGGAAGGCTATTCCGGCTCTCTACCGGCATGTGGAAGGCAATGTCCATGCCTCGCTGGACAGGGCGGTCAGTGGTAGGGTGAATATTACCACTGACTCATGGTCCAGCAGGCATGGACAGGGACGTTACCTGTCTTTTACGGCGCATTGGGTGACTCTGCTGGCAGCTGGAAAGGACCCAGGGCAAGGTCCAGTAGTTTTGGAGGTTGTTCCGTCACCACGCCTCCAAAGCACTACTACTGCTTGTGACACACCTCTCTCCTCCACCCCTCCTCTTCTTCTTCCTTTGTGGCCTCTTCCTGTGGTGATGTTTTCTCCGAACTAGCCGTGCTCCGTAGGAGTACGAGGGGATACGCAGAAATGCAGGCCAAGAGATGCCATGCGGTGCTAGAGCTGGTGTGCTTGAGAGACAGAAGCCACACTGGGGAAGAGGTTTTGTCAGCTCTGCAGGGTCAGGCTGAGAGGTGGTTGACGCCACGCTAGCTGAAGCCTGGAATGGTGGTCAGCGATAATGGCACCAACCTCCTCTCTGCCCTGCGACAGGGAAAACTCACCCACGTGCCCTGTTTTGCGCATGTCCTCAATTTGGTGGTGCAGCGGTTCTTGGGCAGGTACCCGGGCTTGCAGGATGTCCTGAAGCAGGCCAGGAAAGTCTGTGTGCATTTTCGAAGGTCATATAATGCCACTGCTCGGCTGACAGACCTCCAAAGGGAATACAACCTGCCCAAGAACCGCCTAATTTGTGACATGCCCACCAGATGGAACTCAACGTTGGCCATGCTGCAGCGGCTGCACACTCAGCAACGGGCCATCAATGAGTACCTGTGCCAATATGGCAGCAGAACTGGGTCAGGGGAGCCAGTTTTTTCCCCCCCACGCTAGTGGGCCTTGATCAGGGATGCATGCACTGTCCTGTCATCATTTGTGCAGGCCACAAGGATGGTGAGCAGTGACAGTGCATGCATCAGTGAGACTGTCCCTCTTATTCACATGTTGGAGCACATGCTATGTGGAATAATGGACAGGGCCCTTGAGGCAGAACAGAGGGAGGAAGAGGAGGACTTCCTTACCTCTCAGGGCCCCCTTTACCCAGACAGTGGTCCTGCTTGCCCACCTAGCACACAGGAAGAGGAGGAGGAGGAGGAGGATTGTATCAGCAGCATGGAGGTGGAGTCTAGCACTCAGCAGCAGCAGTTTTCAAGGGATCATTTACAGTCCCAAGGAGCATGTGGACTTTTACATGGCTGGGATGAGGTGCCTGTGGATCCTGTCATCCTCAGTGACCCAGAGGACTGTGCCCCGAATGCCTCTGCAAACTTACGCTGCATGGCCTCCCTGATCCTGCAAAGCATGCGTAAGGATCCTTGTGTACGTGCTATTAAGGAGAGGGATCATTACTGGCTGGCGACTCACCTTAATCCACGTTACAAGAGTAAGGTTGCGGACCTTATGTTGCCATCGCAGAGGGAGCAGAAGATGAAACTTCTGCGGGAGGCCTTGCAGAAGGGTCTGTGCAATGCGTTCCCAGAACCGGTGGGTTTACCAAAACCTGGCTCTGGACAACGTCTTGCTGAGGCTTCGGTGAGTCACAGAAGGGGCGGTGGAGAAGGTGGTCGTCTGACCGATGCGTTCAGGCAGTTTTTTAATCCGCAGCCCCAAGGTCTGACCAGTACCAGCAACCATTGCCAGCGTCTGGTTTACATGGTGCGGGAATACCTAGGGGCAAGATCCGACTTAGACACCTTCCCCACCGAAAATCCTCTGGCTTACTGGGTCTTGAGGATGGATCACTGGCCAGAGCTTGCCCAGTACGCAATTGAGCTACTGGCTTGCCCTGCATCCAGTGTTCTTTCAGAACAGACATTCAGTGCTGCTAGAGGCTTTGTGACTGATCACAGGGTGCGCCTCTCCACCGGCTCTGTTGATCGACTGACCTTCATCAAAATGAATCAGGCTTGGATCAACACCAGCTACCAAGCACCTGATGCTGATATTAATGAATAATATCTTTTTGTTGAAATGTCGGATCCCTTTTAGACTGCGTATGCTGATGCTGCGTGACTATCCTCTTATGCTGCTGATGGAATATCCTAATAACAATTTTGATGCAATACTTTGCACGTGGCTCCTTGTTGCGCTCCAATTGGAGTTATTGGGAGGGGTTGCAGTGTTGTGTTGTGCCCAAGGCACAATTTTTCTGCCCTTGTTTAACAGGGGCGCCTAATAACAATTTTTGATGCAATACTTTGCACGTGGCTCCTTGTTGCGCTCCAATTACAGTATGTTTGAGGGGTGCCCTTTTTTCTAAAAAATTTCTTTCACAAAACAATAATGGCCCCCCACCACCACTAAAATATTCGACATAATGTTGCCACACAGAACTTGCGCAAGTAGTATTAATTACTTTTTTTTATAGTCTGTAACGGAATGCACCGTGACAGACTGAGATATTCCTATGTCTAGGGTCACCTTATGTCCACTAGGGCCATAGGGTGACAAAGAATCATAATTCATATATTACAGATGGGACATTATTAATACTTCATTTTAGGACTGAGATATCACAAGGAGTTCATGAAGACATGACCAGGTCAACCAGACAGTGACTCATACCTTTGTATAATAGGCTATTTAAATATCTTAAGGTGTTGGCTATTCACTGTAAAGACATTCCGTTGAAGGTGTTGATTGCACCCACTCTCACAAGACTCTGCCATTGTGTGATAAAGCTGTCTAGATAACTTATTCAACTATATGTCTGTGTTATTATTCAAGGTTATTTGAACACTATTGATGATACAGTGCCGTCATGTCTAGCTACCAATTAAAGAATTATCCTCAGTGAGTGAATAGGGGGGTGGGAACTACATTGTCCTGTGATGAACTGTATTAGGCTTGAAACTGTATAAAATACCAATAAATTGTCATATCTTTGAAGCAAGTGCAGAGCTTGAGTCTCGTCTTGTTTATGGGAATGGATATGGATCGTGTATGCAAGATTGTCAGAGTGTGTCAGATAAGCTTGTCGTGGTTGGATGGAAGGTCGTAAGCGGTGGTGACCGTTACATTTGGTAGCAGCAGTGGGATGATTCCATCTTCAGAAGGACGGCTACAAGGACACATGACAATGGAGACGCTGTATGAACGGATAAAGCTCTCTTCCCTCTTCCCTCTTCCCTCCGGGGCAGACCGGCCAGCAACCATAAGAAAAGGGACATTATCGCAGAACTTGTCAAAATGAATAGAGCTAAGAGGCCCAGCGTAACAGACAGGACACCTGAGGAAGAATTTTTTGATCGGGCGGTTAAACATGGACTGGCACAATATGGTCCTAATCCTCCACCGGAGATCATAGACCGGGTTATAGCAGCTGTGGATGCCACCTTGCGACAGCAAAGAAGTGCTGCGGCAGCTGAAGTCACAGCAGCACCAACTAAAGAGAGAGGAGAGGTACAGATACCAGTCTCCATGGAAGAGGAATTCCAAAGAAGGTTACAAGAGATGCGGATACAGCATAGAGGACCAGTATCAGAGGAGGTCCTGTTGGGATGGTCGGATGTGATTCTGTGCCAACTCTGGAAGGAAGCGCTAGCTCTGGAGCAGCAACACCAAGGAAAGGTCCTGCCCTCCATCTATGCAAGGTACTGGCCGCAGTATGACGTACGACTGCTGTTGTTGGGGGAACAACCGAAGCAGGAGGGGATAGCCGAGTTAAGCAGGCTGATCCGGGCAGAGATGCAGCTGGATGAGAGCTACAGAGCCCTTCGGTGGTATGTAGCCCAAGAGTGCCCGTGGTCAGTGGATGACAGCCCCACAGAAGGCTATGACTATGATGGCCTGGGATTGTTGTATTGGAGGATGTCCAGTGATCCCAACTTTGGCGATGATCGGGAGTGGCGCTTGGAGGACATAATGGAGCCCAGAGAGGAAAAATTGAATATCTCGGGAGGCCACTGGTCACAGGAAGATTTAGAATTTCTGGTCATTCAAGAATGGGAGCTGGAGGTCGCCTACAGACAGTTGCTAGACTCGGCTCAGCAGCAGGGTGGGGCTCCCATTGCCTAGGACTATGAGGAAAGTTCAGATGACAACTGTGAACTCCTAGCTGATGAATCGGCAGTGGAAAAAATGGAGATTGCCATCCCTTGTTGTGGAAATCTGGGGGTTTGCAAGGCACACCCCCATCTTGCCTTGTGCTGTAAAGCACATTCCCAATCTTAAATGAAATAATGCCATGTTTAAGCTAAAAGATTTACTCACCATATATTCCATGCCATTCATCCAGTAAGCAGACATTACAACAGCTGTTCTCAAGTAACCATCCTTGCAATCATCTCCCTCAACAGGGCTGAGCAAGGCTCTTTTATTTACACAAAACAGGAAGTCATCACCAGTAAGTCGCCTCCCCCCATGGGAGGCGACATTACCAGATGTCTCCTATACACAGAACAAAACATTCCTTCTGACAGGAAGTCAAATTGAATAGATGAATAGAATATAATACAATGAATACAATACAATGAATAGAAATACAAACAATGCTGTCTAAAGTCTTATGGGTGTGTCCGGTCAGGGTGTGCATGTGCCCCCCCTGACCCCAGAAGCGTTCACAAGCCCTCAAAATATACGTTGATAGAACCTTTAATCTGCGCAATTCCATAGAATAATGCATATAAAGATTATACCCTTATTGAGGCTATTTACAGATGCACGCTATGAATCCCAAATCCTGCTGATCAGACATGACCCAGATAAGAGTGTACATCTGTCCATAGCCACTAGTGTGCTTGCGAAATGAACGCATCCCCCTCAACGATCGTCTGTGCTAAATGCACAGAGGGGCCCCTCGCTGGTGGGCATACGCCCATGCCGCAACCATCACACTCCAACCTCAAGACGAGAGTCAACCAGCCTCAGGACTGCCACAGTCAGCTCTATTTAGAGCTGGTTGGGGAAGTGTCAAGACTGGGTGCCAATTATGACAATACATAATAAATACATCTTCAAATTTCCACCACAGTCCTCCCTTTTTGTCATATTGCTCCCACTTGTCCTTCAAATCTTGATAGTCTTCTTACACCTAGAAACTAATCAGTCCTTACAGTCCATAAAAAGGAAAACACGGCTTGACATGTAGACTCTGTTCTTCAGGAGACATGACATAAGGAGGACACAACTTGGAACTTCCTTGTAGCTTCAACAGTTACATGAAACATTCCATCCTCAATAGGTGTGAATTGTTCAAACGTATCATAAGCTCAAGCCCCCCCACCTTGTACATGCAGGAGACCGTGCCCAGACCTAGTCCGGGTTGGTGAACAATTCCCTTCTAGCTGTCCCCGCCATTCCCAATTTCTCTCGCGCCATCAGACCCTCGCAATTGGCCGCGACATAGGACAGGGACAGTTTCACCACCACGCATGAACCTCTTGCATTGGGGGAATTACCTTATAAGCTGTAGATCTGCATAAACACCAAACTAAAGTTACACACTTGTGGGCTACCCAGTCCTGATACCTAACCGACAAGAGGCGGAGCCATAAAAACAATAATTAATTTTACCCTCTAAAAACATAATAAATTCCATTGACAAGGGTCTGTTTGGAGTCTTCACTCGTTTGTCAATAATCCTCATAATTAGCATGTACCACTGTCATCGCTGGGGACTAAAGCTCAACAGAGACACAGAACAGACCCAGCAATCGGTCCCGTTCGTCTTCTTAATTAGTCATGGAATACACTTTAAATAATAACTTGGGATGCTTTCCATCGTTACCCTTGCTAAAATTTACTAAACAAACAAATACAAAATAAACAAAGATACTCCTCATTTTTTTGATGTGGTTGAGCCGCTTTTTTGCAGTGGCTGGCGTGGTCTCGTCCATCAAGCTTCTTTACAAACGAAACAGTCACCTGGTTGGGGAAAAATGAAAACCAATTACCGTGTCGGGGTCCAGGAGAGACTCCTGAACCCTGTGAAGTTCATGTTACAGGGATCGTACCCACCCCATCACCCAAGAATGAGAGTGACAGTTGAGGGAGTACGACCCTGGTTTTGGTTGGCCTTCAATGACAACAACCCAGACCTCGTAACTGTGGTCGCTGCTTAACCTGTGCGTGGCTCACCGTCGCCTGTAATCGCTTACCATCTCCTGTAATCGCTTACCAGCGCCTGTAATACCCGGAACCATTGACAGTTTCTTAGCAACTAAAATGGGAACCTACTTCACCAGACTGCTGCTTGCCGATTCAAATCCTATCAAAGAAAGACAATCTTGGCACAAACTTGATTAAACTTAGAAAGATTAGTGTTAGTTCAGAGAACTGTCACATTTACATTTTATTTACCATCCCCCCCTTTTCTTCCTCATTACAGACTGGAGGAAGAAATGATAAAAAGAAACAATGAAATAGCCTATGATACTTTCACCTCCTTAGACCCGTAATTATCCATGTGTACAGCTGTCTACATACACCTGCTCTCTATGTACAAACACTTCCGGAAACTCTTTGGACCTGAAAAATACTTATAAGCAGAAATCATTACTCCATCCTTCATATTTATCCTGCAGAGAATGGCAAACAAAAATGACATTCCTGTACATTGTCAATGACATTCTTCACAAAACCGATTCAAACAAAAACCCTTTGTAACCCTTAACCCTTACTTTTCCCGTTCCTACAAAAATACAAAAGCCGCGACGCGTCAGAAGATCGCCGCGGTAAGTTTGAATAAAAAAAACATTCACGTTACTACATACAAACATTCAAATACAAATGTGGGGGAGATATTCATAGCTTTCAAAACAAAAATGAAAAAACAAAAACCAGCCGGAAATCTGCCTTCACTCTTTCCGCAATACAAGAAAATACAATGGAAAAATACGAGAACAGCGCGAGAAACTTGCATAGACCAGCTATACAAAGTTCTCCTGAGGCGCGTACCACACCTCCATCCACACTCATCATTACAGATTTGTGAAACCACATCAGATCTACATCCAAGGTATCTTTATTCTGAGGTCTCATACCTCCATCCAGAGTACCTTCCAAAGGAGTACACCTTACTCTACCCTCTGACCACCTATGACATTCTTTAGAGGTCTCATGTCCGGAGCCCCTAATCCAGACCTCATGTGCGGTGCAGCTGTCTGACTGGTGCACTGCATGGGCGGCACATCCCATGACGATTCGAATCGCTTTTTTTTTAGTGAGCTCTGCGTCCAGAACACACCGCGCTTTGTTTTCGGAGCGGTTCTGACTTGCGCCTTTATCATCAAAACCGATGCCTGCATTCCGACTATTCTACACGGCCTGAGCAGGACAGTAGCGTACTACTCCTACACATTTATGCTAATATAATCGCTAATAAGATCTCCGGCTATTATACACGGCCTGATCTGTATCATGATATAAAGTCTCCTAAAATGTGTTCGTCAGACAACCTACAAAGCACCATGAAATCCTCCACTTTTCAAAACAATATTATGGCTTCTTTCTACCTGCGTCTACATGATACAACAATAATGGTGACGCCCCTCTGTTTCCCTTTCACATACCCAAAACTGTATTTACGGTATAAAACTTCACAAAAACTGAAATTGAACTTTAAAACACTCTTTCAAATGCCAAAATATTTTTGTTGTCCCTTCAGGACACAAATCTCATTGCTCATCTTTCAGAAGACTTCAAAACTCCTCCCACTTACTTCCTGCTTATATATAAATGCTGAGAAAGGACTTCCTGTTGTATGCTCAGCTCTTAAAACCCAAATCTGATTTATTTACATAATGACAGAAAGATGGAGAGAGAGGGAGGTCTGTCTTCATTGCCTCGTCTCAACACATCAAAAAACTCCATGGACCACATATATCCCCTGGAAGTATTATAAAGTAGTAAACAAAGCCAAAACTCAAATCTCCTGCGTTTTTTCCTCTTAAAAACAAAACACCTTTGGTTCAGGGAAGGTAAAACCATCTCCTCCCATCTGCAGAATGGGAGTTGATCCCCCCTGACCCAATCATTATTCAAAAACAATGAACAACTCCCAAACATTTAAACATAAACAAACGCACATTGCTGTGCCAAAAATGCAGTCAGCGCCAGTAACATTCAAAAACGAAATGTTACACAAAAAGTCTCCACTTTTACACTGCAAAGTCAGCCAACAGGTTAGTCAGATCCTGTATATATTGGCCCTAGCGTCCGCAAACGCTACTCAAAAGATAGCGCTTTACACTGAGTCACAAAATGGCCGACAACAAACCAAGCAACAATGGCGCCATTTACGCTTGTAGTAAAACAATTTAACTGCACTTCCAAATCACCTGTTTACCACAGGACATACCATCCTACACACAAAGGAAAACAAAAATGTTCTCCACCCGATCCTAACACAGAAAAGAGCGCGCTAATCAATTCGCACTAAACATCGAAATCTGCCCCAAAGGCTGCTAAAATCCACCAGCAAAATAGCCAGAGAAATACCACACAAAAAGGAGAGGTGGCTGCACCTCCCCCCTGGGGTGACCCACAGTGCAAACAGACTACGCCCCCAAAATGGCCACTGATGACCAAAATGGCCGCCATATGCAGTTTTTTTTAAAACTTGCCTAGAACCTTTCTTCCACAAAGACAAAACATTGATCATCAAAAACAAACAATAAAAAAACATTTTCTAAAAACAACCAACCTAAAAGGCACACACTTTAGGTTCCTTCAAATCTGACCTTTTTATGATGTGAACCCCTCATAATGAGCGCATTTTAGGCTGCTTCAAAGCTGACCTTTTGCCAAAAACAGCACATTCAAAAAAATGTTGGTTATATGAAACATAAAACAAAAAACTCTTTTCTCAAAGCTCATGTAAACAAGCCATTAAAAAATATATACATACAGTGAGCTTACATTTAAAACCTTCCGAAATAAAAACTTTTTTTTTCATGCTAACAGCAGCTGCTATTGTCTGGCCACTTAAAAATGCATAATTTATCAATTTCTATTCCTCATAAAGATGAACATACTAAACATGACTTTGCTCTAAAAATTGTACACTCAAGAAACACACAGATCCAACACTAGTTGCCCCTCCCCACCAAAGCACATGTTACACAAAAGGTAGCCTTCTCCAGCAGTTTCAGTCTGGTTAAACAATCAAGTTACAAACAAACAAATCGCCCTTCCCCCCCAAGCCGCATGGCTAGAGGAGCCAGCTTACCCCATAGCTCTTTTAAACAGCTTCACTGTTACTCTCAAACAGCATTCAGGCATACACACGATCAAAATCACACCTACATATATACACGATCAAAATCCACTCGATTTCACAAACTCACGCAATCACACACACATGCATCCAATCGCTTTTCACAAATGCACGCAATCACACACATAAACACAGTCATACACAACTATCATCACACACACGCACACACAACTCTATCACACAACAGTCATACAATCAGAATCACACACACAATCATACATCTATCAAATTCAGACATACAATCAGGATTCCACATGTGCACACACACACACAATCTTACTCAATCAAACTCAAGCATTATTTCAAAAAGATGGCAAATTTGTTTCTTTTAAAGCATGTTTTTCCCGATGCATCAGAATGTACCCCATCTCCCCCATCTGATGCCATAGGAAAAAACATGAATAGTCCCTTCGTGGTCGCCATTTCTGTTGTGGAAATCTGGGGGTTTGCAAGGCACACCCCCATTTTGCCTTGTGCTGTAAAGCACATTCCCAATCTTAAATGAAATAATGCCATGTTTAAGCTAAAAGATTTACTCACCATATATTCCATGCCATTCATCCAGTAAGCAGACATTACAACAGCTGTTCTCAAGTTACCATCCTTGCAATCATCTCCCTCAACAGGGCTGAGCATGGCTCTTTTATTTACACAAAACAGGAAGTCATCACCAGTAAGTCGCCTCCCCCCATGGGAGGCGACATTACCAGATGTCTCCTATACACAGAACAAAACATTCCTTCTGACAGGAAGTCAAATTGAATAGATGAATAGAATATAATACAATGAATACAATACAATGAATAGAAATACAAACAATGCTGTCTAAAGTCTTATGGGTGTGTCCGGTCAGGGTGTGCATGTGCCCCCCCTGACCCCAGAAGCGTTCACAAGCCCTCAAAATATACGTTGATAGAACCTTTAATCTGCGCCATTCCATAGAATAATGCATATAAAGATTATACCCTTATTGAGGCTATTTACAGATGCACGCTATGAATCCCAAATCCTGCTGATCAGACATGACCCAGATAAGAGTGTACATCTGTCCATAGCCACTAGTGTGCTTGCGAAATGAACGCATCCCCCTCAACGATCGTCTGTGCTAAATGCACAGAGGGGCCCCTCGCTGGTGGGCATACGCCCATGCCGCAACCATCACACTCCAACCTCAAGACGAGAGTCAACCAGCCTCAGGACTGCCACAGTCAGCTCTATTTAGAGCTGGTTGGGGAAGTGTCAAGACTGGGTGCCAATTATGACAATACATAATAAATACATCTTCAAATTTCCACCACACCCTAAAGCCGAAGCGGATGGTGTGGAGTTCCAGAGAGCCGGGGCGGTTGGCCCCTCTCTCCAGCAACAAGCTGAGGTGGTAAAGCTTTTACCCCCAGCTGAATCACTGGCAACAGAGCAGGGTGCCCCAAGCCTCTGCTCCCAACTAGCAGAAGAAGGGGTCCCTATGGTAGTGGATGGGACTGTGGTCTCCACTCCCAGCAACCCAGCGGAAAAGCTGGCAACAGAACAGAGTGTCATAGGCCTCTGCTCCTCACTAACAGAAGAGGGGGACCCTGTGGTAGTGGATGGTAATTTTGGTCTCCACTCACAGCAACCCAGCGGAAAAGCTGGCAACAGAGCAGAGTGTCATAGGCCTCTGCTCCTCACTAACAGAAGAGGGGGTTCCTGGGGTAGTGGATGGGACTTCAGTCTCCACTGGCACAACCCCAGAAAATGGTACAGGACTGGGACAGGAGGATGTCCGCTTTGCAAGCTCCAGGGGGTTTTCACCTAGCAACAGTGGATGGGACTTCAGTCTCCACTGGTATACCCCAGGAAGGGGGGGCAGTTGGCAGTTTCTGAGAACGATCGGAAAACTATCGTTTTTATGTTTGTTGTTAAAATAGTCTGACCAAGTGTATGGGGCTTAACAATAGTATTGTTAAGCCCCATACACTTGGTCAGACTATTTTAACAACAAACATAAAAACGATCGTTTCCGATCGTTCTCAGAAAATTTGTTCGTTTTTAAACTGCATCAGAAAACCATTTTTGGGTTCAGAAGTCTGGCCAACTGATGTCCCTTCAGATGAAAATCCACAGAAAAGTTTATTAGGCTTTACTGTACAAGTGTACTCACTACTCTAGTACTCAGCACAAAAGAGAAGTTGCTTTCAGTCACTGAGGCTGGCCATACATGTTCAATTTTCTTGTACAATTTTCTTTTAGATTTACCAAAAACCATATATGAGGTCAAACTAAACAACACTTTCAATTGTATGCAATCAGGCAGGCCCTTGCACTACATAGTTGAAGGTAAATCTAAAGAAAATTGCACAGAAAATTGTATCATGTATGGCCAGCCTAACTCTCTGACCATTAAAAAAACCATAAACAAAAGATTTGCATTTGAACACGTTTCTTTTGTTATTTTCGTATGTTGATATGACACCTATAACAGACATTGAACAATGAACATACAACTGACACTAACAAAAGAAAAGCATTCAAGATACACAGAATGCAAATTGACGAAAATTCACGATAATTATTGTCTAACAAGAAACGAACATGAATTAAACAGAATAACGAATCATCGCGCATGTACGAAAATAAAACGGTAACGGAAATACGAAATGATCGGAATACGAAAAAATCACGACAAACGAACGGGAACGAACGGGAAAACGGGTGTCTTACGAAAAACGAACGGAAACGAACAGACGGGACCATACGAAACGGAACAAAAAAAAACAAAAAAATTTTCTGTGCACATGTCTAACAAAGAATCATAATTCATATATTACAGATGGGACATTATTAATACTTCATTTTAGGACTGAGATATCACAAGGAGTTCATGATGACATGACCAGGTCAACCAGACAGTGACTCATACCTTTGTATAATAGGCTATTTAAATATCTTAAGGTGTTGGCTATTCACTGTAAAGACATTCCGTTGAAGGTGTTGATTGCACCCACTCTCACAAGACTCTGCCATTGTGTGATAAAGCTGTCTAGATAACTTATTCAACTAGATGTCTGTGTTATTATTCAAGGTTAATTGAACACTATTGATGATACGGTGCCGTCATGTCTAGCTACCAATTAAATTATTATCCTCAGTGAGTGAATAGGTGGGTGGGGACTACATTGTCCTGTGATGAACTGTATTAGGCTTGAAACTGTATAAAATACCAATAAATTGTCATATCTTTGAAGCAAGTGCAGAGCTTGAGTCTCGCCTTGTTTATGGGAATGGATATGAATCGTGTATGCAAGATTGTCAGAGTGTGTCAGATAAGCTTGTCGTGGTTGGATGGAAGGTCGTAAGCGGTGGTGACCGTTACATAGTCCTCTCATGTTGTGCAGGGACATTTCTAAACATGTGCCACTACTATAGACACCCAGCAGGTGTGATAATTAAAGGAATTTTTTTTTCACTTTAAGCATCATTAAAATGGCTGCTCCGGAAAAAACGAACGTTTTTTAAACAATTTTTTTCCATTGATACATGTTCCCTGGGGCAAGACCCGGGTTCTGAAGGACGTTTTCCAACATTGAATTGAATTTTGGTCTTTAAAATGATCGTTTTTGAATTCGAACGTTTGGGTCCCATAGACTTCAATGGGGTTCGAAATATTCGTGCAAACCCGCGGTCTGTTCGAACGTTCTGGTGCGAACCAAACCCGGGGGTGTTCGGCTCATCCCTATTAGACACCCCTGTTAAACAGGGGCAGACAAATTGGACCTTAGGCACAACACAACACTGCAACCCCTCACAGATAAAAAATTAATTCTTACTAGCTATCAGCAAGATCAGTGAGGAGGAAAAGGATATTCCATCAGCAGCATAACAGGACAGTCACTCAACATCAGCATAGGGAGTCTCAATGGGATCTAACATTTAAAAAAAATGATTCAGTTACATCAGCATCAGGTGCTTGGTAGCTGGTGTTGATCCAAGCCTGATTTATTTTGATAAAGGTCAGTCGATTGACGGAGTCGGTGTAGAGGCGCACCCTGCGATCGGTCACAAAGCCTCCAGCAGCACTGAATGTGCGTTCTGAAAGAACGCTGGATGCAGGGAAAGCCAGTAGCTCAATTGCGTACTGTGCAAGCTCTGGCCAGTGATCCATCCTTAAGACCCAGTAAGCCAGAGGATTTTCGGTGGGGAAGGTGTCCAAGTCGGATGTTGCCCCTAGGTATTCCCGCACCATGTAAACCAGACGCTGGGATGGTTGCTGGAACCGGTCAGACCTTGGGGCTGCGGACTAAAAAATTGTCTGAACACATTGGTCAGACGGCCACCTTCTCCACCGCTCCTTCTGTGACTCACCGAAGCCTCAGCAACACGTTCTCCAGGACCAGGATTTGGTAATCCCCCAGGTTCTGGGAACGCGTTACACAGACCCTTCTGCAAGGCCTCCTGCAAAAGTTTCATCTTCTGCTCCCTCTGCGACGGCAGGATTAGATCCGCAACCTTACTCTTGTAACGTGGATCAAGAATAGTTGCCAGCCAGTAATGATCCCTCTCCTTGATACCACAAACACAAGGATCCTTACGCAGGCTTTGTAGGATCAGGGAGGCCATGCAGCATAGGTTTGCTGAGGCATTTTGGGCACAGTCCTCTGGATCACTGAGGACGTCAGGATCCGCAGCCACCTCATTCCAGCCACATAAAAGTCCATGGGTTCCTTGGGACTGTAAGTGATCCCTTGAAGACTGCTGATGCTGAGTGCTAGGCTCCACCTCCATGCTGCTGATACAATCATCCTCCTCCTCCTCCCCCCTTCTCCTCCTCCTCCTCCTCCTCCTCCTCGTTCTCTTTCTGTGTGCTAGGTGGGCAAGCAGGACCACTGTCTGGATAAAGGGGACCTTGAGAGGTAAGGAAGTCCTCCTCTTCCTCCCTCTGTTCTGCCTCAAGGGCCCTGTCCCTTATTCCATGAAGCGTGTGCTCCAACATGTGAATAAGAGGGACACTCTCACTGATGCATGCCCTGTCACTGCTCACCATCCTCGTGGCCTCCTCAAATGGTGACAGGACAGTGCATGCATACCTGATCAAGGCCCACTGACGTGGGAAAAAAAAAACAAGCTCCCCTGACCCAGTTCTGCTGCCATATTGCCACAGGTACTCATTGATGGCCCTCTGCTGCGTGTGCAGCCACTGCAGCGTGGCCAATGTAGAGTTCCATCTGGTGGGCATGTCACAGATTAAACGGTTCTTGGGCAGGTTGTATTGCCTTTGGAGGTCTGTCAGCCGAGCAGTGGCATTATATGACCTCCGGAAATGCACACAGACTTTCCTGGCCTGCTTCAAGACATCCTGTGGGTACCTGCCCAAAAACCGCTGCACCACCAAATTCAGGACATGAGCAAAACAGGGCACATGGGTCAGTTTTCCCTGTCTTAGGGCAGAGAATGCTAACCACTATTCCAGGCTTAAGCTGGCGTGGCGTCAACCACCTCTGAGCCTACCCCTGCAGAGCTGACAGAATCCAGTGTGGCTCCTGTCTCCCAAGCACACCAGCTCTAGCACTGCATGGCATCTCTTGGCCTGCATTCCTACGTAGCCCCTCGTACGCCTATGGAGCACGGCTGGTTCCAAGGAGACATCAGCACAGGAAGAGGCCACAGAGGAAGAAGAGGAGGAGGGGGTGGAGGAGAGAGGTATGTCACAACCAGTAGTAGTGTTTTGGAGGCGTGGTGGCGGAACAACCTCCAACACTACTGTACCTTGCCCTGCGTCCTTCCTAGCTGCCAGCAGAGTCACCCAATGTGCCGTGAAAGAGAGGTAACGTCCCTGTCCATGCCTGTTGGATCATGAGTCAGCGGTAAGATGCACCTTACCACTGACCGCCCTGTCCAGCGAGGCATGGACATTGCCTTCCACATGCCAGTAGAGAGCCGGAAACGCCTTCCGTGAGAAAAAGTGGCGTTTGGGCACATTCCACAAATTCACAGAAAGGGACAGAATCTACCAACTGAAAAGGTAGCAGTTGAGTTGCTAGCAATTTCACTAAGCTAGCATTCAACCACTGGGCATGTGGATGGCTGGGAGAGTACTTCTTTCAGCGCTGCAGCAGCTGGGGCAGGGAAATTTGTCTGGTACTATCAGTGGATTGCCCGCATGTACTGCTAGGTTGTCACACACCTTTTTCTACATCTTCAGTCCTATCAGTGCAGGCTTCAGAGAGGACTGGGGGTCTAGTGGGGTTGGAGGTCCCAGCTGATAAGGGACAAGGGGAGGTCCGCTTTGTTCTTTGGTGTGGGTCTTGCTGGTATGCTTGCCAATGAACTGCATGGCAGGTCGACATATGTCTGGTCAAGCATGTGGTGCCCAAGCGGGTGATGTTTTGGCCACGCAAGATACGCTTGAGACATATGTTGCAAATAGCAACGGCGCGATCTAATGCACGTCTCAAAAAAGGCCCACACCAAAGAACTTTTGCAGTAACGTTGAGACACAGCAGCGCCCTGCACAGGCGTAGCTCTGCGATGTAATGCAGTTGGTGTGCTGCCCTTAAGCTGGCCCCTGGAGGGCATCCTGCCTCTTTGGAGATGTGCCTGTGCCTCGTCCTCTTCCTCCTCCTCTCTACTATCAGGCACCCACGTAGAGTTTGTGACCTCATCATCCCCTCCCTCCTCATCACTGTCGAAAACCTGTCAGTATGCTTCAGCTGGGGGAACATCACTGCCAGATTGCTGTCCCTCTCGGCCACCCCCTCTCTCTGGGCTCACATCAATGCCTTCCTCTATCTGTGTTCAATCATCGGAGCCTTCAAAACGCTGCGCATCTTAATGCAGCATGTACCCTACACTGTGTTGAAACAGTTCGGGGGACTCCTCAGGAGTAGGACTACGGAAGGATTGTGTGATGCCATTGTGCAGAGGGAAGAGGAAGCCTTGGCACCTGCTTTGCCAGACAAACTAAGCTCAGCCTGGATGAGAGAGGATGAGGAGGATGAGGACGGCTTGGTCATCCACTCTACTAATTCCTCTGCATGTTGAGGCTCAACACGGCCAGCTCCCGAAAAGGACGAACGTGTCAGATGGCCACGTGCTGAAGAAGATGCACCGTGTCCACCACCAGCATTGCCTCTAGATGCAGAGCCTGCTTGCCCTCGTGACTCTCTGCCTCTCTTTGTTGCATGCATACTATGCTGTCGGTCAATGTTTGACAAATGCATGTATGCATGGAACATAAAGAACCATAGTTACCAGCCGTTCTGTGGGCCTAATCGAGATTGCGCGTGTATGGTTGATCGTTGAATATCCAATCCAATATTTAGACTGGTAAACCCACATGAAGTGTTATGTCACATATGTTAACATTATCACTCTCCAAATAAGATGTAAAATAATTTATATGTATAGAGAGGAAGCATGATAATGTTACTAAGCTATTTAAATGGCAAGGTGACAATCTAGGCAGTGATGTCAGTGTTTCTGTGTACAGAACAGGAAACAGAGGAAGGTGTCAAGTTGGAATGCAAAATGGTAAGGGGGGGGGGGGTTTATTTAGTTGTTAATCATAGAAGTGGGAGACATCCCACTCAAAATTTAACCCCTGTGGAATCCTCGTGTGAAGAGAGAAAATCCAATAAACTTCCTGTTTGCATAACTTTTTGAATGGGGGTCATGATTTTTTCGATGCCTTGAATGGACAGACTCATGACTATGGTATCCCAGATATAACCTTTACTGCTAGGACACACTGTTTATACTCCCCCTTAAACCTTTAATAATAATGAGACCACCACTGTAACTTGGAGTAAAACTGGCCGTAGCAGCCTCCTTTATTTTATATAACATCCAATAATAAATAACATATATAAACCATATAATTCCTGAGAAAAACATGACCGGCGGAGGACTGAGCCTGGCAACCTTATGTAACCCTGTCCCCTACCCCCCCAATAACCCCACTTAACCCCACAACTACCAAAAATAACGCGGACTAAGTTGTGGAGAAAATTGGCCTTAAGGCCTACTTTATTTATTTAACAAATAGAATTTAATATAAAATTTAATATAAATAACATTATAAATAACTTTTTAAATAACCGTGTAAACTATAACTCTTGGTGGTCAAAAAGCCACACCTCAAACCTGGTCACTGGAACAAAATCTTCCCTAGGCCTCAGTCGCACAGCACCGACTCGGAGGCAGTATGACGGTCCACAGTGACCTACAAAACTTTAACCCCTTCCTGGTTAACCTGCGTCAACCGGAAGGTACGTAATACTCCCATACCACGTATGGGTACAGCCTTTTCTACCCAAACTTTATTCCTGTACTATTCTTTCCGAGCCCGAAAAGAACCGCCCCCCAAGGAACCTAACCCCAGGGAGGGTGGGTGGGCAGCTTCTTCCTAGTGAAATGGAGGAGTGACGAATCGTCACTTCCTCCAGCTAGACTAGGACCCTCCCCCCGCCCCGGCCAGCCCTGCCTTCCCCTTAAAGCAAACTGGCCAATTGCTGGGCCAGTCCCGCCCTGTCATGCCGCCCCTCCCCTATGCTGTGCTCTGTCCAGGGCTCTCTTGACCGGCGGAGGACTGAGCCTGGCAACCTTATGTAACCCTGTCCCCTACCCCCCCAATAACCCCACTTAACCCCACAACTACCAAAAATAACGCGGACTAAGTTGTGGAGAAAATTGGCCTTAAGGCCTACTTTATTTATTTAACAAATAGAATTTAATATACAATTTAATATAAATAACATTATAAATAACTTTTTAAATAACCGTGTAAACTATAACTCTTGGTGGTCAAAAAGCCACACCTCAAACCTGGTCACTGGAACAAAATCTTCCCTAGGCCTCAGTCGCACAGCACCGACTCGGAGGCAGTATGACGGTCCACAGTGACCTACAAAACTTTAACCCCTTCCTGGTTAACCTGCGTCAACCGGAAGGTACGTAATACTCCCATACCACGTATGGGTACAGCCTTTTCTACCCAAACTTTATTCCTGTACTATTCTTTCCGAGCCCGAAAAGAACCGCCACAGCTCCCAAGAATAAAGCCTTATTCTTGAGAGCACCGCCACACCCTCAACGCTCTCTCTATGCCCTCCTGCAGTCCTAGGACCCATAAGGCGATGCCAACATCATTGAGATGGACTCCATCTCTGCGCAGATAACGCCATGTATCTATCTCTAGTTCCCTGTGGCGAACTACCAACCCGCCGTTCCTGACAAAGAACCTTCCCACTTCTTTATTGACTTTAACACGGGCCTTGTTAACCTTTTCAACAGACCGTGCCCACCGCCAAGCCGTACGACCCACCATTTCTGACCACACCAGGACAATGTCAGGGAATAAGGAGCGCAACCTGAGGAAATCATATTTCACGTCCCTAATCAGTTGGTGCATCGATCGGGCCCCCATATCGTTGCCCCCGCGTGGATCACCAGCACATCTGGCGCTCTATCCAGGCGCGAAAACCGCAAGACTTCTGGCATGACCCCGCTCCACACCATTCCCGGGACCCCAATCCATCTGACCTGAGCTTCGCTGGACGGTATACCTAATTGTCTCCCCTCGGGCCGAACATCAGCCCGTCTGGCCCCCCAACACACGTATGAGTGGCCCAGGATCCATACGCACCACCTGAAAAACATCAATGTAAACAAACATAAACGTCAAGAACCCCCTTCCTTTTTTTTTTTTTCTTGTGTCCCAACACACTAACGTACCTCCTGATGTCCCAATTACACATGCAATAAGTGTGGGCGAATATACAACCGAAACCTATTAGAGTCCCACCGCCCAATCCTCTTCACTAACTCGGCATTCAGACCCGCCCGGGCGGCCTCGGTGGCAGCCCCGATCCGGAACGAATGCGAGGCATACTCTCGTGGATCAAACCCCGCCCCCCTCAAGCATTGTCGGAAAACCGCGACAAATTGAAATCTAGACAACGCAGAGCCATCTTGATGCATCAAGAATGACCCCGCCAGTCCTGGACGCATGGAACGAAATGCTTCCACCGCCCGCACGGGACACATTTCAGATCCAGGGATGTCAAACAACTGAAGGCGCACCCCCTTACCCCTCTGGTCAGTTTTAGACCTACGCACCCAAACACCCAACTCCCCGTCCAAGCCTTCCACATCCTGAACCAACAGACCCCCTTGCACCCCCCTGGAGGAACTCACCAGTTCTCCCACCCTCAGCGCCCCGAAAAAGGCCAATGCAAAAGCGGCCCTGAAAAGCGCGCACTCGTAGCCTGACGAGCACACAGGATGTAATTGCAAGAAAAGAGCCTGCAGCATCCCAAATGAGACCGGCCGCCTATGATCCGGTGCCCTACGACCTTTTCTATACCCCTTAACAGCCTGCCGAACCCAAAATTCCTTTGTGTAGTCCACCATGCCGTGCCATTTAAAGAAGAACGCCAAGCCGGCCAACTGCTTATCAATCGTTGAAACTGAAACCCCCTGCTCCATTTTCACCGTAATAAAACACAGCACAGCGATGCCCGCTTCCCGCCCTGTTGGGGCGATCCCCAATCCCAGGGCCAAATCCCCCCATACCTTGGAGTAGGCCCTCCAGGTGGCCGTGCTCACCGACCGCTGGATCCACGATGCTGCGCTGTCAAAACAATGTCCCACATCCAGTCGGGACAGGGGACCCCGTGTTGCTCCGCTGTTGGTGCCAACTCCCAGAACCTGTCCCACTGAAAACGAGACAAAGCGTCAGCCAAAGTGTTCTCGACCCCCGGAAGGTGCACAGCATACATGAACACATTTAAGTGCAAACATCTCAGCACCAAGTGCCGAAGCAAGCTCACAACAGGCGGAGACGCCGCCGACAAGCGATTCACTACCTGTACCACCCCCAAGTTGTCGCAGTTGAAGCGTACCTTCAAATTCCTCAAAGAATTGCCCCAAAGCTTGATTGCCAAAACTATCGGGAATAGCTCGAGGAGTACCAGGTTCTTCAAGAACCCGGCCTCTTGCCACCTGTGGGGCCAAGCCTCCGCACTCCACTTACCCTGGCAAAATGCTCCATACCCTGTAGAGCCTGCGGCGTCCGTAAACAGCTCCAAGTCAAAATTGCTCACGGGTCCCGACATCCACAGTGCGCGGCCATTAAAGGCTCCCAGGAAGTCATGCCAGACCCTCAAATCAGCCCTATGTTCTCCTGTGAGAGTCACAAAATGTTTGGGGTGTCGCACGCCCGCTGTCGCTCCCGACAACCGCCTGCAAAACACCCTGCCCATTGGAATGATCCTACAGGCAAAGTTTAACTTACCCAATAGTGACTGCAGTGCACGCAGCTGGATCTTCCTGAGCCCGATGGCGCCCCTAACCTCTTCCCTCAAAGCTGCCAGTTTGTCCTCCGGAAGCCGGCACTCCATCCTTATTGAGTCTAACACGATCCCCAGGAACACGATGGAGGTAGCTGGGCCCACCGTCTTGTCAGGTGCCAACGGAACGCCAAAACGTTCCGCCACGTATTGCAGCGTGCCCAACAGCACGGAGCATCTATTCGACCCGTGCGGGCCTACGCACAGAAAATCATCCAGGTAGTGGATGATGGAACTGAGCCCCGACGCATCGCGAACAACCCACTCCAAGAACGAGCTAAACGTCTCAAACAACGCGCAAAAGACGGAGCAACCCATGGGCAAACAACAATCCACATAGTATGCCCCGTCCCAAGTGCAGCCCAACAACCGAAAGCTGTCAGGGTGGACCGGCAACAACCGAAATGCCGATTCCACATCAGCCTTAGCCATGAGGGCGCCGTGGCTGGATCAACCGGAATTTTCCCGGTTCCTTCTTGGGGACCACCCCCAGAGGGGAAACCACCAAGTCCCGAATCGGAGCCGTCGGAAACGGCCCAGCCATACGTCCCATACTCACCTCCTTGGCCAGCTTCTCCGCGACCACCGACGGATGTAACAAAGCGGACCTCAAATTGTTTGCTTCCGGGGGAACAACCGAAATCGAACAGGGGATCCTAAAGCCGTTAGCAAAGCCCTCCTCTAACAACCTAGCCGCCTGCCTGTCCGGATACCTATTGAGGAAGGGGAGCATCCTTTCCACTTGGACCGGAGTCGCTCCCCTTACCCCCAGCCTCTCCAAAACGGGTCCTGCTGCGCTTGAAGCACTTGGACAGGGGGTGGTTGCCACCACATCCCGAGCAAGTGTGCTTGAAGCGGCACGATGTGCCGTACTTACACGTGCCCTCATTAAATTGCCAGCAATAGCCCCAACGCTTGTCGGTCGGCTGTCCTGAGGCAGATGTACCTCCGACCCCCCCCTGAAAAAACTGCTGCAGAGCCCGCGCCGCCGTCATCAACGTCATCCACAGGCTGATGTACTTCTGGTTCCAGCGAAGGGTCGGCCTAAATGCCATCCGTTGACGGAATTGTTCATCATATTCCAACCACGCCGTCCCACCATACGTTTGGTAAGCCGACCTAATCGCCTCTAAATAAATGAATAAACCCGAACAGTGTTCTGGAGCTTTCTCCCCCACCACACAGGCCAGAATCGCAAACGCCTGCAACCAATTGGTGAACGTGCGGGGGATAAGGCGGTACCTCCGCCTCTCCTCGTCTTCCTTTTTATTCAACTCCGGCTTGCCCTTAGTAAACTTAAATTTATCCAGAGGGAGCAGAGTGAAAATTTCCACGTACTCACCTTTCCAGATCTTTTCCCTAACCTCCGCTCTCAAATGGGCCCCGAGGGTGGCCTCAAAGCAGACATACAGTTCACTTTGGGCAGCGTCGGCCAGCCTGACTGCCTCCTTGTCGCTCACAGCCTCGGACACGGCCCCGGTCGCAGATGCCGCTGCGACTATCGTTGTCGCTACCCCAGCCGTCACTACTGGCGCCGCACATGAGGCGCCCTGCCCCACCGTATTCCCCAAAGACCCTCCAGCCGCTTGCTCGGACCCCCCCCCCCTGCGGGGACCAAGCCACCACCGGGGAGGACGTACTGCCAGCGCCTGGGGCGAACCTCCTGACCAGATCCCTCAACCCAGCCCACAAATCCTGTGACCCCTCAACCTCCGATACACCCCCCATGGCTGCACCCCCCCTATCACTCCTGGGTGCCCCACCCGCACTACCCTGTACCAACAAATCTTCTAACAAACCACAAACTGAGGATGTATGATTGGACTTACCGGGCTGCCTTGGACTGGGTCCACGCGCCGCCGAGATGGAATCCCCCGCTGGCCGATGTCCCAGATCGTCACCGCTCTCCGATCCAGACAGTTCTCCTTCCGACCGTCCCGCACTCGCTGCTGGGGACACCCCCCTAGGTTGCACCCCAGTTCGGCGCGAACTGGTTGCCGAATGTCCGTGTTGCACTGCACTCCGACCCCTCTGTGCCGAAACACCTGACCCGCTAGCGACATCCACCGACGGACTCCGGGCCCTACCCATGGCCTGGGCACCCGCTGCACGACCACTTCCATCACGCCTCGTCGCCCCCTCACTCCGTGACGAACTCCCGTCTAAAGCTGCCGGACCCCTGGCCGTCCTGGATGATTGGCCACCGGTCCGCTGGCTGGACCCATCTCGCCGGGTTGCAGGGCTGCTGCGACCATCCCCCGAAGCCCCGGCCGCGCTGACGGTGCACCTCCGTCGGGCGGGAGGAGAGGGGCCAAGTGACCCAGTGACCCCCCCCCCACCGCCGCACTCCTGCCACGGCGCGGATTCTTCCCGGCCCCCCCCGAAGGCCCAGGCTGTGGGTTCTGCGGTGGAGGAGCCTGAGGGCCCCTGACGGGTCTCCCACGTGGCTGTGCTGTTCCCGAGGGTGGGTCAGGGCTGTACCGCTCCGGAGGCCTGGACCGCCGAGCGCGTGGATGATTTACCCCCCCCGCGGGTGCCGCGACCGGGGCGTCTAGCGCCGCTGACACCTGGTCCCAGACCCAATCCTCCCCCTGGGCAGCCGCCGCAATTGCGCGATCAGATCTGCCACCGCCGCCATTTTGCCCCAGAGCTAACCTGCAATGCTGCCAGCTTCTTCCTAGTGAAATGGAGGAGTGACGAATCGTCACTTCCTCCAGCTAGACTAGGACCCTCCCCCCGCCCCGGCCAGCCCTGCCTTCCCCTTAAAGCAAACTGGCCAATTGCTGGGCCAGTCCCGCCCTGTCATGCCGCCCCTCCCCTATGCTGTGCTCTGTCCAGGGCTCTCTGTTCTTCTCATACTAGTGCTGGACTTTGCAGGCACCACTAACACTGACTTTTAACATTATAACATTTTATTGGCACTGCGGTACCTCACCTCTGGTCATAGGCCTCAAGCCGACAAGCTGGCTCAGAGACGACCACTGACCGCAGTGCCCCCATTAACCAACATTCCAGCTACACCTTGGTAGACTGGAAACCACGCCCCTTCAGAACCCATACCACCTCTGGGTAATCCCATCCATATTTGGGGTAATTTCTTCTCCTGCAAAGTCCAAACACCCGCCACCAGCACCCAAAGGTAACCCCTTGCCTTTGGGCGCACCTCCACACCCTCAATGCTTGCTGTACCCCATCCTACGGGCCCAACCCCCACCATATCGATACCAACATCTGTGCAGTAAACTCCATCACTCCTAAGGTATCTTCATGTAGACACCTCCAACTCCCAGATGCCTGACGGCCAGGCCCCCGTTTCTACTTACAAACCACATTTGGTTGGCACTGCGTTATCTAACCCCTGGTCATAGGCCTCAAGCCGACAGGCTGGCTCAGAGACGACCACTGACCGCAGTACCCCCACCACCTCTCTGTCCATCTTCCACCAAGCTTTTTTTCACCAACTCCACTGTCTGGCCATCCTCTATGATGTCCCAGCCACCATGACCGATCATACCACTATCGTATGCGGGAACCTCACGACCCCAGCATTGACCTCACCCCCTAAATCATTTCTCCTACATGGAGAATCAGTACCTCCAGTGGTCGGTCCCAACGTGCAAACCTGTGCACTTCCGATACCACTCTACTTCCACATCATTCCTGGGAAACGCAACCAATGTACACTAGCCTGCAGTCTCGGGACCCCCAGCTGTCGACCCACCGGTCGCACATACACTCTCCAAGCCCCCCCAATCTCCGAAGGAGTGGCCCATAATCCAGACCAATCCTTGCACTGTACCTGAAAGACAGTAAGCAACCTATACAACCATTGATGCAACCACCAAATTACCCCTACGCCAGGCCCACCAACCATTGTGGCCTGCAGCTAGTCAAAACCTCTTCGACTCCCACCTGCCTATCCCCTTGACTGTTTCCTCATCAAGACGATCACGTGCAGCCTCTGTCGCTGCCCCAATCCTAAGGGAACGCCAGGGAAATTCTTTCTCCACTAGGCCCAAACCCTGCCACGAACCGTGACCCTGGAGCCCCCTACTTATGTAACCAAATGAACCGCCCACCTTCGGGCGTACCTGCCGGAATTCCCCACAAGCCCGACTGGGCAAAGGTCTGAACCAACAACAGTGACCACCTGCACTGACTTACCTCACCCCCTCTGATCCGTTTTGGATCTGCTTAGAAGCAGTGTGGCCCCTTCATGAGCCCCCCACACTTCAGCAGCCACCTTGAACTGTTTCTTGGAGGGGCTAACTAACTCGCCCACCCCGAATGCTCCAAAGATATTTGCCAGACCAAAACACTGTGCAGAAACGACACAACCCCCTACCGGGATAAACACAATGTCCCCACATTCCCCATAACACCTCTTAAGATGTAACGATACTGGGCGCCGAGTCGTTCCTGCTGGCTATATTCCTTGAGCGCTTGTCGCCAGAGGTGTATTTAGGTTTTGTGCTGCCCTAGGCCTGACTAAACTTGCGCACCATCTAATTTAAATATGACCCACCCCTTCCTGTCAAAGCCACATCCCTGTCATATTCATGGGAAGAGGACAGAGGGACGCCCTGGGAGAAGGACAGAGGGACGCCCTGGGAGAAGGACAGAGGGACGCCCTGGGAGAAGGACAGAGGGACGCCCTGGGAGGAGGACAGAGGGACGCCCTGGGAGAAGGACAGAGGGACGCCCTGGGAGAAGGACAGAGGGACGCCCTGGGAGGAGGACAGAGGGACGCCCTGGGAGAAGGACAGAGGGACGCCCTGGGAGAAGGACAGAGGGACGCCCTGGGAGAAGGACAGAGGGACGCCCTGGGAGAAGGACAGAGGGACGCCCTGGGAGGAGGACAGAGGGACGCCCTGGGAAGAGGAGAGAGGGACGCCGTGGGAAGAGGACAGAGGGCCGCCCCCCACAAAGTGCCGCCCTAGGCCTGGGCTTTCTTGGCCTAGGCCAGAATACATCCCTGCTTGTCGCACCCAAAAACCATAGTAAAATTCCAGGCACCTTAGCCACTCAAACGAGAATACCAGACTGAACAACTTTTCTTATCGAGTACCAACTGTGACATCCCAGACTCTATGTTCCTGGATAAACAATATCGAATCAGGACCCATACCTCTGGACCCGCCAGCTGCATCTCCGCCCCCCGAACCAGCATCTGCCACACCAACCAGACCTTCTCTTAGGCCGCCCATGTTTCCTCACCTTACCGACCTTCTGTGAGATGATTCAAACTGAATCCTCCACTCACACGCTGGACAGGGGACCACTTGCTACTCTGCCTAACGCACCAAACCCAGAACCTGTCCCCACTGCAAACCGGGACAAGGCGTCCGCCACAACCTTGTCCACTCCCGGTATACCCCTGGAAACAGCGCAGCTCCAGGTGCCGCAAGAGACGAAATTACTGGGGGAGAGGAGCCATCACCCTGTTGAACACCTGTACCACCCCCAGATTATCACCATGTAAACAGACCGGATGGCAGGGCCCCCATAATTCCACCGCCAGCACTACCGGAAAACAGTTCCAGCCGAACCAAGTTCTTAGTGAACCCTGCTGGCACCAGGACTGGGGCAAAGGACCCACCCTACACTGTCCCTGCAAGAATGCACCAAAGCCCGAACCCCCGGCCACATCTGTGAACAGTTCCATGTCAACATTGCTGACCGGACCGAACATCCTCAGAGCCGTACTGTTAGAGGACTCTAAAACGGAGTGACAAACCGACAGGTCTTCCTTGTGTTCTTTCACAAACCCACAAAGTGTTTGGGTGACTTAACCCCCCGCCGTGCTTGCCGAGCGGCGCGTGCAAACGACTTGCCCCATAGGAAGAATAAGACACATGAAAATAAGTTTTCCCAGGAGCGAGTGTCGCGCTCAGATTTGTACTTTCTGTGAACCCAATTTCTCGCCAAAATTTTTGCCGTGAGGCTTTCCAGTGTGTCCCATGGTAATCTGCACTCCATTGCCTCCGAGCCAATTACTATGCCAAAAAATTGTATGACCGACTTCGGCCCCTACCTTTTCTCGGATGCCAGCGGCACCCCAAATCGCTCCGCAATGCATTCCAGAGTGGCCAAAACACTGCGCAGATACGCGACCCAGCCGGGCAAACGCTGAGGAAGTCGACCCGATAGTGGACCAAGGAGTTCACTCCAGCCACATACCGACCCACCCATTCTGGAAACAAACTAAACTGTACCCACAAGGCACATGAACCGAGCAACCCACCGGTACCCACTTGTCCCTCTTGAACTCCCCCTCCCAGTGACAGACCAATAGCCGGAAACTATCCAGGAGTACTGGGAGAAGCCGAAAGGTAGCCTCGATGTCAGGCTCGGCCATCACCGCCCCTTGACCATACCCCTGACCCAATCAACCGCCCCATCAACTGAGGCGTAACATACCGTACAATACCCCGCGCTAATAGCCTCGTTGGCCCCCCCCACCGTAAGGACAGGTGATGAATGAGCCTAAACTTGTTCTGCTCCTTGTTTGGCCCCACCCCAAAGGGGAAAAAAACCCAACTCATATGAAGGGGGGGCGGAGAGAATGGGCACCCCATTCGGCCCAGAGCTACTTCCTACTACAGTGTATCCGAAACCACCGCAGGGTGACGAAGCGCAGAGCGCCAATTGTTAGGCATGGGGGGGGCCACCCCCAGCTTGCAAGGAATGCTAAAACCCTCTGAAAACCCCCCCTCCAACGACCGGGCAGCCGCCCTGTTGGGGTGCTACAGAGAAACGGTCGCATCCTCTACACCATCACCGTAGTCCTCCCTCTTACTCGTAAAATCTACGGGACGTACCTTGCCTTGCTCACAAAACCCAGGAAAGAGGGATGGTTACACCGCAGCCGGAGACCTCGTGCTTGAACCGGCAGGACCCCCCAAATTTGCAGTTACCCTCATTACACTGCCAGCAGTCATTTCCGGCCGACTGTCCCGGGGAAGAGGTTACACAGCCCCCCCCACCACCGAAAACTTTGTGGACGTCCGTGGGACCGACATGAGCTGCATCCCAAGGCCAAAGCCCTCGGTCTCTCCACCTACATGTCCGGTCCCACCGCCCTGCGTTGCCTGAACTGTTCGTTGCAAACGGAGCCATCCCGTGCCTCCGTAACACTGATAGGCCTTGCTAATCGCCTCCTGTTAACTGAAAAGCGCCGAACAGTGTTCAGAGTTTTTTCTCACCGATCACGCACACCCCGATCTAGTATGACTGCGACCACTTCGCAAAAGTCCTGGGTATAAACCTATACCTCCCTTTGCTTCATCTTCCTTTTAGGATTCAGGCTTAACCCTGACCAGGTTAAACTTCCCCAGAGGCAAATGCGCAAATATCTCTACATATTCGCTCTTCCAGCCCTTCTCTCTCACCTCCTGCTTAAAATGTGAACCCAAGGGTGCCTCATAACAAGTATACCCTTCCCCCTTTTGCGCTCGACAACCGGACCAGATCCCTCTTCTTTGCGGAGTCTCCCACCGCCTACACCTTAACCCTGGATTGCCCACCGTCACTACCCCCAGCCATACCCCCCTGCCAGCACCCAAGCTGCCGCAGGGCTAACATCGGGATTGTCCCCCCAGCCTGGCTCACCAAAGCTACCAACCCTACCAAACAACCGATGCAAACCTGCAACCCCTCCAACCTTTTTCCCCCAGGCACTAGGCCTTACCTCACTACCCCCGCCACTGCGGGCACTACCAAACGACTACGGGGACCCGCCCCCCTACCAACACACCAGCATTTTGCAACACAGTAGAAATTGATGAAAACTACTTACCGGGCTGCCTGGAAGCAATCCCAACAGCCGAAACACTCGTCTCCAGCGCTGTAAACTGCGTCCCGGGCACAAACTCCTCCTCCTCGGAACCCGACAGCTCCCACTCCGAACGATCTCAGGCTCCTCAGATGATGACCCACCAGGCGACTCGGGCCTGGCAGCCGAGGGCCCAGAGCTGGCATCACTCACTCTGCGCACTCTGGACCCGTGCACGGATTTCCCCATCGCTTTTCTGGGTGCTGTACCTCTGCTGCTGTCTCCCGCTCCCCCACGCCCCCCCCTCCTCACAGGGCTGGACAGGAGGTGGCTAGCCGTAGAAGGCAAGGGGCTAGTCACCGCTGCGATCGATCTCCCCCACCGAGGCACATAAACCACCGGTGCACAACCGGGGTGAGAGCCCGCAGCAGCCTGTTCCACACGTAGGGCAGGCCTAGCTGCCGCTTTGGAGCCCCCTGGTTGCCCCCCCCCGTGCCTCGTGGGGCCTACAGGGCCCGCCGCTGTCCGTTTTTGCTGGGGGGCCCGGTCTGGGCTTCCTTCCCTCCTGAGCTGCCTGGTGGATGGCCCCAGGGAGCACCGCTACGGAGGCCGCGGGTGCCCCCGCGGTAGCCCCGCCACCTCGCGGGTGCCCCCGCGGTAGCCCCGCCCCCCCGCGGGTGACCCGGCCTGGCTCAGGAGAGGCTCCAGTTAGACTGTAGCCCCCCCGAGGGTGCCCCCCACCGGATAACCCGGCCTGGTTGCTGGCCTGGCTCAGGAGAGGCCAGCAGCAATATTACCTTAGAACTTTTCTCCCCAGACTGTGTTACCTGGGAAAGGAGGGGGGAGAATTTATAGCCTATCCTCCTCTGCACACTGCACCTCTCATGACCACTCCCCCCTGGCTTGTAAAGGTTTCTGTTAACCCAGTCATGCCCTGCCCTACGCTTATGGCTTGTTCTTTTTGCTCCGGGCCTCTCTATACGTCCTTACGGTGTACAGTGTTCCAGTGATTTGCCACATTAGTGTTGTGTTTTTTTTCAATATCGTAAAGGTGGTCGTAGAGTCTGTCCTTCAATCTTCGACTTGTACAACCTACATAATAAATCTGGCATGAGTCATAGTTAATGACGTATACTATAAATTTAGTATTACAGTTGATAAATTGTTTGATCTCAAAGCTTTTTTCAGTAGTGTAGGAATGGACATGCTGACCCGGTCTGATGTGACAGCAGTATTTACAACCTCTGCCACACTTAAAAGTGCCTTTAAACTGTAACCAGTTGCTACCTGTAAATTCACTCTGAAAATGACTGGGTGAGAGTGTACCCCCAATTGTGGGGGCCCTCCGTGACACGGATAAGGCTCTGTTGATTATTTTGCGTGAATATCCCCTCTCTAAATCTACATGACATTTTGGAAACTTCCCTGGCAAAGTCCTCTGGTGTAATGCAGAGGCGCTTAAGCCTTAGGAATCAGCCCACCCCGGGCACACCATTAATGGTGTGCCCTATGGTCAGTTCCTAAGACTTAAGCGCCTCTGCAGTACACCAGAGGACTTTGCCAGGGAAGCTTCCAAAATGTCATGTAGATTTAGAGAGATGGGATATTCACGCAAAATAATCGAAAGAGCCTTATCCAAAACTAGCATGGTCTCTCGAGATTCCTTATTACAGGACAATGCGAGGAGTGTCATTAGAAACAATTCGTCACACCTTTCAGCAAGGGCGGATCCAGAGTCTAGTCTCGGGAGGGGCACTGCCAGAAAATAAGGTGTTGCTTACAGAACTCAATTAGGTGTCCGATGTGTCCGCTGCAATGTTGCAGTACCGCTAAAAAATCAATGATTGCCGCCATTACTAGTAAAAAATATTTAAATATAAATGCCATAAATCTATCCCATAGTTTCTAGACGATTGTCAGGGACTGCAGACATGATACAAGAGATGGTCAGAGACTGCAGACATAGTACAAGAGAAGGTCAGAGAATGCAGACATGGTACAAGAGATGGTCAGAGAATGCAGACATGGTACAAGAGATGGTCAGAGACTGCAGATATAGTACAAGAGATGGTCAGAGAATGCAGACATGGTACAATAGATGGTCAGAGAATGCAGACATGGTGCAAGAGATGGTCAGAGACTGAAGACATGGTACAAGAGATGGTCAGAGACTGCAGACGTGGTACAACGGATGGTCAGAGACTGCAGGCATGGTACAAGGGATGGTCAGAGACTGCAGGCATGGTACAAGGGATGGTCAGAGACTGCAGGCATGGTACAAGGGATGGTCAGAGACTGCAGGCATGGTACAAGGGATGGTCAGAGACTGCAGGCATGATACAAGGGATGTTTAGAGACTGAAGACATGGTACAAGAGATCAATGCAGCCTCATCAGTGCCCATCATTGCAGCCTCACTGTGCATATGAACGCAGCCCCAGCTCTGTATAAAATTTCAGTCCCACTTTTGTATATGAATGCAGTCCCACCTTTGTATATGAATGCAGTCCCACCTTTGTATATAAATCCAGTCCCACTTTTGTCTATGAATCCAGTCCCACTTTTGTCTATGAATCCAGTCTCACTTTTGTCTATGAATCCAGTCTCACTTTTGTCTATGAATCCAGTCCCACTTTTGTCTATGAATCCAGTCCCACTATTGTCTATGAATCCAGTCCCACTTTTGTATATAAATGCAGCCCCACTTTTGTCTATTAATGCAGCCACACTGTGCATGGCACTCACCATGGCATTACCTCAATCACACACAGTAGGTATCTCCTCTCCCGACCTGTGTCATGGAACAAACAGGAGCTGTAGGTCTGTGTTCGGCAGAGCAGTGTGCTCTAGCAAGGTCCCCCCTAGACGGGCTTGCGTGATAGACAAAACACTGATTCAATCAGTGTTCCATCTCCATCTACTATCACACGAGCAGGTCTAGCACAGGCAGCACAGCCGAACACAGATCCAGCTCTCACACACAGCCAGAGATGCCCAATGTCATACACGCAGGAGAGAGGGGAGCGCTGCAGTCAGCTACAGCTCAAAGCAGCCTCAGGACAGGCAGCCTACCGGCCCTGGTGATGAGAGAGAGTGAGAGACTCGGCAGTGGCAGCTGCAGGCAGGCCCGGACTGGGACAAAAAATAGGTCTGGGCATTTTAGACTGAGCAGCCTGGGGGGGGAGAAAGAAAGATAGATAAAGATAAAAAGAAAGAAGGGAAGTAAGGAAGATAGATTGATAGAAAGCAATAAGGGAAGATAGATAAACAAGAAAGATAGATAGATAAACAAGAAAGATAGATAGATAAACAAGAAAGATAGATAAAGATAGAAAGCAAGAAAGGAAGGAAGATAGATAAAGAAAGAAATATAGATAAAGAAAGAAGAGAAGATAGATAGATAGATAGATAGATAGATAGATAGATAGATAGATAGATAGATAGATAAACAAGAAAGATAGATAAACAAGAACATTAGATACAAATAGAAAGCAAGAAGGGAAGAAAGGAAGATAGATAAAGAAAGAAATATAGATAAAGAAAGAAGGGAAGATAGATGGATAGATAGACTATCTTCCCTTCTTTTTTATCTATCTTTCTTTCTTTATCTATCTTCCTTCCTTCCCTTCTTTATCTATCTATCTGATAGAAAGATAAAGAAGGGAAGGAAGATAGATAAAGAAAGATAGATAAAGATAGAAAGAAAGAAGAGAAGGAAGGAAGATAGATAAAGATAAATAGATGGATAGATATAGATAGACAGTGGCGGTGCGTCTATAGAGGACGCCCCGGAGCACCGCCCCCTCTGGCTCAGTTGCGACGATGGGCACAGTGGCGACGATGGGCACAGTGGCGACAATGGGCACAGTGGCAACAATTAAAGGGCACATGGGCATCAATTGGCACAGTGGCGACAATTGAAGGGCACAGCGGCTGCGTTTGATGGCATGGCACAGTGGTGACACTTGATGGCACAGTGGCTGTGTTTGATGCCATGGCACAGTGGCTGTGTTTGATGGCATGGCACAGTGGTGACAATTGATGGCACAGTGGCTGTGTTTGATGCCATGGCACAGTGGTGACAATTGATGGCACAGTGGCTGTGTTTGATGGCATGGCACAGAGGTGACAATTGATGGCACAGTGGTTGTGTTTGATGGCATGGCACAGTGGCTGTGTTTGATGGCATGGCACAGAGGTGACAATTGATGGCACAGTGGTTGTGTTTGATGGCATTGCTCAGTGGTGACAATTGGTGGCACAGTGGCTGCGTTTGATGGCACAGTGGCTGCGTTTGATGGCACAGTGGCTGTGTTTGATGGCACAGTGGCTGCTTTTGATGGCATTGCACAGTGGTGACAATTGATGGGCCCAGTGGCTGCGTTTGATGGGCACAGTGAAGCTGCAATTGTGTTTTTTTTGTTTTCATTTGCACCCACCAAAAATGTTGAGCACCAGCCGCCACTGTAGATAGATAGCTAGATAGATTATTATCTATCTATCTACAGTGGCAGCTGGTGGGGGGGTGCAAACGAAAAAAAAAAAAGAGAGAGAGAGAAAGAAAGAAAGGTGAAGAGAGAGCGAGAGAGAAGTTCAGTTTAATAGCACTTAAACCTAGTTGCTGTTACAGCACTTGTGCTGTGTAGTAGCGCCTAAACCTACTCGGTGTTATTGTACTTGTCCAGTTTAATAGTACTTAAACCTAGTTGCTGTTACCGCACTTGTGCTGTGTAGTAGCACCTAAAGGTACTCAGTGTTACTGTCCTTGTCCAGTTTAATAGCACTTACACCTAGTTGCTGTTTCCGCACTTGTGCTGTGTAGTAGCACCTAAACATACTCGGTGTTACTGTACTTGTCCAGTTTAATAGCACTTAAACCTAGTTGCTGTTACCGAACTTGTGCTGTGTAGTAGCACCTAAACGTACTCGGTGTTACTGTATTTGTCCAGTTTAATAGCACTTAAACATAGTTGCTGTTACCGGACTTGTGCTGTGTAGTAGCACCTAAACCTACTCGGTGTTATTGTACTTGTCCAGTTTAATAGCACTTAAACCTAGTTGCTGTTACCGCACTTGTGCTGTGTAGTAGCACCTAAACCTACTCGGTGTTATTGTACTTGTCCAGTTTAATAGCACTTAAACCTAGTTGCTGTTACCGCACTTGTGCTGTGTAGTAGCACCTAAACCTACTCGGTGTTACTGTACTTGTCCAGTTTAATAGCACCTAAACGTACTCGGTGTTACTGTACTTGTCCAGTTTAATAGCACCTAAACATACTCGGTGTTATTGTACTTGTCCAGTTTAATAGCACTTAAACCTAGTTGCTGTTACCGCACTTGTGCTGTGTAATAGCGCCTAAACCTACACGGTGTTATTGTACTTGTCCAGTTTAATAGTACTTAAACCTAGTTGCTGTTACTGCACTTGTGCTGTGTAGTAGCACCTAAAGGTACTCAGTGTTACTGTCCTTGTCCAGTTTAATAGCACTTACACCTAGTTGCTGTTTCCGCACTTGTGCTGTGTAGTAGCACCTAAACGTACTCGGTGTTACTGTACTTGTCCAGTTTAATAGCACTTACACCTAGTTGCTGTTTCCGCAATTGTGCTGTGTAGTAGCACCTAAACGTACTCGGTGTTACTGTACTTGTCCAGTTTAATAGCACTTAAACCTAGTTGCTGTTACCGCACTTGTGCTGTGTAGTAACACCTAAACGTACTCAGTGTTACTGTATTTGACCAGTTTAATAGCACTTAAACATAGTTGCTGTTACCGGACTTGTGCTGTGTAGTAGCACGTAAACGTACTCGGTGTTATTGTACTTGTTCAGTTTAATAGTACTTAAACCTAGTTGCTGTTACCGCACTTGTGCTGTGTAGTAGCACCTAAAGGTACTCAGTGTTACTGTACTTGTCCAGTTTAATAGCACTTAAACCTAGTGGCTGTTACCGCACTTGAGCTGTGTAGTAGCACCTAAACGTACTCGGTGTTACTGTACTTGTCCAGTTTAATAGCAATTAAACCTAGTTGCTGTTACCGCACTTGTGCTGTGTAGTAGCACCTAAACGTACTCGGTGTTACTGTACTTGTCCAGTTTAATAGCACTTAAACATAGTTGCTGTTACCGCACTTGTGCTGTGTAGTAGCATGTAAACGTACTCAGTGTTACTGTACTTGTCCAGTTTAATAGCAATTAAACCTAGTTGCTGTTACCGCACTTGTGCTGTGTAGTAGCACCTAAACCTACTAAGTGTTACTATAATTGTCCAGTTTAATAGCACCTAAACCTAGTTGCTGTTACCGCACTTGTGCTGTGTAGTAGCACCTAAACCTACTCGGTGTTATTGTACTTGTCCAGTTTAATAGCACTTAAACCTAGTGGCTGCTACCGCACTTGAGCTGTGTAGTAACACCTAAACGTACTCGGTGTTACTGTACTTGTCCAGTTTAATAGCACTTAAACCTAGTTGATGTTACCGCACTTGTGCTGTGTAGTAGCACCTAAACCTACTCGGTGTTACTGTACTTGTCCAGTTTAATAGCACTTAAACCTAGTTGCTGTTTCCGCACTTGAGCTGTGTAGTAGCACCTAAACGTACTCGGTGTTACTGTACTTGTCCAGTTTAATAGCACTTAAACCTAGTTGCTGTTACCGCACTTGTGCTGTGTAGTAGCACCTAAACGTACTCAGTGTTACTGTCCTTGTCCAGTTTAATAGCACTTAAACCTAGTTGCTGTTACCGCACTTGTGCTGTGTAGTAGCACCTATACCTACTTGGTGTTACTGTACTTGTCCAGTTTAATAGCACCTAAACGTACTCGGTGTTACTGTACTTGTCCAGTTTAATAGCACTTAAACCTAGTTGCTGTTACCGCACTTGTGCTGTGTAGTAGCACCTAAACCTACTCGGTGTTACTGTACTTGTCCAGTTTAATAGCACTAAAACCTAGTTGCTGTTACCGCACTTGTGCTGTGTAGTAGCACCTAAACCTACTCGGTGTTACTGTACTTGTCCAGTTTAATAGCACTTAAACCTAGTTGCTGTTACCGCACTTGTGCTGTGTAGTAGCACCTAAACCTACTCGGTGTTACTGTACTTGTCCAGTTTAATAGCACTTAAACATAGTTGCTGTTTCCACACTTGTGCTGTGTAGTAGCACCTAAACGTACTCGGTGTTACTGTAGTTGCTGTTACCGCACTTGTGCTGTGTAGTAGTGCTGTGTAGTAGCACCTAAACCTACTCGATGTTACTGTACTTGTCCAGTTTAATAGCACCTAAAAGTACACGGTGTTACGGTACTTGTCCAGTTTAATAGCACTTAAACCAAGTTGCTGTTACTGCACTTGTGCTTTGTAGTAGCACCTAAACCTACTCGGTGTTACTGTACTTGTCCAGTTTAATAGCACTTAAACCTAGTTGCTGTTACTGCACTTGTGCTTTGTAGTAGCACCTAAACCTACTTGGTGTTACTGTACTTGTCCAGTTTAATAGCACTTAAACCTAGTTGCTGTTTCCGCACTTGTGCTGTGTAGTAGCACCTTAACCTAATCGGTGTTACTGTACTTGTCCAGTTTAATAGCACTTAAACCTAGTTGCTGTTACTGCACTTGTGCTTTGTAGTAGCACCTAAACCTACTTGGTGTTACTGTACTTGTCCAGTTTGATAGCACTTAAACCTAGTTGCTGTTTCCGCACTTGTGCTGTGTAGTAGAACCTAAACCTACTCGGTGTTATTGTACTTGTCCAGTTTAATAGCACTTAAACCTAGTGGCTGTTACCACACTTGAGCTGTGTAGTAGCACCTAAACGAACTCGGTGTTACTGTACTTATCCAGTTTAATACCACTTAAACCTAGTTCTTGTTTCCGCACTTGTGCTGTGTAGTAGCACCTAAACGTACTCTGTGTTACTGTACTTGTCCAGTTTAATAGCACTTAAACCTAGTTGCTGTTACCGCACTTGTGCTGTGTAGTAGCACCTAAACCTACTTGGTGTTACTGTACTTGTCCAGTTTAATAGCACTTAAACCTAGTGGCTGTTACCACACTTGAGCTGTGTAGTAGCACCTAAACGAACTCGGTGTTACTGTACTTATCCAGTTTAATACCACTTAAACCTAGTTCTTGTTTCCGCACTTGTGCTGTGTAGTAGCACCTAAACGTACTCTGTGTTACTGTACTTGTCCAGTTTAATAGCACTTAATCCTAGTTGCTGTTACCGCACTTGTGCTGTGTAGTAGCACCTAAACGTACTCGGTGTTACTGTACTTGTCCAGTTTATTAGCACTTAAACCTAGAGACTGTTTCCGCACTTGTGCTGTGTAGTAGCATCAAAACGTACTCGATGTTACTGTAGTTGCTGTTACCGCACTTGTGCTGTGCAGTAGTGCTTTGTAGTAGCACCTAAACGTACTCAGTGTTACTGTACTTGTTCAGTTTAATAGCACTTAAACCTAGTTGCTGTTACCGCACTTGTGCTGTGTAGTAGCACCTAAACGTACTCTGTGTTACTGTACTTGTCCAGCTTAATAGCACTTAAACCTAGTTGCCGTTACCGCACTTGTCCTTTGTAGTAGCACCTAAACCTACTCGGTGTTACTGTACTTGTCCAGTTTAATAGCACTTAAACCTAGGTGCTGTGTAGTAGCACCTAAACCTACTCGGTGTTACTGTAATTGTCCAGTTTAATAGCACTTAAACCTAGTTGCTGTTTCCGCACTTGTGCTGTGTAGTAGCACCTAAACATACTCAATGTTACTGTACTTGTCCAGTTTAATAGCACTTAAACCTAGTTGCTGTTACTGGACTTGTGCTGTAGTAGTAGCACCTAAACCTACTCGGTGTTACTGTACTTGTCCAGTTTAATAGCACTTAAACCTAGTTGCTGTTACCGCACTTGTGCTGTGTAGTAGCACCTAAACCTACTCGGTGTTACTGTACTTGTCCAGTTTAATAGCACCTAAACGTACTCGGTGTTACTGTACTTGTCCAGTTTAATAGCACTTAAACCTAGTTGCTGTTACCGCACTTGTGCTGTGTAGTAGCACCTAAACCTACTCGGTGTTACTGTACTTGTCCAGTTTAATAGCACTTAAACCTAGTTGCTGTTACTGCACTTGTGCTGTGTAGTAGCACCTAAAGGTACTCAGTGTTACTGTCCTTGTCCAGTTTAAAAGCACTTACACCTAGTTGCTGTTTCCGCACTTGTGCTGTGTAGTAGCACCTAAACCTACTCGGTGTTACTATACTTGTCCAGTTTAATAGCACTTAAACCTAGTTGCTGTTACCGCACTTGTGCTGTGTAGTAGCACCTAAACCTACTCGGTGTTACTGTACTTGTCCAGTTTAATAGCACTTAAACCTAGTTGCTGTTACCGCACTTGTGCTGTGTAGTAGCACCTAAACGTACTCAGTGTTACTGTACTTGACCAGTTTAATAGCAATTAAACCTAGTTGCTGTTACCGCACTTGTGCTGTGTAGTAGCACCTAAACCTACTAAGTGTTACTATAATTGTCCAGTTTAATAGCACCTAAACCTAGTTGCTGTTATCGCACTTGTGCTGTGTAGTAGCACCTATACCTACTTGGTGTTACTGTACTTGTCCAGTTTAATAGCACTTAAACCTAGTTGCTGTTACCGCACTTGTGCTGTGTAGTAGCACCTAAACCTACTCGGTGTTACTGTACTTGTCCAGTTTAATAGCACCTAAACGTACTCGGTGTTACTGTACTTGTCCAGTTTAATAGCACTTAAACCTAGTTGCTGTTACCGCACTTGTGCTGTGTAGTAGCACCTAAACCTACTCGGTGTTACTGTACTTGTCCAGTTTAATAGCACTTAAACCTAGTTGCTGTTACCGCACTTGTGCTGTGTAGTAGCACCTAAACCTACTAAGTGTTACTATAATTGTCCAGTTTAATAGCACCTAAACCTAGTTGCTGTTATCGCACTTGTGCTGTGTAGTAGCACCTAAACCTACTCGGTGTTACTGTACTTGTCCAGTTTAATAGCACTTAAACCTAGTTGCTGTTACCGCACTTGTGCTGTGTAGTAGCACCTATACCTACTCGGTGTTACTGTACTTGTCCAGTTTAATAGCAACTAAACGTACTCGGTGTTACTGTACTTGTCCAGTTTAATAGCACTTAAACCTAGTTGCTGTTACCGCACTTGTGCTGTGTAGTAGCACCTAAACCTACTCGGTGTTACTGTACTTGTCCAGTTTAATAGCACCTAAACGTACTCGGTGTTACTGTACTTGTCCAGTTTAATAGCACTTAAACCTAGTTGCTGTTACTGCACTTGTGCTGTGTAGTAGCACCTAAAGGTACTCAGTGTTACTGTCCTTGTCCAGTTTAATAGCACTTACACCTAGTTGCTGTTTCCGCACTTGTGCTGTGTAGTAGCACCTAAACGTACTCGGTGTTACTGTACTTGTCCAGTTTAATAGCACTTAAACCTAGTTGCTGTTACCGCACTTGTGCTGTGTAGTAGCACCTAAACGTACTCGGTGTTACTGTACTTGTCCAGTTTAATAGCACTTAAACATAGTTGCTGTTACCGGACTTGTGCTGTGTAGTAGCATGTAAACGTACTCAGTGTTACTGTACTTGACCAGTTTAATAGCAATTAAACCTAGTTGCTGTTACCGCACTTGTGCTGTGTAGTAGCACCTAAACCTACTAAGTGTTACTATAATTGTCCAGTTTAATAGCACCTAAACCTAGTTGCTGTTATCGCACTTGTGCTGTGTAGTAGCACCTAAACCTACTCGGTGTTACTGTACTTGTCCCGTTTAATAGCACCTAAAAGTACTCGGTGTTACTGTACTTGTCCAATTTAATAGCACTTAAACCTAGTGGCTGTTACCGCACTTGAGCTGTGTAGTAGCACTTAAACCTACTCGGTGTTACTGTACTTGTCCAGTTTAATAGCACTTAAACCTAGTTGCTGTTACCGCACTTGTGCTGTGTAGTAGCACCTAAACGTACTCGGTGTTACTGTACTTGTCCAGTTTAATAGCACTTAAACCTAGTTGCTGTTACCGCACATGTGCTGTGTAGTAGCACCTAAACCTACTGTGTTACTGTACTTGTTCAGTTTAATAGCACCTAAACCCAGTTGCTGTTATCGCACTTGTGCTGTGTAGTAGCACCTAAACCTACTCGGTGTTACTGTACTTGTCCAGTTTAATAGCACTTAATCCTAGTTGCTGTTACCGCACTTGTGCTGTGTAGTAGCACCTAAACGTACTCGGTGTTACTGTACTTGTCCAGCTTAATAGCACTTAACCTAGTTGCTGTTACCGCACTTGTGCTGTGTAGTAGCACCTAAACCTACTCGGTGTTAATGTACTTCTCCAGTTTAATAGCACTTAAACCTAGAGACTGTTTCCGCACTTGTGCTGTGTAGTAGCACCTAAACGTACTCGGTGTTACTGTAGTTGCTGTTACCGCACTTGTGCTGTGTAGTAGTGCTGTGTAGTAGCACCTAAACGTACTCGGTGTTACTGTACTTCTCCAGTTTAATAGCACTTAAACCTAGTTGCTGTTTCCGCACTTGTGCTGTGTAGTAGCATCAAAACGTACTCGATGTTACTGTAGTTGCTGTTACCGCACTTGTGCTGTGCAGTAGTGCTTTGTAGTAGCACCTAAACGAACTCAGTGTTACTGTACATGTTCAGTTTAATAGCACTAAAACCTAGTTGCTGTTACCGCACTTGTGCTGTGTAGTAGCACCTAAACGTACTCAGTGTTACTGTACTTGTCCAGCTTAATAGCACTTAAACCTAGTTGCTGTTACCGCACTTGTGCTGTGTAGTAGTGCTGTGTAGTAGCACCTAAACGTACTCAGTGTTACTGTACTTGTCCAGTTTAATAGCACTTAGACCTAGTTGCTGTTACCGCACTTGAGCTGTGTAGTAGCACCTAAACGTACTCGATGTTACTGTAGTTGCTGTTACCGCACTTGTGCTGTGTAGTAGTGCTGTGTAGTAGCACCTAAACGTACTCAGTGTTACTGTACTTGTTCAGTTTAATAGCACTTAAACCTAGTTGCTGTTACCGCACTTGTGTTGTGTAGTAGCACCTAAACCTACTCGGTGTTACTGTACTTGTCCAGTTTAATAGCACTTAAACCTAGTTGCTGTTACCGCACTTGAGCTGTGTAGTAGCACCTAAACGTACTCGGTGTTACTGTACTTCTCCAGTTTAATAGCACTTAAACCTAGTTGCTGTTTCCGCACTTGTGCTGTGTAGTAGCATCAAAACGTACTCGATGTTACTGTAGTTGCTGTTACCGCACTTGTGCTGTGCAGTAGTGCTTTGTAGTAGCACCTAAACGAACTCAGTGTTACTGTACATGTTCAGTTTAATAGCACTAAAACCTAGTTGCTGTTACCGCACTTGTGCTGTGTAGTAGCACCTAAACGTACTCAGTGTTACTGTACTTGTCCAGCTTAATAGCACTTAAACCTAGTTGCTGTTACCGCACTTGTGCTGTGTAGTAGTGCTGTGTAGTAGCACCTAAACGTACTCAGTGTTACTGTACTTGTTCAGTTTAATAGCACTTAAACCTAGTTGCTGTTACCGCACTTGTGTTGTGTAGTAGCACCTAAACCTACTCGGTGTTACTGTACTTGTCCAGTTTAATAGCACTTAAACCTAGTTGCTGTTACCGCACTTGAGCTGTGTAGTAGCACCTAAACCTACTCGGTGTTACTGTACTTGTCCAGTTTAATAGCACTTAAACCTAGTTGCTGTTACCGCACTTGTGCTGTGTAGTAGCACCTAAACCTACTCGGTGTTACTGTACTTGTCCAGTTTAATAGCACTTAGACCTAGTTGCTGTTACCGCACTTGAGCTGTGTAGTAGCACCTAAACGTACTCAGTGTTACTGTACTTGTCCAGTTTAATAGCACTTAAACCTAGTTGCTGTTTCCGCACTTGTGCTGTGTAGTAGCACCAAAACGTACTCGATGTTACTGTAGTTGCTGTTACCGCACTTGTGCTGTGTAGTAGTGCTGTGTAGTAGCACCTAAACGTACTCAGTGTTACTGTACTTGTTCAGTTTAATAGCACTTAAACCTAGCTGCTGTTACCGCACTTGTGCTGTGTAGTAGTGCTGTGTAGTTGCACCTAAACATACTCAGTCTTACTGTACTTGTTCAGTTTAATAGCACTTAAACCTAGGTGCTGTGTAGTAGCACCTAAACCTACTCGTTGTTACTGTACTTGTCCAGTTTAATAGCACTTAAACCTAGTTGCTGTTACCGCACTTGTGCTGTGTAGTAGCACCTAAACGTACTCGGTGTTACTGTACTTGTCCAGTTTAATAGCACTTAGACCTAGTTGCTGTTACCGCACTTGAGCTGTGTAGTAGCACCTAAACGTACTCAGTGTTACTGTACTTGTCCAGTTTAATAGCACTTAAACCTAGTTGCTGTTTCCGCACTTGTGCTGTGTAGTAGCACCAAAACGTACTCGATGTTACTGTAGTTGCTGTTACCGCACTTGTGCTGTGTAGTAGTGCTGTGTAGTAGCACCTAAACGTACTCAGTGTTACTGTACTTGTTCAGTTTAATAGCACTTAAACCTAGCTGCTGTTACCGCACTTGTGCTGTGTAGTAGTGCTGTGTAGTTGCACCTAAACATACTCAGTCTTACTGTACTTGTTCAGTTTAATAGCACTTAAACCTAGGTGCTGTGTAGTAGCACCTAAACCTACTCGTTGTTACTGTACTTGTCCAGTTTAATAGCACTTAAACCTAGGTGCTGTGTAGTAGCACCTAAACCTACTCGTTGTTACTGTACTTGTCCAGTTTAATAGCACTTAAACCTAGTTGCTGTTACCGCACTTGTCCTTTGTAGTAGCACCTAAACCTACTCGTTGTTACTGTACTTGTCCAGTTTAATAGCACTTAAACCTAGGTGCTGTGTAGTAGCACCTAAACCTACTCGGTGTTACTGTACTTGTCCAGTTTAATAGCACTTAAACCTAGGTGCTGTGTAGTAGCACCTAAACCTACTCGGTGTTACTGTACTTGTCCAGTTTAATAGCACTTAAACATAGTTGCTGTTTCCACACTTGTGCTGTGTAGTAGCACCTAAACGTACTCGGTGTTACTGTAGTTGCTGTTACCGCACTTGTGCTGTGTAGTAGTGCTGTGTAGTAGCACCTAAACGTACTCGGTGTTACTGTACTTGTCCAGTTTATTAGCACTTAAACCTAGTTGCTGTTTCCGCACTTGTGCTGTGTAGTAGCATCAAAACGTACTCGATGTTACTGTAGTTGCTGTTACCGCACTTGTGCTGTGCAGTAGTGCTTTGTAGTAGCACCTAAACGAACTCAGTGTTACTGTACTTGTTCAGTTTAATAGCACTTAAACCTAGTTGCTGTTACCGCACTTGTGCTGTGTAGTAGCACCTAAACGTACTCTGTGTTACTGTACTTGTCCAGCTTAATAGCACTTAAACCTAGTTGCTGTTACCGTACTTGTGCTGTGTAGTAGTGCTGTGTAGTAGCACCTAAACATACTCAGTCTTACTGTACTTGTTCAGTTTAATAGCACTTAAACCTAGTTGCTGTTACCGCACTTGTGCTTTGTAGTAGCACCTAAACGTACTTGGTGTTATTGTACTTGTCCAGTTTAATAGCACTTAAATCTAGTTGCTGTTACCGCACTTGTGCTGTGTAGTAGCACCTAAACCTACTCGTTGTTACTGTACTTGTCCAGTTTAATAGCACTTAAACCTAGTTGCTGTTACCGCACTTGTCCTTTGTAGTAGCACCTAAACCTACTCGGTGTTACTGTACTTGTCCAGTTTAATAGCACTTAAACCTAGGTGCTGTGTAGTAGCACCTAAACCTACTCGGTGTTACTGTACTTGTTCAGTTTAATAGCACCTAAACGTACTCGTTGTTACTGTAATTGTCCAGTTTAATAGCACTTAAACCTAGTTGCTGTTACCGCACTTGTGCTGTGTGGTAGCACCTAAACATACTCAGTCTTACTGTACTTGTTCAGTTTAATAGCACTTAAACCTAGTTGCTGTTACCACACTTGTGCTGTGTAGTAGCACCTAAACCTACTCGGTGTTACTGTACTTGTCCAGTTTAATAGCACTTAAACCTAGTTGCTGTTACCGCACTTGACCTTTGTAGTAGCACCTAAACCTACTCGGTGTTACTGTACTTGTCCAGTTTAATAGCACTTAAACCTAGTTGCTGTTACCGCACTTGTGCTGTGTAGTAGCACCTAAACCTACTCGGTGTTACTGTACTACTCCAATTTAATAGCACTTAAACCTAGTGGCTGTTACTGCACTTGAGCTGTGTAGTAGCACCTAAACGTACTCGGTGTTACTGTACTTGTCCAGCTTAATAGCACCTATACGTACTCGGTGTTACTGTACTTGTCTAGTTTAATAGCACTTGAACCTAGTTGCTGTTACCGCACTTGTGCTGTGTAGTAGCACCTAAACCTACTCGGTGTTACTGTACTTGTCCAGATTAATAGCACTTAAACCTAGTGCCTGTTACCGCACTTGAGCTGTGTAGTAGCACCTAAACCTACTCGGTGTTACTGTACTTGTCCAGTTTAATAGCACTTAAACCTAGTTGCTGTTACCGCACTTGTGTTGTGTAGTAGCACCTAAACCTACTCGGTGTTACTGTACTTGTCCAGTTTAATAGCACTTAAACCTAGTTGCTGTTACCGCACTTGAGCTGTGTAGTAGCACCTAAACCTACTCGGTGTTACTGTACTTGTCCAGTTTAATAGCACTTAAACCTAGTTGCTGTTACCGCACTTGTGCTGTGTAGTAGCACCTAAACGTACTCGGTGTTACTGTACTTGTCCAGTTTAATAGCACTTAAACCTAGTTGCTGTTACCGCACTTGTGCTGTGTAGTAGCACCTAAACGTACTCAGTGTTACTGTACTTGTCCAGTTTAATAGCACTTAGACCTAGTTGCTGTTACCGCACTTGAGCTGTGTAGTAGCACCTAAACGTACTCAGTGTTACTGTACTTGTCCAGTTTAATAGCACTTAAACCTAGTTGCTGTTTCCGCACTTGTGCTGTGTAGTAGCACCAAAACGTACTCGATGTTACTGTAGTTGCTGTTACCGCACTTGTGCTGTGTAGTAGTGCTGTGTAGTAGCACCTAAACGTACTCAGTGTTACTGTACTTGTTCAGTTTAATAGCACTTAAACCTAGCTGCTGTTACCGCACTTGTGCTGTGTAGTAGTGCTGTGTAGTTGCACCTAAACATACTCAGTCTTACTGTACTTGTTCAGTTTAATAGCACTTAAACCTAGGTGCTGTGTAGTAGCACCTAAACCTACTCGTTGTTACTGTACTTGTCCAGTTTAATAGCACTTAAACCTAGGTGCTGTTACCGCACTTGTCCTTTGTAGTAGCACCTAAACCTACTCGTTGTTACTGTACTTGTCCAGTTTAATAGCACTTAAACCTAGGTGCTGTGTAGTAGCACCTAAACCTACTCGGTGTTACTGTACTTGTCCAGTTTAATAGCACTTAAACCTAGGTGCTGTGTAGTAGCACCTAAACCTACTCGTTGTTACTGTAATTGTCCAGTTTAATAGCACTTAAACCTAGTTGCTGTTACCGCACTTGTGCTGTGTAGTAGTGCCTAATCCTACTCGGTGTTATTGTACTTGTCCAGTTTAATAGTACTTAAACCTAGTTGCTGTTACCACACTTGTGCTGTGTAGTAGCACCTAAACGTACTCGGTGTTACTGTACTTGTCCAGTTTAATAGCACTTAAACCTAGTTGCTGTTTCCGCACTTGTGCTGTGTAGTAGCACCTAAACTTACTCGGTGTTACTGTAGTTGCTGTTACCGCACTTGTGCTGTGTAGTAGCACCTAAACGTACTCAGTGTTACTGTACTTGTCCAGTTTAATAGCACTTAAACCTAGTTGCTGTTTCCGCACTTGTGCTGTGTAGTAGCACCTAAACTTACTCGGTGTTACTGTAGTTGCTGTTACCGCACTTGTGCTGTGTAGTAGCACCTAAACGTACTCAGTCTTACTGTACTTGTTCAGTTTAATAGCACTTAAACCTAGTTGCTGTTACCGCACTTGTGCTTTGTAGTAGCACCTAAACCTACTCGGTGTTACTGTTCTTGTCCAGTTTAATAGCACTTAAACCTAGGTGCTGTGTAGTAGCACCTAAACCTACTCGGTGTTACTGTACTTGTCCAGTTTAATAGCACTTAAACCTAGTTGCTGTTACCGCACTTGTCCTTTGTAGTAGCACCTAAACCTACTCGGTGTTACTGTACTTGTCCAGTTTAATAGTACTTATACCTAGTTGCTGTTATAGCACTTGTGCTGTGTAGTAGCGCCTAAACCTACTCGGTGTTATTGTACTTGTCCAGTTTAATAGTACTTATACCTAGTTGCTGTTACCACACTTGTGCTGTGTAGTAGCACCTAAACGTACTCGGTGTTACTGTACTTGTCCAGTTTAATAGCACTTAAACCTAGTTGCTGTTTCCGCACTTGTGCTGTGTAGTAGCACCTAAACATACTCAGTCTTACTGTACTTGTTCAGTTTAATAGCACTTAAACCTAGTTGCTGTTACCGCACTTGTGCTTTGTAGTAGCACCTAAACCTACTCGGTGTTACTGTTCTTGTCCAGTTTAATAGCACTTAAACCTAGGTGCTGTGTAGTAGCACCTAAACCTACTCGGTGTTACTGTACTTGTCCAGTTTAATAGTGTCGTGGAAATCTGGGGGTTTGCAAGGCACACCCCCATCTTGCCTAGTGCTGTAAAGCACATTCCCAATCTTAAATGAAATAATGCCATGTTTAAACTAACAGATTTACTCACCATATATTTCATGCCCATCCATACCAATCAAGAGACATTACAACCGCCTGCTCTCATGTTACCATCCTTGCAATCATCTCCCCTCACAGGGCTGAGCATGGCTCTTTTATTTACACAAAACAGGAAGTCATCACCAGTAAGTCGCCTCCCCCCATGGGAGGCGACATTACCAGATGTCTCCTATACACAGAACAAAACATTCCTTCTGACAGGAAGTCAAATTGAATAGATGAATAGAATATAATACAATGAATACAATGAATAGAAATACAAACAATGTCTTATGGGTGTGTCCGGTCAGGGTGTGCATGTGCCCCCCCCTGACCCCAGAAATGCTCACAAGCCCTCAAAATATACGCTGATAGAACCTTTAATCTGCGCCATTCCATAGAATAATGCATATAAAGATTATACCCTTATTGAGGCTATTTACAGATGTACCCTATGAATCCCAAATCCTGCTGATCAGACATGACCCAGATAAGAGCGTACATCTGTCCATAGCCACTAGTGTGCTTGCGAAATGAACGCATCCCCTGACATAAGGAGGACACAACTTGGTGAGCTGTAGTAATCGCAGATTGGGTAGTGATCCTCTGTGTCTTGTCCGTGGGTCCGGCTCCGGGGGCGTCTCATCTGGTACGAGGGTCATCTGCTCCGGGGCGTCTCATCTGGTATGAGGGTTGGGCTTCGGGACGTCTCATCTGGTACGTGGTCATCTGCTCCGGCTCTGGTCACGCGTCCAATCAGGCAACAGGAGCGCTCATCACGACATAGAAAGAATAGAAATAAAAACGACATGAGTACAGATATTCCCATTTCAATCAACCACGATCCGCTGAAAAATAAGAATTAAATCCCCTCAGATTCCCAGACCCTTCAAAGGACTCCCAACCTTCACTCAGTTACAGCTCTGGCTTTGCCTTGTAGGGACCCAAACCTTATCCATATGGGCCTGAACTCCAATTCCCAGTATCCCCTGAACCAGATATAACAATATTTACTTGTAAATTCCCAGAAACCCCCCTTGGGCTGTGAGAACTTCCTTGTAGCTTCAACAGTTACATGAAACATTCCATCCTCAATAGGTGTGAATTGTTCAAACGTATCATAAGCTCAAGCCCCCCCACCTTGTACATGCAGGAGACCGTGCCCAGACCTGGTTGGTGAACAATTCCCTTCTAGCTGTCCCCGCCATTCTCAATTTCCCTTGTGCCATCAGATCCTTGCAATCGGCCGCGACATAGGACAGGGACAGCTTCACCACCACGCATGAACCTCTTGCATTGGGGGAATTACCTTATAAGCTGTAGATCTGCATAAACACCAAACTAAAGTTACACACTTGTGGACTACCCAGTCCTGATACCCAACCGACAAGAGGCGGAGCCATAAAAACAATAATCAATTTTACCCTCTAAAAACATAATAAATTCCATTGACAGGTGTCTGTTTGGAGTCTTCACTCGTTTGTCAATAATCCTCATAATTAGCATGTACCACTGTCATCGCTGGGGACTAAAGCTCAACGGAGACTCAGAACAGACCCAGCAATCGGTCCGGTTCGTCTTCTTAATTAGTCATGGAATACACTTTAAATAATAACTTGGGATGCTTTCCATCGTTACCCTTGCTAAAATTTACTAAACAAACAAATACAAAATAAACAAAGATACTCCTCATTTCTTTGATGTGTTTGAGCCGCTTCTTGCAGTGGCTGGCGTGGTCTCATCCATCAAGCTTCTTTACAAACGAAACAGTCACCTGGTTGGGGAAAAATGAAAACCAATTACTGTGTCGGGGTCCAGGAGAGACTCCTGAACCCTGTGAAGTTCACATTACAGGGATCGTACCCACCCCATCACCCAAGAATGAGAGTGACAGTTGAGGGAGTACGACCCTGGTTTTGGTTGGCCTTCAATGACAACAACCCAGACCTCGTAACTGTGGTCGCTGCTTAACCTGTGCGTGGCTCACCGTCGCCTGTAATCGCTTACCATCTCCTGTAATCGCTTACCAGCGCCTGTAATACCCGGAACCATTGACAGTTTCTTAGCAACTAAAATGGGAACCTACTTCACCAGACTGCTGCTTGCCGATTCAAATTCTATCAAAGAAAGACAATCTTGGCACAAAACTTGATTAAAATTAGAAAGATTAGTGTTATTAGTTCGGAGAACTGTCACCTTTACATTTTATCTACCATCCCCCCCTTTTTTTCCTCATTACAGACTGGAGGAAGAAATGATAAAAAGAAACAATGAAATAGCCTATGATACTTTCACCTCCTTAGACCCGTAATTATCCATGTGTACAGCTGTCTACATACACCTGCTCTCTATGTACAAACACTTCCAGAAACTCTTTGGACCTGAAAAATACTTATAAGCAGAAATCATTACTCCATCCTTCATATTTATCCTGCAGAGAATGGCAAACAAAAATGACATTCCTGTACATTGTCAATGACATTCTTCACAAAACCGATTCAAACAAAAACCCTTTGTAACCCTTAACCCTTCCTTTTCCCGTTCCTACAAAAATACAAAAGTCGCGACGCGTCAGAAGATCGCCGCGGTAAGTTTGAATAAAAAAAACATTCACGTTACTACATACAAACATTCAAATACAAATGTGGGGGAGATATTCATAGCTTTCAAAACAAAAATGAAAAAACAAAAACCAGCCGGAAATCTGCCTTCACTCTTTCCGCAATACAAGAAAATACAATGGAAAAATACGAGAACAGCGCGAGAAACTTGCATAGACCAGCTATACAAAGTTCTCCTGAGGCGCGTACCACACCTCCATCCACACATCATTACAGATTTCTGAAACCACATCAGATCTACATCCAAGGTATCTTTATTCTGAGGTCTCATACCTCCATCCAGAGTACCTTCCAAAGGAGTACACCTTACTGTACCCTCTGACCACCTATGACATTCTTTAAGGGGTCTCATGTCCGGAGCCCCTAACCCAGACCTCATGTGCGGTGCAGCTGTCTGACTGGTGCACTGCATGGGCGGCACATCCCATGACGATTCGAATCGCTTTTTTTTAGTGAGCTCTGCGTCCAGAACACACCGCGCTTTGTTTTCGGAGCGGTTCTGACTTGCGCCTTTATCATCAAAACCGATGCCTGCATTCTGATTATTCTACACAGCCTTAGCAGGACACTAGCGTACTACTCCTACACATTAATGCTAATATAATCGCTAATAAGTAGATATGTGCATTCCCGTTCGTACGAATGTTAATTTCGTACGAAAATGTTCATTTTCGTACCCGCGGGATAATGTGTACATACGAAAACAGTAAAGCACCAAAATACGAAAACGACGGGATAACGGATGAGCCGCATAACGAACGACCGCAAATACGAATGAACGATCCGACGGGAAAAAAACGACAAAACGAAAATGGCAAAATAACGAAAATTAAATCTGTATCAAGAGGTTTGCATTGTGTATTTTGTTTATATCCGTTTTGTGTTCGTTTTCAGTTGTATGTTCATTGTTCAATGACATCTATAACAAAAGAATTTCATTATGTATATTGAATGAATTCCTTTTTCTTTTTTCTGTGTATTCAAAATACTGAAGGCAATTTTTTTGTTATAGGTGTCATATCAACATACGAAAATAACAAAAGAAACATGTTCAAATGCAAATATTTTGTTTATGTTTTTTTGAATGGCCAGAGAGTTAGGTTTGCAAAGAAAATTGTATCATGTATATGATACAATTTTCTTTGCAAATTTCTTTAGATTTACCTTCAACTATGTAGTGCAAGGGCCTGCCTGATTGCATACAATTGAAAGTGTTGTTTAGTTTGACCTCATATATGGTTTTTGGTAAATCTAAAAGAAAATTGTACAAGAAAATTGAACATGTATGGCCAGCCTCAGTGACTGAAAGCAGCTTCTCTTTTGTGCTGAGTAGTGAGTACACTTGTACAGTAAAGCCTAATAAACTTTTCTTGATCGTACATCACGGGACACAGAGCGCATAGTCATTACATATGGGTTATATGGGTACCTTCAGGTGTGGACACTGGTGTAATCAACTTCACAGGAAGTTCCTCCCTATATAACCCCCTCCCACTGAGAGTGCTTTAGTTTTTTCGCCAGTGTCTTAGGTGTTGGTCACGTCTAGCTGTCCCTCGGAGGTCTCGGGACCCAGGATAGCTAGCCGGATCCGTCCGAAGTGCTTCAGAGCCAAGATGTACGGTACCCGGGCCCTGCTGGAGTGGGGTTTTGCCTATAATGCCTCTCCTTGGAGGGCTGGATTCTGGGCTCCAGTGCCTTAGTCTCTTCCAAGAACTAAACGCTACTGATGCCAGGATGCTATATAGGTCCAGGGGTGTGGGTTCCTTAACACAGGACCCCGGTCCCTGAAGGTCCAAGACAATACCCACGGAGATGGGGGAAGGTTGGGCCTCTTGCATTTTGCAATACCCTGCGGCGTGGAGCAGGTAAGAGGGAACCTGCGGGACTTGGTTCGACAGTAGGTATCCCCCTGGGGGTTCTGGGTTGGCTAACAGTATGCTGGTGCATCAGCCACTATCTCCACTATGTCTGTTGAGGCAGGATGGGATTCTAATGTTTACCCAGATAATATGTAGATATATGTATACTTGTGTAAGTTATATATTTGCTACTCACCCCAGGTCTGCCTGTTAACACTGATACTGCAACCCCACATGTTTTAAAGAGGAAATTGCTGGTAAAAACTCCTGTTTCTTAGGAAGCCCAAGGGGACAGCTTCCTCGCTGTGTGTGCACTACAATAAGATTAGTGCTTACCTGGTGTCTGTTGGTGCTGCATAACGCTGGTCCATGTTGTTCCTCTGCTCTGCTTCCTCCATGTGGTTTCAGCGTGGTGCGCGCGCGTGTGTGCGCGCGCGTGTGTGCGCGCGTGTGTGCGCGCGCGCGTGCACGCCGCCTTTTATAGCGTCGGCGTGCGTCGGGGGGCGGGCCAGCAGCGTCAGGGTCTGTATAAAGGGAAAACTTCTCTCGGGCTGGTCTTTCCTCCTGGAGGCAGAGGAAGAAAGGATACAGAGCGTGCAGCTGGGTCTTTTGGCCACACAGGGACACCTAGTGGCGGTTTTGTGGATCTTCAGGTCTAGGACTTAGGTCCACTATTGACCAGAAAAAAAAAAAAAAAAAAAAAGTTTTTTTGCTTAAAGGGACTCAGCCTTAGATCCAGCAGTATCTGAGTCTACCTTGGACTCCGGCTAACGGGCATTGGTGTGTCAATACTCACAGGTTTCCTCAGTATTGCCACCCCCCAGGCGGGTAAAAAAAAAAAAAAAAAAGAAAAAGAGAGAAATTAGTTCTTTTTCATTTTCCTCATACCTGCCCTCATATTGGTTACTCCTAGCTGCAACAGTCAGGTGTTGGCTATAGGGGTGACCCAAGGTTGTACAATGGCTCCAAAGGGATCTGGACCAGCCAAGGCTGCTAAAGGTGCCAAAAAGCAAAAGGGGTCTCCATCGGGGTCAGAGGATTTGGGCCAGGCTTCTACGGCCCCACCCTCGCCAGTCAGGACACCGAGTGGCATAGTACAAGAGCCATTGGGGGTGCTGGGGGCAGAGGCGGCCCCCGATCCACCCATTCCCGTTTACGTGACGGAAGAAATGCTAGCAGCCACCATGTGTGGGCTAGAGAAAAGGTTAACTGCGTTGTTTTCCCGTCCTTGCCCAAGTAGCAAGCGGGCTAGATCCCCCTCACCCAGTGTGGGGTTTTCAGATGCGGAGATCTCCTCTTCAGAGGAACGGGACCCACAAGGGGATCAGGCAGACCCAAGTCCCGACGGTTCAGACAGGGAAAATTCCACTATAGATGAATATTTTTCGGCCTCTCAAGCGGAGGGCCTGTGGATCCAGTCTTTGACAGATATGGTTCGCACTGCCTTTAAACTTCCAGTGCCAGAACTAGTAGCCCCGGAGGTATCCTCATTGGGTTCTTTAAAGGCTCCATTAACTTGTGCATCTTTTCCAATGCACCCCCTTCTGCGGAACGTGATTTACCAGGATTGGGCTCGACCTGATAGAATCTTTGTCCCTCCTAAAAGATTCTCTATTCTCTACCCTATGGAAGAGGAATATGTAAAGAAATGGGCTCTCCCTACAGTGGACGCAGCCATTTCCTGCGTGAATAAATCCCTGACTTGTCCGGTTGAAAATGTCCATATGTTCAAGGATCCGGTCGACAAGAAATTCGAGACCCTACTGAAAGCAGCTTTCACCTCAGTAGGTGCCATGGTTCAGCCAGCAGTAGCAGCCATTGGTGTTTGTCAGGCCTTGAAGGATCAGGCAAAGCATATATTGAAGGACATGCCGGCTCAGCATACTCATGAATTAGCAGAATTCCCTAGGGCTCTCTGCTTTGCAGTAGATGCTATTAAGGACTCCATCCAACAGGCATCCCGTTCATCTCTACTGATGGTTCACATGCGTCGTCTTTTGTGGCTAAAGAACTGGTCAGCAGAGGCACCCTGCAAAAAGCTTTTAGCAGGGTTTCCCTTTCATGGGGGAAGACTATTCGGGGAAGACCTAGATAAATATATCCACACCATATCAAGTGGAAAAAGTACTTCCTTACCGGTCAAGAAAAGACCGCGTGGGCCCACGTTTAAACGACAGGCCATTGTAGGCTCGGCCCCTTCGACTTCTCGTCAGTATCGACGGCCTCCCGGGCGTTCAGCAGTTAATAGTCGCCCACAGGGACAAGCCGCGGCAAACAAGAGGCCCTGGTCTCGCAAGCCGGCTAAACCAGTCATCAAGTCAGATTCATGAAGGGGCGCCCCCACTCTCTTGGGTGGGGGGGAGGCTTCAGTTTTTCTCCGAAGTCTGGAAGGCCAGAATTCCCGACGCTTGGGTTCGGTCCGTAGTAGCCTCAGGCTACAAACTAGAGTTTCGAGAAATCCCCCCTCCTCATTTTCAGGGGTCAAGTCTTCCAAGCGACCCGTTAAAGAGGGCCTCTCTCGTAAAGGCGTTGGATCGCCTCTTGCTCCAAGGAGTAATTGTAGAAGTACCAACCCAAGAAAAGGGTCTGGGATTCTACTCCAACCTTTTTGTTATACCAAAACCCAATGGCGACGTCAGGCCTATATTAGACCTCAAACGCCTAAATCGCTTTCTAAGGATTCAGACCTTTCGTATGGACTCCATACGTTCAGTGACAGCCAGCCTGCATCAGGGCGACTTCCTAGCATCTATAGACATAAAGGATGCATATCTGCATGTGCCGATTTACCCAGCACATCACAAGTTTCTTCGTTTTACGATAAATCAAAGTCATTACCAGTTCGTAGCCCTCCCTTTCGGGTTGGCAACAGCTCCACGGGTATTCACAAAGGTGTTAGCCCCGGTGCTAGCCGTCCTAAGGACAGAAGGCATCTTGGTCCTAGCATACCTGGACGATCTCCTGGTTATCGACAGTTCAGCTTCCAACCTCAATCATGCAGTAGTCCGCACAGTGCGGCATCTAGAAGAGTTCGGGTGGATTGTGAACCAAGAAAAATCAAGGTTACAACCCACAAGACAGTTGGAATATCTAGGCTTTCGGTTAGATACAGAATGCCAGAGGGTATTTTTACCTCAAAAGAAGATCAGGTCGTTGATTCAAACGATTCAAATAGTCTTAGGCAAAAAGAAGCCGACTATTCGCCTATGCATGCGACTGCTGGGAAAGATGGTGGCCGCCTTCGAAGCAGCGCCCTATGCCCAGATCCATACCAGAATTCTGCAAGCAGCTATTCTCTCTGCTTGGAACAAGTCCATACAGGCATTAGACCGTCCATTAGTTCTTTCTCCAGAAGTCAGGCACAGCCTGTACTGGTGACTGATCCCTCAAAAATTATCAAAAGGGAAAACCTTTTGCCCCATCTCGTGGAAAATAGTAACCACAGATGCCAGCCTAACAGGTTGGGGGGCAATCTTAGGAAAACGGACCCAGCAGGGACAGTGGTCAGAGGCAGAAAGTCTGCTTCCCATCAATGTCCTAGAGATCAGAGCTGCTCGGTTGGCCCTGGTCGCCTGGACTCTTCCCCTGCAGGGTCTGCCAGTAAGGATACAGTCCGACAATGCCACGGCGGTGGCATACATAAACCACCAGGGGGGCACAAGGAGCCTGGCGGCTCAAAGGGAAGTAAACCTGATTTTTTCATGGGCCGAAGCCCATGTACCCTGCATCTCAGCAGTGTTCATCCCAGGGATAGACAATTCTCAAGCAGATTTTTTGAGTCGTCAACAGTTACTCCCGGGAGAGTGGTCTCTTCACCCCCAGGTATTCCAAGAGATTTGCCAAAGATTCGGAGTTCCCGATGTGGACATCATGGCAACAAGATTCAACAAGAAATTGGACAAATTCGTATCCCGAGCCAGGGACCCCTCGGCCTACGGGACCGATGCGTTGGTTTGCCCCTGGCACCAGTTTTCTCTCCTGTATGCGTTCCCTTCACTACAGATGATTCCCCGCCTTCTACGAAGGATCAGGGTGGAGCGCAGGCCGGTGATCCTGGTGGCCCCAGCCTGGCCCAGAAGGGCTTGGTACGCACTCATCGTGAGGATGTCAGTAGGGGCACCGTGGCCACTCCCCCTGCGCCCAGATCTGCTGTCTCAGGGCCCGATCTACCACCCTGCTTCACAGCAGCTAAATTTGATGGCTTGGCGGCTGAATCCCTAATTCTTAAGGACAGAGGCCTCTCTGCCCAAGTCATATCTACGTTAATTCAAGCTAGAAAGCCAGTCTCTAGAAATATCTAGAAGAACCTATGTGGAGTGGTGCGAGTCTCAAGGAGGGCATCCTCGCAAGTTTTTTATTGACAGGATCTTGCGATTCCTCCAGGTTGGCGTTGACAAGGGGTTAGCTCTTAGTACTCTAAAGGGGCAGGTGTCTGCCTTATCGATATGGTTTCAAAGGCCTTTGGCCACACATTCGCTTGTGAAAACCTTTTTGCAGGGGGTCTTGCATGTAAATCCCCCTATTAGAGCTCCCCTCTGCCCCTGGAATTTAAATCTGGTCTTGTCAGCTTTACAAAAGCAGCCGTTTGAACCTCTGACAGAAATCCCTCTTGTGCTGCTAACCCGAAAGTTGGTTTTCTTGGTGGCTATGGCTTCGGCCAGAAGGGTCTCCGAGCTGGCAGCCTTGTCTTGCAGGGAACCGTACCTGATTCTGCATAAGGACAGAGTGGTTCTGCGGCCTCAGCCTTCTTTCCTTCCTAAGGTCATATCCAGTTTTCACTTGAATCAGGACCTAGTCCTACCATCCTTCTTTCCTACTCCCCAGTCCAGAGAGGAAAGATTGCTTCATACTTTGGATGTGGTCCGAGCCATGAGAGTTTATCTCAAGGCTACAGAAAAGATTCGGAAAACAGATGTGCTTTTCGTTCTTCCGGATGGCCCCAAGAAGGGTCAGCCGGCTGCCAAGTCTTCCTTGGCTAGGTGGATTAAGCAGCTGATTTTTCAGGCCTATGGTCTGAAGCGCGTTCCACCGCCCTTATCAGTTAAGGCCCATTCTACGAGGGCCATGAGTGCCTCTTGGGCGGCACACCATCAGATCTCTATGGCACAGGTTTGCAAAGCGGCAACCTGGTCTTCCGTACATACGTTTACTAAATTTTATAAGTTGGACGTCACAAAGGCTGCGGACGCAGCATTTGGGCAGGCGGTCCTACGGGCAGCAGTATAGAATCCTCTGGCCCGGTTCACGCCCCCTTTTTTCTGTTGGTGGAGCTATTTTTTACCTCCTGATATATTTTCTGTTTGGCTATTTTTGGCCTTACGGTCTCCCTCCCTTCATGGAGCATTGCTTTGGGACATCCCATATGTAATGACTATGCGCTCTGTGTCCCGTGATGTACGATCAAGAAAAAGGGATTTTTAATAACAGCTTACCTGTAAAATCCTTTTCTTGGAGTACATCACGGGACACAGAGCTCCCACCCCTCTTTTTGGGGAACATTGTGTAACCTCAGAGAAATTGCTTGCTACAAAACTAAAGCACTCTCAGTGGGAGGGGGTTATATAGGGAGGAACTTCCTGTGAAGTTGATTACACCAGTGTCCACACCTGAAGGTACCCATATAACCCATATGTAATGACTATGCGCTCTGTGTCCCGTGATGTACTCCAAGAAAAGGATTTTACAGGTAAGCTGTTATTAAAAATCCCTTTTTCTGTGGATTTTCATCTGAAGGGAGATCAGTTGGCCAGACTTTTGAACCCAAAAATGGTTTTCTGATGCAGTTTAAAAACGAACAAATTTTCTGAGAACGATCGGAAAACGATCGTTTTTATGTTTGTTGTTAAAATAGTCTGACCAAGTGTATGGGGCTTAACAATAGTATTGTATTGCCCCATACACTTGGTCAGACTATTTTAACAACAAACATAAAAACGATCGTTTTCCGATTGTTCTCAGAAAATTTGTTCGTTTTTAAACTGCATCAGAAAACCATTTTTGGGTTCAAAAGTCTGGCCAACTGATCTCCCTTCAGATGAAAATCCACAGAAAAGTTTATTAGGCTTTACTGTACAAGTGTACTCACTACTCAGCACAAAAGAGAAGCTGCTTTCAGTCACTGAGGCTGGCCATACATGTTCAATTTTCTTGTACAATTTTCTTTTAGATTTACCATAAACCATATATGAGGTCAAACTAAACAACACTTTCAATTGTATGCAATCAGGCAGGCCCTTGCACTACATAGTTGAAGGTAAATCTAAAGAAAATTGCACAGAAAATTGTATCATGTGGCCAGCCTAACTCTCTGGCCATTCAAAAAAAACATAAACAAAAGATTTGCATTTGAACCTGTTTCTTTTGTTATTTTCGTTATGACACCTATAACAGAAAAAGGAATTAATTCAATATACATAATGAAATTCTTTTGTTATAGATGTCATTGAACAATGAACATACAACTGACACTAAGGCCGCGTACACACGAGGGGATATGTCCGCTGAAAACGGTCCGATGGACCGTTTCAGCAGACATCTCCGCTCGTGTGTATGGGCTAGCGGACAGATTTCTCCACCCGACAGATTTCAAAGCATGCTTTGAAATCCATCCGGTGGGAATCTGTCCGCCCGACATGTCTGCTGGTTAGTACACTTACCAGCAGACATGTCGTCCCCCACCGCCGCCGCGCCGCCGCCGAATGGATTCGGCGCATGCGCGGAAGTGTTTTACTTCCTGGTGCGGTGACGCGGCGGCGTCAACGTCACCGCGCCGTCCGGCGGCGGGGAATTTGATCCGATGGTGTGTACACGCCATCGGATCAAACTCCCGATCGGACATATCCGATGGAAATGGTCCGCGGACCGTTTTCATCGGATATGTCCGATCGTGTGTACGAGGCCTTACAAAAGAAAAGCATTCAAGATACACAGAATGCAAATTGACGAAAATCCACGATAATTATTGTCTAACAAGAAACGAACATGAATTAAACAGAATAACGAATCATCCCGCATGTACGAAAATAAAACGGTAACGGAAATACGAAACGATCGGAATACGAAAAAATCACGTCGTACGACAAACGAACGGGAACGAACGGGAAAACGGGCGTCTTACGAAAAACGAACGGAAACGAACAGACGGGACCATTCGAAACGGAACAAAAAAAAACGAATTATTTTTCTGTGCACATGTCTACTAATAAGATCTCCGGTTATTATACACGGCCAGATCTGTATCACGATATAAAGCCTCCTAAAATGTGTTCGTCAGACAACCTTCAAAGCACCATGAAATCCTCCACTTTTCAAAACTATATTATGGCTTCTTTCTACCTGCATCTACATGATACAACAATAATGGTGACGCCCCTCTGTTTCCTCTCACATACCCAAAACTGTATTTACAGTATAAAACTTCACAAAAACAACTGAAATTAAACTTTAAAACACTCTTTCAAATATTTCTGTTGTCCTTTCAGGACACAAATCTCATTGCTCATCTTTCAGAAGACTTCAAAACTCCTCCCACTGACTTTCTGCTTATATATAAATGCTGAGAAAGGACATCCTGTTGTATGCTCAGCTCTGTGAGGGGAGATGATTGCAAGGATGGTAACATGAGAGCAGGCGGTTGTAATGTCTCTTGATTGGTATGGATGGGCATGGAATATATGGTGAGTAAATCTGTTAGCTTAAACATGGCATTATTTCATTTAAGATTGGGAATGTGCTTTACCGCACTAGGCAAGATGGGGGTGTGCCTTGCAAACCCCCAGATTTCCACGACAATAGCACTCAAACCTAGGTGCTGTGTAGTAGCACCTAAACCTACTCTGTGTTACTGTACTTGTCCAGTTTAATAGCACCTAAACATACTCGTTGTTACTGTAATTGTCCAGTTTAATAGCACTTAAACATAGTTGCTGTTACCGCACTTGTGCTGTGTAGTAGCGCCTAAACCTACTCAGTGTTATTGTACTTGTCCAGTTTAACAGTACTTAAACCTAGTTGCTGTTACCGCACTTGTGCTGTGTAGTAGCACCTAAACGTACTCGGTGTTACTGTACTTGTCCAGCTTAATAGCACTTAACCTAGTTGCTGTTACCGTAGTAGCACCTAAACCTACTCGGTGTTACTGTACTTCTCCAGTTTAATAGCACTTAAACCTAGTTGCTGTTTCCGCACTTGTGCTGTGTAGTAGCACCTAAACGTACTCGGTGTTACTGTAGTTGCTGTTACCGCACTTGTGCTGTGTAGTAGTGCTGTGTAGTAGCACCTAAACGTACTCAGTGTTACTGTACTTGTTCAGTTTAATAGCACTTAAACCTAGTTGCTGTTACCGCACTTGTGCTGTGTAGTAGCACCTAAACCTACTCGGTGTTACTGTACTTGTCCAGATTAATAGCACTTAAACCTAGTGGCTGTTACCGCACTTGAGCTGTGTAGTAGCACCTAAACGTACTCGGTGTTACTGTACTTGTCCAGTTTAATAGAACCTAAACCTAGTTGCTGTTACCGCATGTCAGGGACCTGGCGCCGGCTCCCGGCGCGCCCCTGGTGTGTGCGCACGTGTCCGCGCTCGTGCGCGTGCGCCGGTGGTGCGCGCGCGTGCGCGCGCGCGGCGGGAGCGCGCGCGTGCACGTTAGCGCGAGTTTTTGGCGCTAATGTGCCTTTAAAAGACAGTCAGATGCAGCAGCCTCTTGCTGTCTGATCTGCCATAATCATCTGATTAACCTGCATCCGATTAACCTGTTCTGATATCGACCCGGCTACGTTTGACCCTCCGCACCTCTCCGAACCTGACCTCGGCCCGCTTGACCCTGCTTTCTGTTTACCGCTACTACCGCTGCCAGACCTTCTGCTTGAACTTCCGACTACGCCTGCCTGCTTAACCCTCCGTCTGCTCACGTGTTTGACCTCGGCCTGCCTGACCCAGCTTACGTCTAATCCGCTTGTCTACTTCGCTCTGCACCAGTTCCGGAGTCGCCTGTCGTCCGCACCAAGGTCGCCTGCCAAGACGCATCAGGATCGCTAATCACTGCGTCAGCTTCCAAGCCGCCAGCTTCCGCATCAGAGTGCCTGCTCTTCCCTTGTTCCAGTGATCCCGGAAGAACCCGTGCCGTGCTGACCTGCACCATCATCCAGGCACCCTTACCCCGCTGCGCTCCCGAGCCCGCTGTTCCCAAATCCAGCGGCTCCCGAGCCAGTGCTGTACGAGAGGCCGCCTCCTGCGACTAGGATCTGACGACCAGGTACACGCCACACATAACAGTATCAGACAGCCATCATGTCAGATCCTGCAGGAGTCGCCCCCGCTGTGGACGAGATTTGCAAACATCTGGCATCCCTCACACAAGCTGTCAAGAACCTACAAGAGGGGTATATGAGGTTAGAGGGACAAGTCCAAAACCTGTCGGGCTCCAGCGATGCAACTCCCTCAACCTCTGCTAGATCTCCTCTGACGGCCTCCGCCCCCTCAGTGGTGATGCTTCCACCCGAACCCAGAGTTCCTATACCAGAACAGTTCTCAGGTGATCGGGCGAAGTTCCGGGCCTTCCGCAACGCCTGTGAGCTGTATTTTGCCTTGCAACCTCGGACTTTCTCTTTGGAAGCCACCAAGGTGGGGTTTGTGATCTCCCTCCTCCAAAATGAGCCTCAGACCTGGGCCCACCGACTGTTGCAAGAAAACAATGTTCAGACCCAGTCCCTGCAAGCCTTCTTTGAAGCCATGGCTCTGCTGTACGACGACCCCCAACGGGCCGCCACTGCTGAATCTGCCCTACTCACGCTCCAGCAAGGTCGTAGGGCAGTTGAGGACTATGTTTCAGACTTTAGACGCTGGAGCACGGATACGCTCTGGAATGACGTGGCCCTCAGACACCAATTCCGCTTGGGCCTTTCCGAAGGTCTCAAGGATGAACTTGCCCGGGTAGGGGTGCCAGAGACTCTCGAAGACCTAATCACTAAGGCCATCCAGATTGACCGTAGACTCCGTGAACGTCGGGCCGAGCGTTCCTCTCAGCCAAACCGGCCTGTGTGGATGACCACTAGGGCACCGATGCCCGCTTCCCGCTACCTACCTCCTACCTGTATGAATTCTCCCAGCGCCCCTCCAGACACTTCCGAACCCATGCAACTCGGCCTCATGCGACCAACGCTGCCACCTGAAGAACGGGCACGTCGCCGCCAACTAAATCTGTGCCTCTACTGCGGCGGGGCCGGTCACTACGTGAGCAATTGTCCCACCAAGATGCGTAAGTGCCCTTCTCCGAATCCTGTTAACCTGTCAACCCTGCCTACCCGTGCCTCCCATCTTGCTCTTCTTCTTTCGTTTCAGCTCCAGGAAAAGACAGTGCCAGTCAACGCCATCATTGATTCAGGGGCTTGTAGCTGCTTCATCGACTCTGCCTTCGCTGACCTCCACCACATACCATTACGTAAAAAGACTCATGAACTTACCGTCTTCCTGGCCAATGTTTTCCGCATAAACTCAGGACAAGTTACCCAAGAAACTCTTCCCTTGACCACCACGATTCTTCCCCTACATAAGGAACTACTCACTCTAGATGTCATCTCTTCGCCCCTGTTCCCTGTGATCTTGGGCCTACCCTGGCTCCAGGCCCACGATCCCTTAATCAACTGGAGGTCTGGAGAGGTGTCATTCGCTTCTTCCTACTGTCAACAATTCTGCATACCGGCTCCTCCTCGCTCACCCCCTGCTCTACTCTGTATGGACACTGACCCCAACTTGCTCCAGTCTATCCCAGAATCATACCATGAGTTTGCCGATGTCTTCAGCAAGAAGGGAGCCGACTCCCTTCCGCCTCATCGTCCATACGATTGTCCAATCGAGCTCCTCCCAGGAGCTGAAATTCCCTTTGGACGCATTTTTCCGCTGTCTGAGAAGGAACAGGAAGCCCTGAAGGAATACATTGACGAAAATCTGAGTAAAGGGTTCATCAGCCCGTCTACCTCCCCAGCAGGCGCAGGAATATTTTTCGTCAGTAAAAAGGATCAATCTCTCCGCCCATGCGTGGACTATCGGGAATTAAATAATATAACAATAAAGAACCGTTACCCGTTGCCTCTGATACCTGAGCTTTTTCATAAATTAAGATCTGCCACCATCTTCACCAAGCTGGACCTGAGGGGAGCGTACAACTTAATTCGCATTCGGGACGGGGACGAATGGAAGACGGCTTTTCGTACCCGTTTTGGGCACTATGAGTATCTGGTCATGCCCTTTGGTCTGTGCAATGCACCCGCGACCTTCCAACACTTCATCAACGACGTGTTTAGAGACTTTCTTGACATCTTCGTCATCGTCTACTTAGACGACATATTGATCTTCTCCGGGTCGCTGAACAAACACCGCGAACACGTCCGCAGGGTCCTAAATCGCCTCCGTCTACATAGACTGTATGCCAAAGCCGAAAAATGTGAATTCGAACAACAACAAACCATTCAGTTCCTTGGCCTGATCATATCTCCTACAGGAATTAAGATGGACCCCAACAAGGTATCCGCCATACTAGACTGGCCAGTACCTCTGGACAAGAAAGGGGTGCAACGATTTGTGGGATTCGCAAATTTTTACAGAAGGTTCATCAGGAATTTTTCCGCGATTATCTCGCCAATCACACAGTTAACCAAGCAGAACCAACGTTTCCAGTGGAACCCAGAAGCCCAAGAGGCCTTTGATACACTTAAAGGACTGTTTACATCTGCCCCGATTCTTAGCCATCCCGACCCGGCACTACCCTACCTCCTTGAAGTAGACGCATCCGAAGTAGCAGTGGGGGCTATCATCTCCCAACGCCAGGGGAACAAAGATCTGATGCATCCCGTGGGCTTCTTCTCCCGAAAACTCTCCCCAGCGGAGAGGAATTATGATGTTGGCGACCGGGAACTACTCGCCATCAAGGCTGCACTGGAGGAATGGAGGTACCTTCTGGAGGGCGCTGCACATCCGGTCTTGATCTATACGGACCACAAGAACCTAGAGTACTTAAGATCCGCAAAACGCTTGAAACCCCGGCAGGCCCGATGGGCACTATTCTTTTCTCGCTTTTCCTTCCACATCACGTACCGCCCCGGCTCAAAAAACATCAAGCCAGATGCATTATCACGGATGCACGATAATCCCAAGGACTTACCTGTCCCTGACACCATTCTTCCGGCCGGGAACTTTTTACTTCTGCAACATGACCTGCTTCCCCGACTTAGAGAGGCATCCACTGACTCCTCCAAACCCCCTGGTGTCACCCTGACCCCCAGAGACGGACTTTTTTGGAGAGGGAGCCAAATTTTTGTTCCGACGGACATTCGGGTAGAGGTCCTAAAACTACTTCATGACCATCCATTGGCAGGACATTTCGGAGTCCGTAAAACCCTTGAACTGGTACGGCGTACCTTCTGGTGGCCAGGTTTGGAGGAATTCTGTAAATCTTACGTCAATACCTGTCCAACCTGCAATCAAAACAAGACTACAAGGAATCGAGCCTGGGGCTTACTAAAACCTCTGCCGGTACCCGATAGACCATGGCGGATGATCGCCATGGACTTTATAGTAGAGCTTCCATGTTCCGAGGGGTGCACAGCGATTTTTGTAGTCGTAGATCGCCTATCTAAGATGGCCCACTTCCTTCCACTGAAGAGTACTCCATCAGCTGCTGAGACTGCCCGTGTCTTCATTAGGGAAATTGTCAGACTCCACGGGGTTCCTGCAAACATCGTGTCGGATAGGGGGGTCCAGTTTACATCACGTTTCTGGAGAGCCCTGTGTGAGATCCTGAATATCGAACTTGCTTTCTCCTCGGCCTACCATCCCCAAACCAACGGACAGACTGAACGCACAAATCAGACCCTGGAGCAATATATTAGATGTTTCACTTCCTTCTCCCAGAACGATTGGGTCTCCCTGCTACCTTTGGCAGAATTTGCCTACAATAATGCCAGCCATTCGGCAACCGGACAATCCCTCTTCTTCGCCAATTATGGCTTTAATCTAACCTTTTTACCAGATTTTCTTCCAGAATCCCCAGTTCCGGCGGTGCAGAGCACGGTGGACTTCCTCAGTCGCAACAACCGGGTGCTACAAGAAGCAGTAACGAAAGCTCAAGCCGACAGCAAGAAAGCCTTCGATAGGAAAAGGAGAGGTGAGCTGGATCTGCAACCGGGAGACCAGGTATGGCTTTCTACTAATAATCTCAGATTGGCTTGTCCTTCCAAGAAACTGGCACCTAGGTTTATGGGACCCTTCCCGGTAAGAAGAAAGATCAATGAGGTTTCCTATGAACTGTCTTTACCTGAGTCTCTTAAGGTTCACCCGGTATTTCATGTATCATTGCTGAAACCCGCAGCTCCTGATCCCTTTCCTGACAGAGGGGCTGGCCCACCTGAACCTATTTCGGTTGATGGCTGCGAGGAGTATGTGGTAGAAGCCATCCTCGACTGCAGGAAACGGCAGGGGCAAACTAAATTTTTGATCAAGTGGAAGGGGTACGGGCCGAAGGACAACTCGTGGGAACCCGAGGACAATGTTCATGCCCAAGAACTAATTCGTGCTTTTTTTTCTGCCCACCCTGAGAAACAGGCCCGCCTTGGCATCCGGAGGCTGCCCCTTGGGGGGGGGGGCAATGTCAGGGACCTGGCGCCGGCTCCCGGCGCGCCCCTGGTGTGCGCGCGCGTGTCCGCGCTCGTGCGCGTGCGCCGGAGGTGCGCGCGCGTGCGCGCGCGCGGCGGGAGCGCGCGCGTGCACGTTAGCGCGAGTTTTTGGCGCTAATGTGCCTTTAAAAGACAGTCAGATGCAGCAGCCTCTTGCTGTCTGATCTGCCATAATCATCTGATTAACCTGCATCCGATTAACCTGTTCTGATAACGACCCGGCTACGTTTGACCCTCCGCACCTCTCCGAACCTGACCTCGGCCCGCTTGACCCTGCTTTCTGTTTACCGCTACTACCGCTGCCAGACCTTCTGCTTGAACTTCCGACTACGCCTGCCTGCTTAACCCTCCGTCTGCTCATGTGTTTGACCTCGGCCTGCCTGACCCAGCTTACTGTACTTGTCCAGTTTAATAGAACTTAAACCTAGTTGCTGTTATCGCACTTGTGCTGTGTAGTAGCGCCTAAACCTACTCAGTGTTATTGTACTTGTCCAGTTTAATAGCACTTAAACCTAGTTGGTGTTACGGCACTTGTGCTGTGTAGTAGCACCTAAACCTACTCGGTGTTACTGTACTTGTCCAGCTTAATAGCACTTAAACCTAGTTGCTGTTACCGCACTTGTGCTGTGTAGTAGCACCTAAACCTACTCGGTGTTACTGTACTTGTCCAGTTTAATAGCACTTACACCTAGTTGCTGTTACCGCACTTGTGCTGTGTAGTAGCACCTATACGTACTCGGTGTTACTGTACATGTCTAGTTTAATAGCACTTAAACCTAGTTGCTGTTACCGCACTTGTGCTGTGTAGTAGCACCTAAACGTACTCAGTGTTACTGTACTTGTCCAGTTTAATAGCACTTAAACCTAGTTGCTGTTTCCGCACTTGTGCTGTGTAGTAGCACCAAAACGTACTCGATGTTACTGTAGTTGCTGTTACCGCACTTGTGCTGTGTGGTAGTACTGTGTAGTAGCACCTAAACGTACTCAGTGTTACTGTACTTGTTCAGTTTAATAGCACATAAACCTAGTTGCTGTTACGGCACTTGTGCTGTGTAGTAGCACCTAAACCTACTCGGTGTTACTGTACTTGTCCAGCTTAATAGCACTTAAACCTAGTTGCTGTTACTGCACTTGTGCTGTGTAGTAGCACCTAAACCTACTCGGTGTTACTGTACTTGTCCAGTTTAATAGCACATAAACCTAGGTGCTGTGTAGTAGCACCTAAACCTACTCGGTGTTACTGTACTTGTCCAGTTTAATAGCACTTAAACCTAGTTGCTGTTTCCGCACTTGTGCTGTGTAGTAGCACCTAAACGTACTCAGTGTTACTGTACTTGTCCAGTTTAATAGCACTTAAACCTAGTTGCTGTTTCCGCACTTGTGCTGTGTAGTAGCACCAAAACGTACTCGATGTTACTGTAGTTGCTGTTACCGCACTTGTGCTGTGTGGTAGTACTGTGTAGTAGCACCTAAACGTACTCAGTGTTACTGTACTTGTTCAGTTTAATAGCACATAAACCTAGTTGCTGTTACGGCACTTGTGCTGTGTAGTAGCACCTAAACCTACTCGGTGTTACTGTACTTGTCCAGCTTAATAGCACTTAAACCTAGTTGCTGTTACCGCACTTGTGCTGTGTAGTAGCACCTAAACCTACTCGGTGTTACTGTACTTGTCCAGTTTAATAGCACATAAACCTAGGTGCTGTGTAGTAGCACCTAAACCTACTCGGTGTTACTGTACTTGTCCAGTTTAATAGCACTTAAACCTAGTTGCTGTTACCGCACTTGTGCTGTGTAGTAGCACCTATACATACTCGGTGTTACTGTACTTGTCTAGTTTAATAGCACTTAAACCTAGTTGCTGTTACCGCACTTGTGCTGTGTAGTAGCACCTAAACCTACTCGGTGTTACTGTACTTGTCCAGTTTAATAGCACTTAAACCTAGTTGCTGTTTCCGCACTTGTGCTGTGTAGTAGCACCAAAACATACTCGATGTTACTGTAGTTGCTGTTACCGCACTTGTGCTGTGTAGTAGTGCTGTGTAGTAGCACCTAAACGTACTCAGTGTTACTGTACTTGTTCAGTTTAATAGCACTACTGTTACTGTACTACTCCAATTTAATAGCACTTAAACCTAGTGGCTGTTACTGCACTTGAGCTGTGTAGTAGCACCTAATTGTACTCGGTGTTACTGTACTTGTCCAGTTTAATAGAACTTAACAACAAGAACCTGGGGAATGCCCAGGGAATAACCAAGCCTACTTACCGACCAGCTAGCAGAACAACCAATTAACCTGTCCAACAATGTGCATTAAAAACAGGGGTTTGGTCCGCACGCATTTGCAAACGCATGCGTGTGCCACAGAGCCGCGCCAAGGCACCCCATAATTCTGTGGTCCTAACACTAACAGTGAGTGTCCTCACAATGGAGGCACATGCATAGAATTCTATTAAACCTTAAACCTAGTTGCTGTTACCGCACTTGTGCTGTGTAGTAGCACCTAAACATACTCGGTGTTACTGTACTTGTCCAGCTTAATAGCACTTAAACCTAGTTGCTGTTACCGCACTTGTGCTGTGTAGTAGCGCCAAACCTACTCAGTGTTATTGTACTTGTCCAGTTTAATAGCACTTAAACCTAGTTGCTGTTTCCACACTTGTGCTGTGTAGTAGCACCTAAACGTACTCGGTGTTACTGTAGTTGCTATTACCGCACTTGTGCTGTGTAGTAGTGCTGTGTAGTAGCACCTAAACGTACTCAGTGATACTGTACTTGTTCAGTTTAATAGCACTTAAACCTAGTTGCTGTTACCGCACTTGTGCTGTGTAGTAGTGCTGTGTAGTAGCACCTAAACATACTCAGTCTTACTGTACTTGTTCAGTTTAATAGCACTTAAACCTAGTTGCTGTTACCGCACTTGTGCTTTGTAGTAGCACCTAAACGTACTCGGTGTTACTGTACTTGTCCAGTTTAATAGCACTTAAACCTAGGTGCTGTGTAGTAGCACCTAAACCTACTCGTTGTTACTGTACTTGTCCAGTTTAATAGCACTTAAACCTAGTTGCTGTTACCGCACTTGTCCTTTGTAGTAGCACCTAAACATACTCAGTGTTACTGTACTTGTCCAGTTTAATAGCACCTAAACATAGTTACTGTTACCGCACTTGTGCTGTGTAGTAGCGCCTAAACGTACTCGGTGTTACTGTACTTGTCCAGCTTAATAGCACTTAACCTAGTTGTTGTTACCGCACTTGTGATGTGTAGTAGCACCTAAACCTGCTCGGTGTTACTGTACTTCTCCAGTTTAATAGCACTTAAACCTAGTTGCTGTTTCCGCACTTGTGCTGTGTAGTAGCACCTAAACGTACTCGGTGTTACTGTAGCTGCTGTTACCGCACTTGTGCTGTGTAGTAGTGCTGTGTAGTAGCACCTAAACATACTCAGTCTTACTGTACTTGTTCAGTTTAATAGCACTTAAACCTAGTTGCTGTTACCGCACTTGTGCTTTGTAGTAGCACCTAAACCTACTCGGTGTTACTGTACTTGTCCAGTTTAATAGTACTTAAACCTAGTGGCTGTTACCGCACTTGAGCTGTGTAGTAGCACCTAAACGTACTCAGTGTTACTGTAGTTGCTATTACCGCACTTGTGCTGTGTAGTAGTGCTGTGTAGTAGCACCTAAACGTACTCAGTGTTACTGTACTTGTTCAGTTTAATAGCACTTAAACCTAGTTGCTGTTACCGCACTTGTGCTTTGTAGTAGCACCTAAACATACTCGGTGTTACTGTACTTGTCCAGTTTAATAGCACTTAAACCTAGGTGCTGTGTAGTAGCACCTAAACCTACTTGTTGTTACTGTACTTGTTCAGTTTAATAGCACTTAAACCTAGTTGCTGTTACCGCACTTGTGCTTTGTAGTAGCACCTAAACGTACTCGGTGTTACTGTACTTGTCCAGTTTAATAGCACTTAAACCTAGGTGCTGTGTAGTAGCACCTAAACCTACTCGTTGTTACTGTACTTGTCCAGTTTAATAGCACTTAAACCTAGTTGCTGTTACCGCACTTGTCCTTTGTAGTAGCACCTAAACATACTCAGTGTTACTGTACTTGTCCAGTTTAATAGCACCTAAACATAGTTACTGTTACCGCATTTGTGCTGTGTAGTAGCGCCTAAACGTACTCAGTGTTACTGTACTTGTCCAGCTTAATAGCACTTAACCTAGTTGCTGTTACCGCACTTGTGCTGTGTAGTAGCACCTAAACCTGCTCGGTGTTACTGTACTTCTCCAGTTTAATAGCACTTAAACCTAGTTGCTGTTTCCGCACTTGTGCTGTGAAGTAGCACCTAAACGTACTCGGTGTTACTGTAGCTGCTGTTACCGCACTTGTGCTGTGTAGTAGTGCTGTGTAGTAGCACCTAAACATACTCAGTCTTACTGTACTTGTTCAGTTTAATAGCACTTAAACCTAGTTGCTGTTACCGCACTTGTGCTTTGTAGTAGCACCTAAACCTACTCGGTGTTACTGTACTTGTCCAGTTTAATAGCACTTAAACCTAGTGGCTGTTACCGCACTTGTCCTTTGTAGTAGCACCTAAACCTACTCGGTGTTACTGTACTTGTCCAGTTAAATAGCACTTAAACCTAGGTGCTGTGTAGTAGCACCTAAACCTACTCGGTGTTACTGTACTTGTCCAGTTTAATAGAACTTAAACCTAGTTGCTGTTACCTCACTTGTGCTGTGTAGTAGCACCTAAACCTACTCAGTGTTACTGTACTTGTCCAGTTTAATAGCAATTAAACCTAGTTGCTGTTACCGCACTTGTCCTTTGTAGTAGCACCTAAACCTACTCGGTGTTACTGTACTTTTCCAGTTTAATAGCACTTAAACCTAGGTGCTGTGTAGTAGCACCTAAACCTACTCGGTGTTACTGTACTTGTCCAGTTTAATAGCACTTAAACCTAGTTGCTGTTTCCGCACTTGTGCTGTGTAGTAGCACCTAAACGTACTCGGTGTTACTGTAGTTGCTGTTACCGCACTTGTGCTGTGTAGTAGCACCTAAACGTACTTAGTGTTACTGTACTTGTTCAGTTTAATAGCACTTAAACCTAGTTGCTGTTACCACACTTGTGCTGTGTAGTAGCACCTAAACCTACTCAGTGTTACTGTACTTGTCCAGTTTAATAGCACTTAAACCTAGTTGCTGTTACCGCACTTGTCCTTTGTAGTAGCACCTAAACTTACTCTGTGTTACTGTACTTGTCCAGTTTAATAGCACTTAAACCTAGTTGCTGTTACCGCACTTGTGCTGTGTAGTAGGCGTAGCACCTAAACGTACTCAGTGTTACTGTACTTGTTCAGTTTAATAGCACTTAAACCTAGTTGCTGTTATCGCACTTGTGCTGTGTAGTAGCACCTAAACCTACTCGGTATTACTGTACTTGTCCAGTTTAATAGCACCTAAAAGTACTCGAAGTTACTGTACTTGTCCAGTTTAATAGCACTTAAACCTAGTTGCTGTTACCGCACTTGTACTGTGTAGTAGCACCTAAACCTACTCGGTGTTATTGTACTTGTCCAGTTTAATAGCACTTAAACCTAGTTGCTGTTACCGCACTTGTGCTGTGTAGTAGCACCTAAACCTACTCGGTGTTACTGTACTTGTCCAGTTTAATAGCACTTAAACCTAGTTGCTGTTTCCGCACTTGTGCTGTGTAGTAGCACCTAAACGTACTCAGTGTTATTGTACTTGTCCAGTTTAACCTCCCTGGCGGTCTTCCCGTGTGTGGCATGGGGTGAGATTTTTAAGCTACGATCGGTAACCCCGTGCCACACACGGACTTGCCTCGCTGGATGCAGAAAAGAGTTTACTTACCTTTTCTCTGCGATCCAGCGATGAATCCCCGCAGTACACGGCGGCCGGATGTCCGCCTGATGCTCTGTGTACCTCCGATTCCCTTCCCTGCGAGCGTCGCGACGTAGGGGGGGGAACGGCGCCAAATTCAAAAATGTAAACAAACACTATACATACAGTACATTGTAATCTTATAGATTACAGTACTGTATGTAAAAAATACACACCCCCCATGTCCCTAGTGGTCTGCCCTGTACACTACATGTCCTTTTATATAATAAAAACTGTTCTTTCTCCCTGCAAACTGTAGATTGCCCATAGCAACCAAAAGTGTCCCTTTATGGCAAAAATTGTTTTAGAGCAGCTAAAAAACAGCGATAATAAATCAGAATCACTTGCAGAATTTAGCGATAGCGATTTGTGGGGAAATTCGTCATAAAAATAAATAAATAATGACTGCAAAAATTCTGCAACTGAGCAAGTTTCAGTGATTTTGATTTGATTACATTATTGAATAATTTTTACTATAATTATGTCATTATTTGTTATAATTTTTTATAATTATTTATTATATTATAATTTTTAATAAAAATAAAAAATAAATCATACCCGGGATGCCTATTAGACTCTTGTTTGGATAGATTTCAGTGAGTTATTTCTTAAGAATTACAAGCCTACAGTATAAAACGCCAAATTCCCTTGCAAATAATGGTACCGCTTTCAGCACCTAAGATCTGAAAGAATCATACCGCCAGGGAGGTTAATAGCACTTAAACCTAGTTGCTGTTACCGCACTTGTGCTGTGTAGTAGCACCTAAACGTACTTATTGTTACTGTATGTAACGGTCACCACCGCTTACGACCTTCCATCCAACCACGACAAGCTTATCCGACACACCAACAACCAGGCAGACATGATCCATTCCATTTCCCAGAATAAACGAGACTGCGCTTCGTTCTCTAGTTTCCAAAATGTATGAATGACTTTATTGGTTTTCTTAGCTTGCTTATATATCCAGTACAGCATAATACAGTTCATCACAGGACAATGCAGTCCCCACCCCCCTATTCACTCACTGAGGATAATTCTTTAATTGGTAGCTAGACATGACGGCACCGCATCATCAATAGAGTTCAATTAACTTTGAATAATAACACAGACATCTAGTTGAATAAGTTATCTAGACAGCTTTATCACACAATGGCAGAGTCTTGTGAGAGTGGGTGCAATCAACACCTTTTCAACGGAATGTCTTTACAGTGAATAGCCAACACCTTAAGATATTTCAATAGCCTATTATACAAAGGTATGAGTCACTGTCTGGTTGACCTGGTCATGTCATCATGAACTCCTTGTGATATCTCAGTCCTGAAATATGAAGTATTATTAATGTCCCATCTGTTAGTAAAGGAATTATAATTCACTATTAGCCACCCTACACCCAAAAGGGCACAGGGTGGATTTCGACCCAAGAGTTATTGTTGCTGCTGGCACAGGAGTATCTCTCATCCTTCCAACGTCTCTGGGTGTCACGGGCCATTCTGTTACATCTCTCCCCTTTCGGTGGGAGACGGACACAGATGGGAACCCCAAACGGGTTGACTCCGAAGTCCGTCAGTAGTTCCAGTCCTCCAATGCTGGTATCCATACTGTACCCCAAATAAATGGCTCCAAACTTAGCATTACTCACCCGCCAACCTCTGCCTCTCTCAGAGAACACGCCTGCCGCTGGAGAGAAGGCAGGATGGCTGGGCTCAGTCCATCATGCTGTTGGGGGTCTGGGCCAACTGCCCCCCCTTCCTGGAGTATACCAATGGAGACTGCAGTCCCATCCACAGGTGCCAGGTGAAAACCCCCCGGTGCTTGCAAAGCAAAGCCGACATCCTCCTGTTTCAGGGCTGCGCCATTTTCTGGGGTTGTGTCAGTGGAGACTGAAGTCCCATCCACTACCCCAGGAACCCCCTCTTCTGTTAGTGAGGAGCAGAGGCTTATGACACTCTGCTCTGTTGCCAGCTCGTCCGCTGGGTTGCTGTGAGTGGAGACCACAGTTCCATCCACTACCACAGGGTCCCCCTCTTCTGTTAGTGAGGAGCAGAGGCCTATGATACTCGGCTCTGCTGCCAGCTCTTCTGCTGGGTTGCTGTGAGTGGAGACCACAGTCCCATCCACTACCACAGGGTCCCCCTCTTCTGCTAGTTGGGAGCAGAGGCTTGGGGCACCCTGCTTTGTTCCCAGTGATTCAGCTGGGGTTAAAAGCTTTACCACCTCAGCTTGTTGCTTGAGAGAGGGGCCAACCACCCGGCTCTCTGGAACTCCACACCATCCGCTTCGGCTTTAGGGATGGCAATCTCCATTTTTCCACTGCCGATTCATCAGCCATGAGTTCACAGTTGTCATCTGAACTTTCCTCATAGTCCCAGGCAATGGGAGCACCACCCTGCTGCTGAGCAGAGTCTAGCAGCTGTCTGTAGGCGACCTCCAGCTCCCATTCTTGAATGGCCAGAAATTCTAAATCTTCCTGTGACCAGTGGCCTCCCGAGATATTCAATTTTTCCTCTCTGTGCTCCATTATGTCCTCCAAGCGCCACTCCCGATCATCCCCAAAGTCATCTGCTGGCCACGGGCACTCTTGGGCTACATACCACCGGAGGGCTCTGTAGCTCTCGTCCAGCTGCATCTCTGCCCTGATCACCCTGCTTAATTCAGCTGTCCACTCCTGCTTCGGTTGTTTCCCCAACAACAGCATTCGTACGTCATACTGCGGCCAGTACCTTGCATAGATGGACGGCAGGACCTTTCCTTGGTGTTGCTGCTCCAGAGCTAACGCTTCCTTCCAGAGTTGGCACCGAATCACATCCGACCATCCCAACATGACCTCCTCTGATACTGGTCCTCTATGCTGTATCCGCATCTCTTGTAACCTTCTTTGGAATTCCTCTTCCATGGAGACTGGTATCTGCACCTCTCCTCTCTCTTTAGTTGGTGCTGCTGTGACTTCAGCTGCTGCAGCACTTCTTCTCTGTAGCAAGGTGGCATTCAGAGCCGCTATAACTCGGTCCCTGATCTCCGGTGGAGGGTTAGGACCATAATGTGTCAGTCTTATGTTAACAGCTCGATCAAAACTTGCTTCTTCGGGTGTCCTGTCTGTTACGGCGGGCCTTTTAGCTCTATCCATTTCGACCAGTTCTGCGATAATGTCCCTTTTCTTATGGTTGCTGGTAGTGATGAGCGGAATACGCCATATTCGATTTCGCGATATTTCGCGAAAATTTTTAGAATATTTTATAAAAAAAAAAAATTGCGAATTTTCGCCAATGCGAATTTTCGCTAATGCGAAATTTCGCGATTTTTTTTTTTTTATAAAATATCACGAATATTCGATATTTACGAATATTCGGTATATTTTATAAAAAAAAAAAAAAAAAAAGCGAAATTTCACATATGCGGTCGCGACGATTCGTTAATATCGAATATTCGTGATATTTTATTAAAAAAAAAAAATGCGAATTTTCGCCAATGCGAATTTTCGCCAATGCGAAATTTCGCTAATGCAAAATTTTGCGATTTTTTTTTTTTTTATAAAATATCACGAATATTCGATATTTCCGAATATTCGCTATATTTTATAAAAAAAAATAAAAAATTGCGAAATTTCGCTATTGCGAAATTGATTGCAACTTTTTTTGCGAAATTTATTGCGAAATTTATTGCGAAATTTATTGCGAAATTTGAAAAATACGAATATTCGAAATAGCGAATACTCGAATATGCAATATTCGTAGCGAATATTCGCAATGCGAATATTCGTGAGCAACACTAGTTGCTGGCCGGTCTGCCCCAGCTCTCCAGTAAGTCCATGAGGGAAGAGAACTTCATCCGTTCATACACCGTCTCCCATGTCATGTGTCCTTGTAGCCGTCCTTCTAGTGATGGAATCATCCCACCGCTGCCAACCAATGTAACGGTCACCACAGCTTACGACCTTCCATTCAACCACGACAAGCTTATCCGACACACCAACAACCAGGCAGACATGATCCATTACATTTCCCAGAATAAACGAGACTAATTCTCTAGTTTCCAAAATGTATGAATGACTTTATTGGTTTTCTTAGCTTGCTTATATATCCAGTACAGCATAATACAGTTCATCACAGGACAATGCAGTCCCCACCCCCCTATTCACTCACTGAGGATAATTCTTTAATTGGTAGCTAGACATGACGGCACCGCATCATCAATAGAGTTCAATTAACCTTGAATAATAACACAGACATCTAGTTGAATAAGTTATCTAGACAGCTTTATCACACAATGGCAGAGTCTTGTGAGAGTGGGTGCAATCAACACCTTTTCAACGGAATGTCTTTACAGTGAATAGCCAACACCTTTCAATAGCCTATTATACAAAGGTATGAGTCACTGTCTGGTTGACCTGGTCATGTCATCATGAACTCCTTGTGATATCTCAGTTCTAAAATGAAGTATTAATAATGTCACATCTGTAATATATGAATTATGATTCTTTGTCACCCTATGGCCCTAGTGGACATAAGGTGACCCTAGACATAGGAATATCTCAGTCTGTCACGGTGCATTCCTTTACAGACTATAAAAAAAAAGTAATTAATACTACTTGCGCAAGTTCTGTGTGGCAACATTATGTCGAATATTTTAGTGGTGGTGGGGGGCCATTATTGTTTTGTGAAAGAAATTTTTTAGAAAAAAGGGCACCCCTCAAACATACTGTAATTGGAGCGCAACAAGGAGCCACGTGCAAAGTATTGCATCAAAAATTGTTATTAGGCGCCCCTGTTAAACAGGGGCAGAAAAATTGTGCCTTGGGCACAACACAACACTTGCAACCCCTCCCAATAACTCCAATTGGAGCGCAACAAGGAGCCACGTGCAAAGTATTGCATCAAAAATTGTTATTAGGCGCCCCTGTTAAACAAGGGCAGAAAAATTGTGCCTTGGGCACAACACAACACTGCAACCCCTCCCAATAACTCCAATTGCTATCAGCAAGAAAAGTGAGGAGGAGAAGGATATTCCATCAGCAGCATAAGAGGATAGTCACACAGCATCAGCATACGCAGTCTAAAAGGGATCCGACATTTCAACAAAAAGATATTATTCATTAATATCAGCATCAGGTGCTTGGTAGCTGGTGTTGATCCAAGCCTGATTCATTTTGATGAAGGTCAGTCGATCAACAGAGCCGGTGGAGAGGCGCACCCTGTGATCAGTCACAAAGCCTCTAGCAGCACTGAATGTCCGTTCTGAAAGAACACTGGATGCAGGGCAAGCCAGTAGCTCAATTGCGTACTGGGCAAGCTCTGGCCAGTGATCCATCCTCAAGACCCAGTAAGCCAGAGGATTTTCGGTGGGGAAGGTGTCCAAGTCGGATCTTGCCCCTAGGTATTCCCGCACCATGTAAACCAGACGCTGGCAATGGTTGCTGGTACCGGTCAGACCTTGGTGCTGCGGATTAAAAAACTGCCTGAACGCATCGGTCAGACGACCACCTTCTCCACCGCCCCTTCTGTGACTCACCGAAGCCTCAGCAAGACGTTGTCCAGAGCCAGGTTTTGGTAAACCCACTGGTTCTGGGAACGCATTACACAGACCCTTCTGCAAGGCCTCCCGCAGAAGTTTCATCTTCTGCTCCCTCTGCGATGGCAACATAAGGTCCGCAACCTTACTCTTGTAACGTGGATCAAGGTGAGTCGCCAGCCAGTAATGATCCCTCTCCTTAATAGCACGTACACGAGGATCCTTACGCAGGCTTTGCAGGATCAGGGAGGCCATGCAGCGTAAGTTTGCAGAGGCATTCGGGGCACAGTCCTCTGGGTCACTGAGGATGACAGGATCCACAGGCACCTCATCCCAGCCATGTAAAAGTCCACGTGCTCCTTGGGACTGTAAATGATCCCTTGAAGACTGCTGCTGCTGAGTGCTAGGCTCCACCTCCATGCTGCTGATACAATCCTCCTCCTCCTCCTCCTCCTCCTCTTCCTGTGTGCTAGGTGGGCAAGCAGGACCACTGTCTGGGTAAAGGGGGCCCTGAGAGGTAAGGAAGTCCTCCTCTTCCTCCCTCTGTTCTGCCTCAAGGGCCCTGTCCATTATTCCACATAGCATGTGCTCCAACATGTGAATAAGAGGGACAGTCTCACTGATGCATGCACTGTCACTGCTCACCATCCTTGTGGCCTCCACAAATGATGACAGGACAGTGCATGCATCCCTGATCAAGGCCCACGGGCGTGGGGAGAAAAAAACTAGCTCCCCTGACCCAGTTCTGCTGCCATATTGGCACAGGTACTCATTGATGGCCCGTTGCTGCGTGTGCAGCTGCTGCAGCATGGCCAACGTTGAGTTCCATCTGGTGGGCATGTCACAAATTAGGCGGTTCTTGGGCAGGTTGTATTCCCTTTGGAGGTCTGTCAGCCGAGCAGTGGCATTATATGACCTTCGAAAATGCACACAGACTTTCCTGGCTTGCTTCAGGACATCCTGCAAGCCTGGGTACCTGCCCAAGAACCGCTGCACCACCAAATTGAGGACATGCGCAAAACAGGGCACGTGGGTGAGTTTTCCCTGTCGCAGGGCAGAGAGGAGGTTGGTGCCATTATCGCTGACCACCATTCCAGGCTTCAGCTGGCGTGGCGTCAACCACCTCTCAGCCTGACCCTGCAGAGCTGACAAAACCTCTTCCCCAGTGTGGCTTCTGTCTCCCAAGCACACCAGCTCTAGCACCGCATGGCATCTCTTGGCCTGCATTTCTGCGTATCCCCTCGTACGCCTACGGAGCACGGCTAGTTCGGAGAAAACATCACCACAGGAAGAGGCCACAGAGGAAGAAGAAGAGGAGGGGTGGAGGAGAGAGGTGTGTCACAAGCAGTAGTAGTGCTTTGGAGGCGTGGTGACGGAACAACCTCCAAAACTACTGGACCTTGGCCTGGGTCCTTTCCAGCTGCCAGCAGAGTCACCCAATGCGCCGTAAAAGACAGGTAACGTCCCTGTCCATGCCTGCTGGACCATGAGTCAGCGGTAATATGCACCTTACTACTGACCGCCCTGTCCAGCGAGGCATGGACATTGCCTTCCACATGCTGGTAGAGAGCCGGAATAGCCTTCCGTGAGAAAAAGTGGCATTTTGGTACTCGCCACTGAGGTACTGCACATTGCACAAACTCACGGAAGGGGGCAGAATCTACCAACAGAAAAGGTAGCAGTTGAAGTGCTAGCAATTTCGCTAAGCTAGCATTCAACTGCTGGGCATGTGGATGGCTGGGATTGTACTTTTTTCGGCGCTGCAGCAGCTGGGGCAGAGAAATTTGCCTGGTACTATCAGTAGATTGACCGCTACTACTAGCTTGTGACACACCTATTTCTACACCTTCACTGCAGGCTTCAGAGAGGACTGGGGGTCTACTGGGGTTGGAGGTCCCAGAAGGGCAAGGGGGCAGGGGCGGACTGACCATTGAGGAACTCGGGCACTGCCCGAGGGCCCCATGCCACTAGGGGGCCCCATCAGGGTTGCCAGGCTCATTAAAGCCAGGGACAGTATGTAAAAATCTGTGTTTTTTTTACATCTGTCCCTGAAATGTCCAAAACCTACATGCTTTTGATGTGAAAATCCCGAGATTTTAGCTGCCCCGCCTCTGTACTGCCACCTGGCTTGGTGGCCATCTGTAAGCCTGGGGGCCCCATGATCTTCTATGGCCCGGGGGCCCCATGAGTTGTCAGTCCGCCCCTGCAAGGGGGGTACACTTTTGTCTTTGGTGTGGGTCTTTCTGGTGTGCTTGCCAACGGGCTGCATGGCAGGTCGACATATGTCTGGACAAGCATGTGGTACCCAGGCGGTTGATGTTTTGCAAATAGCAAATGTACGATCTTGTGGACATGTTTCAAAAAAGGCCCACACCAAAGAACTTTTGCTGTACCGGTCAGACACAGCAGCGCCATGCACAAGCGCCGTAGATGTGCGCTGTAATGCAGTGGGTGTGACCTTAAGCTGACCCCTGGAGGGCATCCTGCCTCTTTGGAGATGTGCCTCGTCCTCCTCCTCATCATCCTCCTCCTCCTCCTCTGTCCTATCAGGCACCCACGTAGAGTCAGTGACCTCATCATCCCCTCCCTCCTCATCACTGTCTACAACCTGGCAGTATGCTCCAGCTGGGGGAACATCATCACTGACAAATTGCTGTCCCTCTCGGCCACCCCCTCTCCCTGGCCTCACATCAATGCCTTCCTCTATCAGTGTTCCGTCATCGGAGTCTTCAAAATGCTGCGCATCTTCCTGCAGCATGTACCCAACACTGTGTTAAAAACAGTTTGGGGGACTCCTCAGGAGGACATGGTGGTACTAGGGAAGTATTGTGTGAAGCCATTGTGCAGAGGGAAAAGGACGCCTTGGCAGCTGCTTTGCCAGATAAACTTTGATCAGTCTGTGTGAGAGAGGATGAGGATGGCTTGGTCATCCACTCTACTAACTTCTCTGCATGTTGAGGCTCAACACAGCCAGCTCCCGAAAAGAAGGACGAGCGGCCACGGCCACGGCCACGTGCTAAAGAGGATGCACCACATCCACTACCAGCGTTACCTCTACATGCAGAGCCTGCTTGCCCTCGTGACTCTCTGCCTCTCTTTGTTGTCCTTCCAGACATATTTATGCGTTCAGGTGGTATGTAACAGCACAAGCGCAGTGACACCAACTGCGTTCAGGTGGTATGTAACAGCACAAGCGGAGTCACACCAACTGCGCTCAGGTGGTATGTAACAGCACAGGTGCGGTGACACTAACTGCGCTCAGGTGGTATGTAACAGCACACGTACAGTGACACTAACTGCGCTCAGGTGGTATGTAACAGGACAGGTGCGGTGACACTAACTGCGCTCAGGTGGTATATAACAGCACAGGTGCGGTGACACCAAATGCGCTCAGGTGGTATATAACAGCACGCGTACAGTGACACTAACTGCGCTCAGGTGGTATATAACAGCACAGGTGCGGTGACACCAAATGCGCTAAGGTGGTATGTAACAGCACACGTGCGGTGACACCAAATGCGCTAAGGTGGTATGTAACAGCACACGTGCGGTGACACCAAATGCGCTCAGGTGGTATGTAACAGCACACGTGCGGTGACACCAAATGCGCTCAGGTGGTATGTAACAGCACACGTGCGGTGACACCAAATGCGCTAAGGTGGTATGTAACAGCACACGTGCGGTGACACCAAATGCGCTCAGGTGGTATGTAACAGCACACGTGCAGTGACATTAAATGCGCTCAGGTGATATGTAACAGCACACGTGCAGTGACAACAAATGCGCTCAGGTGATATGTAACAGCACACGTGCGGTGACACCAAATGCGCTCAGGTGGTATTAAACAGCACACGCACAGTCAGAGCGACTGCGTTTCTGTGCAATTCAATAGCCCACTTGCATTAACAGCAACTGCCTTTCTGTGCAAATAAATAGCACACTTGCAGTAACAGGTAATGCGTCTATGTGCAATTAACTAGCACACGTTAACCAACACGTTAGAGCATCAAGCACAATCTCCTGCCTGACAGATACTAATAGGAGAACTAGCTAAGCTATACAGTTTTTAAATATATTGACAACTACTAGGGATGTCAATATATTCTCTACATCTATCTATGTGAAAAGACACTGGGGCTGATTTACTAATGAAGCTGTGCTGCGCCGGTACATGCCTTAATACGTGCGCTGGATGAAGCCCTAATTAGGCGCATGAACCGGCCGCAGCAGCAGCGCGATGTAATTGATAAGTAAAGCTGCCGCCGAACTCCCTGTATAAGTCTATGGGGGAAATCTTAATTGTGAATTTTAAAGGCTAATCTGCAAGTTTTGTCCTAAAAAGTGTTTGGGGACCTCAGTCCTGCCCCAGGGGACATGTACCAATGTTTTTTTGTTTTTTTTTAAATGGCCGTTTTTTCGGGAACAGTGATTTTAATAAAGCTAAAAGTGCAATAATAAAAGTGTAATTTTTCTTTAAATTTCGTACTATGGGGGGCTCTAATGTCAGCATGTGAAAAAGCGCATTTTTTCCCGTGGTTAGAACTGTCTCTGCACAAAATGACATTTTTCAAAGCAAAAAAGCCGTTTAAAACTGACTCGCGGCTATAATGAATTGTCGGCTCCCGGCAATTGCAGGAGAATTCATTCATTAAAAAAACGAAAAAAAAAGCGTGGGGGTCCCCCCAAATTCAATAACCAGACCCTTTAGGTCTGGTATGGATATTAAGGGGAACCCCGCCGTCAATTTAAAAAAAAAATGACGTGGGGTTCCCCCCAAATATCCATAACCAGACCCTTCAGGTCTGGTGTGGAATTTAAGGGGAACTCCACCCCAAATTAAAAAAAAAATGGCGTGGAGTCCCCCCTAAAATCCACACCAGACCCCTTATTCGAGCACGTTGACCTGGCCGGCCGCAGAAAAGAGGGGGGGACAGAGCGCGCCCCCCCTCTCCTGAACCACACCAGGCCACATGTCCTCAACATTGGGAGGGTGTTTTGGGGTGCCCCCCAAAACACCTTGTCCCCATGTTGATGAGGACAAGGGTCTCTTCCCCACAACCCTTGCCCGGTGGTTGTGGGGGTTTGCGGGCAGGAGGCTTATCGAAATCTGGAAGACCCCTTTAACAAATGGGCCCCCCAGATCCCGGCCCTCCCCTGTGTGAAATGGTAATGGGGTACCTTGTACCTCTACCATTTCACGAGACAAAAAAAATGTAAAGGGTTAAAAACGACAAGAGCCGGTTTTTGACAAGTCCTTTATTATCTTCTTTCTTCTTTCCTTCGGGTTTCTTCCTTCTTCTTCCTCTGCTTCTGTCTTGGGTCTTCTATTCCCGCATCTTGCCCGGCGTGTTCTTCCATCTTCTGCTCCTCCCGCTGTCCTTTTTTTTAAATTTTTGGGTGGAGTTCCCCTTAAATTCCACACCAGACCTGAAGGGTCTGGTTATGGATATTTGGGGGGAACCCCACATCATTTTTGTGACAAAATTGACGGCGGGGTTCCCCTTAATATCCATACCAGACCTAAAGGGTCTGGTTATTGAATTTGGGGGGACCCCCACGCTTTTTTTGTTCGGGTTTTTTAAGAATGAATTCTCCTGCAATTGCCGGGAGCCGACAATTCAATATTGCCGCGAGTCAGTTTTAAACGGCTTTTTTTTTTTTTTTCAGAATGTCATTTTGTGCAAAGACATATTTCTAACCACAGGAAAAGTGCGCTTTTTCACATGCTGACATTCCCCCCCCCCCCCCCCCTCATGGTACGAATTTTAAAATAATTTTTCAAATGACGTGGGGTTCTATCCAAATTCCATTACAGGCCCTTAGGGTCTGATATGAATATTAAGGGGAACCCCGCCGTCATTTGTTTGAAAAAAATGACGTGGGGTTCCCCCCAAATATCCATAACCAGACCCTTCAGGTCTGGTGTGGAATTTAAGGGGAACTCCACCCCAAATTAAAAAAAAATGGCGTGGAGTCCCCCCTAAAATCCACACCAGACCCCTTATCCGAGCATGTTGACCTGGCCGGCCGCAGAAAAGAGGGGGGGACAGAGCGCGGCCCCCCCCTCTCCTGAACCGCACCAGGCCACATGCCCTCAACATTGGGAGGGTGTTTTGGGGTACCCCCCAAAACACCTTGTCTCCATGTTGATGAGGACAAGGGTCTCTTCCCCACAACCCTTGCCCGGTGGTTGTGGGGGTCTGCGGGCAGGAGGCTTATCGAAATCTGGAAGACCCCTTTAACAAAGGGGCCCCCCAGATCCCGGCCCCCCCCTGTGTGAAATGGTAATGGAGTACACTGTACCTCTACCATTTCACCAAAAAAAAGTGTCAAGTGTAAAAAACGACAAGAGCCGGTTTTTGACAAGTCCTTTATTATCTTCTTCTTTTCTTCTTTCCTTCGGGTTTCTTCCTCCATCTTCTTCTTCCTCTGCTTCTGTCTTGGGTCTTCTATTCCCCCATCTTGCCCGACGTGTTCTTTCATCTTCTTCTCCTTCCGCTGTCCTTCTCGTCCGCATCTTCTTCTTCTTCTTGTTTTTCTTCGCTAGAGGCGCTGCTTCCAATTGAAATCGCCGCTGTCTGCCGGACCACGCCCCCCTCTGACGCCACAGACAAGCTCTTAGGAAAGTCCCCGTGTGCTGCATGTGCGTCAGAGGGGGGCGTGGTCACATGTCCCAGAAAGCGGGCAATTCAATTGGAAGCGGCGACTCTGGCAAAGAAAATGCCGCGCACAAGCTTCAAATTGAATTGCCCGCCCTCTGACATGTGACCACGCCCCCCTCTGACGCACTTGCAGCACACTCCTAAGAGCTTGCCTGTGGCGTCAGAGGGGGGCGTGGTCCGGCAGACAGTGGGGATTTCAATTGGAAGCGGCGCCTCCGGCGAAGAACAAGAAGGAGAAGATGCGGACGAGAAGGACAGCGGGAGGAGCAGAAGATGGAAGAACACGCCGGGCAAGATGCGGGAATAGAAGACCCAAGACAGAAGCAGAGGAAGAAGAAGGAAGAAACCCGAGGAAAAGAAGAAAGAAGAAAATAAAGGACTTGTCAAAAACCGGCTCTTGTCGTTTTTTACACTTGACACTTTTTTTTTTTTGGTGAAATGGTAGAGGTACAGTGTACCCCATTACCATTTCACACAGGGGGGGGGGGGGCGGGATCTGGGGGGCCCCTTTGTTAAAGGGGTCTTCCAGATTTCGATAAGCCTCCTGCCCGCAGACCCCCACAACCACTGGGCAAGGGTTGTGGGGAAGAGACCCTTGTCCTCATCAACATGGGGACAAGGTGTTTTTGGGGGTACCCCAAAACACCCTCCCAATGTTGAGGGCATGTGGCCTGGTGCGGTTCAGGAGAGGGGGGGGGGGCGCGCTCTGTCCCCCCCTCTTTTCTGCGGCCGGCCAGGTCAATGTGCTCGGATAAGGGGTCTGGTGTGGATTTTAGGGGGGACTCCACGCCATTTTTTTTTTATTTGGGGTGGAGTTCCCCTTAAATTCCACACCAGACCTGAAGGGTCTGGTTATGGATATTTGGGGGGAACCCCACGTCATTTTTTTTTTAAACTTGACGGCAGGGTTCCCCTTAATATCCATACCAGACCTAAAGGGTCTGGTTATTGAATTTGGGGGTACCCCCACGCTTTTTTTTTGGTGTTTTTTTTGAATGAATTCTCCTGCAATTGCCGGGAGCTGACAATTCATTATTGCCGCGAGTCAGTTTTAAACGGCTTTTTTCCTTCAGAATGTCATTTTTCACATGCTGACATTACACCCAGGGCTGCCATCGGGGGGTACAGGCAGTACACCTGTAAGGGGCCCGGGGGTCCGGAGGTGCCCAGATGCCTGGAGGCCCCCCAGCGCCCCAGATGGTAACCCCCCTCTTTTTTTTTTTGTATGTATATTTTTTAGTATATTTTTTTAGGATTTTTTATTAAAGGGCCAATTTTTGGAATTGAATTTTTTTTTAGCTGTCTGGAGGTCCCCAGGGGCCCAGAGGCCCCCAGGGCCCCGGGTGGCAACCCCAATATTTTTTGTTATTAAAGGGCCAATGTTTTTTTTTAGGGGTCTGGAGGTCCCCAGTGGCTCCAGATGACAACCCCCCCCCTCTTTTTTTAAAAAAAATACAAAAAATTATATATTTTTATATATTTTTTTGTTATTTTTTTAACATATATATATATATATATATATATATATATATATATATAATATAATTATGAAAGGGCCCAGAGGGCCCCAGATGACAACCTTTTTGCTTATAAAAATGTTATAAACATTTTAGATTTTCCCCAGGTTTTTTTTTTTTCTTTAATTTATTTTTTAAAGTGTATTTTGTGCGTGAAGTCGAGAGAGAGGAGCTGGGACTTGCAATCGCCATCCTTCTCCATGCCCCCGGTGGCAATGGCGGGTGTGAGGGGGGTCTCCCACTCACCCCACCATACCTGCTACACTTGGGAGCCCGATGGGACAGAGGGACTCCCCCTATGAGGGAGTCTAGCCCACCCAGCCAGCCCTGTGCGGGTTTCCTCCCACAATCTAAAAATATGCTGTAAATTGGATCATGTCTAAATAAGCCCTAATATGCAGTAGGATATTTAGGTTTTGTGCTGCCCTAGGCCTGACCAAATTTTGGCACCCCCTAATAGAAAAATGACCCACCCTTCCTGTCAAGGCCACACCCTGTTTTTTTATGACCCACCCAGGAATTTTCAGGGGACACACACAAGTTCTGTAGGGGGGGGGCACAGGAGTCCCTTAATTTGCCTAGTTTTTCGATCACTTCCTGTTTGGCTATGGGGCAGGAAGTGAAGGCCAATCTCCCCAAACGGACAGGGATAATACAAAATAAACTGACAGGGCTTATAACCCCCCCCCCCCAACTCTATCCAAAATGAAAGAAAACAACAAAAACAAAAGTGATGCTTATAGTTCCAGTTTAACCCCAAATTTCAGATCATTTTATTGAGAGGCTTAAGAAAATAACCATGCCAATAGGCCAGGATCCAGCGTTGCTAATATGTATGAATGTGTGTTAGGGACCCCCACAAACACCACCCAATGTTAAATCAACAATTTTCTTGTTTGTTTTGGGGATGCCTGCACCCCTGATAGGGTAAAGACACCTCACAAATGTTGTCACTTTCTACTTAATTCATTCACTTCCTGCCACATAGCCAAACAGGAAGTGAGGGAAAAAACCTGAGTAATATTTTGTTGGGGACACACAGATCAATATAAATAGTTTCCCATTTTGGAAATTGCATTTTGCTGTGTACACCCCAAATTAGTAGGATCTTGGACTTTGGGGTCCATTTACTAAAGGCAAATCCACTTTGCACTACAAGTGGACAAGCAAGGAAGAAAAATAAAAACTTGGCGGGATTGGAAGTAAAAACCATCAGTGCTTCCCTTCTGATTTTCATTGCCTACGCTTCTACTGCAGAGCGGCTTTGCCTTTACTAAACCCCAAAGTAACTAATCATTTGGGGTGTACACTGCAGTGCAATTTGCTTAATGGGGACACTAGTTAGATTGACCTGTGTCCCGAAGAAAAGACCATTGGTAGGGTTTTTACCTCACTTCCTGTTCAGCTGTGTGACAGGAAGTGAAGCCAATTTTAGGAAAAGGGACACAAAGCCCAACCTAAAAACACTAGCAGGGGTTCTAACACTCAATTGGCTTCCCTCAAACAACCCACAATTAGAATAGGATTGTCTTGTGCTAGTTTCAAGCACAGCGCTGTAAATCAGCACTTCAAGCCTGTCCACCAATACACCACCCCCCCCCCCCCCTCCAAACAGGCCCTGTTTGCAGCTTTTCCTACATCTTGCACATGTGCTTTAAAAAGTCAGTCTGGACATCAATTCTAGGAAACAATACTTACCGCTTTGTCCTTCCTTTTCTGGTGACTAAACATTTCATGCATACACACCAGGAAAGAGCTTAGAGACAAATCACACTTGATGGTTTAGGCCCAAACTATTTCAGCTGCAGCGGTTGAAATCCATAGCATGAAAAAATATCACAAAACAAACTTCAAAATTTGAAAGTAATTTCATTGGTCCACAAAACAAGGAAAGCAAAAAACAAAAAATTACAAATAAACACACAAAATAAATATAAAAAAAACTAAAAACAAAAAAGACCAACGGTTATTTCAGTCATTGGAAAATAAATCATGCTTTTGAAATAACATGATAGACCCACAGGATTAAAACATTAGTCATTAACATCTTGAGAAACATTTAGCAAAATTATGCAGCAGACAAAACATCAAAAAAAAAAAAATTGCTCCAAAACATCTCTGTTTCGCTCCACCATTCCACTTCAGAAGAGAGAGACTATTCAGCTCAACGCTCATTCACTGTCTCCAAGTCTTACATCATCGTGGCAAAGGCTAATTATTAATCAACATCCTCCATTTTTTAAACTTCCAGATACCTTCGGCATCTACACCCTTCTTTTTATCCAACATGAAAAAAAGGTACAACTTGCTTAGCCATAATCCTATACATTGTTTGCTGTCTAACGAAACCTGTTTAAATACATACAAGTTACGTGCATTCCACAACACTTCCTTTAATGCACATAACACTAACCACAATACTCTCTGTTTATCTTTTTCCAGTTTCCCCAAGCCATACATCATCATTTTCCACTCACTCACCTTCACTCCTGTTATTTCTTTTATCAGATCTTGGCTCTTATTGATCACATCTTTCGCTACACCACACCCCCAGAACACATGCTCACTGTCTTCTACACCCCCACAATTCATTCTTGGACAAATATCAGACACACGCGGATCCCTACTTTTCCCAAATAGTCTAGTAGCTAGACATTCATGTAAACTCATCCATACTATCTGTCTCTGCACATTTGTCACCCCATATATACTCATTTTCTTCCATACTTCCCCCGCCACTGACGCATTAATTCCCTTAAGGTTACACACATACTCCTTCTCTATCAACCACTTCCTCACTTGCAGTTTATCCCTCTCTCCTTCTCCCAGATCTGCCAGCTTAAACTCTACCCTAAACTTTTCTAATACCCAGTAGTCGCGTGCCACCACGTAGGCCACCGGTATACTTGAATCCCTTTCCAACCACCCCCATCTCCTGAACAACCACCCACCTGAAAAGGCAATCATCCTAGCACACACTCCACATTCCTCAAAACTTTCACCACGCAAAACCAATAATTCATTAACACAAACACTCTCACATTCGGAAAACCCAACCCACCATTACATTCACGTCTACACACATATTCTCTCTTGACTCTGCCCCTTTTCGACTCCCATAAAAAGGTAAATAATAGCTTATTAATTTTCCTCAACTTTACCTCCCCAGGAGGGAAGATGTTGCTCACATACAAAATTAAAGGCAAAATTACTGCCTTGACTACTAAAACTTTCCCATAAATCGACAATTTTCTTAAACACCAAGCCCTCAACTTCCTGGCTATTTTTCCTCCCACTTCATTCCAGCATGCTTCCCCTTTCATTTCATGGTCAAACACAATACCCAAAATCCTCATTCCATCCTCAGCCTTCCCAATCTGATCATCCACACATTCCACTTGTCTCCCATACACATCCAAACTACACTTATTCCAATTCACACACATTCCCGCACTCACACAAAAAATAGACAAAAGCAACTTCACCCTTCTTACACCTACCATCGACTGACACACTGCCACCACGTCGTCCATATAACCTAAACATTTCACAATTTTTCCCCCACTCCCAGGCACCAAAAAGCCCCTCACCACCTTATCTCTCTGTATCATCCTTAACAGTGGATCAATAAAACAAATAAAGAGAATGGGGGACAGGGGACACCCCTGTCTCACCCCAGATTTAACCAAAAAGGCCCGCCCCAAACTCCTATTAACCAGAACCCGACTACTGATCCCCCGATACAACCCTGTTATTACATTCATGAGCAACTGTGGTATACCCATCCGCTTCAAAACTTCCCACAAAAACCAATGATTCGCTTTATCATATGCCTTCTCCAAGTCAAATGATGTCAGAATAACCGAACTATTCCTATCTTTACAAAAATTAATTATATCCCTAACTAAAATTAAATTCTCTGAAATCATTCGCCCCGGCACTGCACAGGCCTGCGTCTCGCTAACCATCTTACCAATGACCTTCGATAATCTCCTCGCTATCATTTTTGCAAAAACCTTGTAGTCTGAATTAAGCAAGGAGATGGGCCTCCAATTCCGGATATCCTTCTTATCCCCTTTCTTATAAATTAATACCACTACCCCCTCTCATGGATTCGGAAATAATGCCTTTCCCTCATCTATGTAACTAAATACCTCAACCACATCCTGCCTAATAATATGCCTTCAAAATACTTTAAAAAACTCACTTGGTAAGCCATCCCCTCCTGGGGTTTTATTAGCCCCCATGCTTATCACTGCTTCCCGCACCTCCTCCTCACTCACCGATTTCTGCAAAAAAACCTTATCACCCTCATCTAAATTATCCTCTACCATATCAATCATTCTAGTATCTGACTCATCAACACACACTCCCTCATACAACCGTTCATAAAATTTAGACACGCATTCCAGCACATTCTCCCCCTTACATTCCCTCCCTCCATCATACACACTCTCAAAAACTCTTTTTCCTTTATAAACCTTCTTGAAAAAAAATCTAGAACATTTTTCATCCTGCTCCAGATGTTTAACTCTCGTTTGAAAAATAATTTGTTTTCCTCTTTCAGTTAATACCTCTTTAATCCTCTTCCTAACATGGTCTATTTCATCGGCCATGTCATAGCCCATATTTCTAAATGAATATAATGTAGCCAATCTGGCTTGTAACTGAGAATATCTTCTTTTCTCACTGCTACTTTTATCCCTACTCTTTTTTTGAAAAAATAATTTAATTTTCCATTTAACCCAATCCCACCACCCCAAAATATTATCAAAATCTTTTTTCCTATTTACCCATCTACTATACACATTACTAAAATGGGCTTTGACATGCTCGTCATGCAACAATAAATTATTTAACCTCCAAACCCCCGAACCAAACTTAATACAATCCCCCATATTCAAATCAACATACACTGCTACATGGTCTGAAAAAATTACCGGCCTGTGCTTAACCTTAACACATTTGAACGCATCAGAAAACAAACATAAGTCGATTCTGGATCTGGTGCGCCCACACTCCGAAAAAAACGTGAAATATGGATCCACCAAACCCAGAACAATATGAGCATCATTAAGATTCAAGTCCTGAATTACCCCATTCAGCATAGCGCTACTTGCATCCAACTTAGTCTCAGCTGCTCCTATTCGATCCTTCACAAATCGGATCGTATTAAAATCACCCATGATCACACTAGGTCTCCTTCCCACTGCGTGTAACTTTAGAACTTCAAAAAACTCAAGACGTTTCTGTTTATTCACAGGAGCATATAAATTAAAAAGCCTAAACTTCTGGTTAAACAAAACTAAATCTGCCATAATTAATCTTCCTGGTACTAATACCACATGAGACATAATGCGAATATTCCTATTTGTAATAATAATGCCTACCCCAGCATTCCTAGTATCCCCAACTGCCGACCATATGTACTCCACCACCCACTCCGGAGGCTTGGGTGGCCGATTAAAAAAACACTCCTGTAGGCAGGCGATGTCTCCTCCATTGACCTTCAAGTCCTCAAAAACAGCACACTGTCTAGCAGGAGACCCAAAGCCCCTCACATTGAGGGACACCAGCTTGATGCTCATTCACATGCAAATGTGCATCATTCACCCCCAGATCTATCACTTAAGCCAGAAAACTGGCATACATTCCTCAGGGCCACAACGCTTTCATCAACCAAAAATTCCTGACTTGGCGACAATGTGGCTGGCTGTAAAATTTCTGGAGTCCCTGGATTTAATGCTGATGATTCTATCTCCCCTCCCTCCTCCGCCAGGACCTCAAAGGGGTTGCTTGTTATAACTCCGGCTGCCTCTACCTTCAATTTTTTAGCCCTTCTGTTCTTAGGGCTCTCCCAAGCGTCCACCTTAGTCTTGGCACTCAGTGTCTCCATCTTTTCTACCTCTTCTGGAGCTTCCTGCACCTCCGGCTCCCACTGTAAGGCTGCTGCCAATTCCTCCATAGCCTCCTCCACGGCCCTCTCAACCTCTTCTCCACTCTCCATTGTTAATGGGTCCACACTGGAGGGTGGTACTTCTACTCTTTCCTCCTCTTTCTCCTCCACACCCTGGTGTTCCTTCTCTTCCACCACCACCTCCTCCTTTTCCACCACCTCCTCCTCCTCTTCCTCCTCTTCTTCCAGCCTTTCAGGAGAGTCAGACAGCACCTGAGTGGACACTGGCCGTCCACCCTCAGCGGTGCGCCTGACAGCTTCAGCATAAGAGACATAGGCCCTTCTTACTCTTGGACAATTTTTAACTGTGTGATCACGCAGTCCACATGTATCACAGGCCCGTTTAACCAAGCAAGCCCCAGCCTCATGTCCCTCCTCCCCACAGTTCCGACAGTGCATCTCCACATTGCATTCATCCCTGGTATGCCCAAATTTATGGCATCTCCTACAATATGTTGGTTGGCCAGGGTAGTATAGAAACCCTCTATTCCCTGCTATTGAGAAATTAGCTGGTGGATGCCGCACTCCACCAATCCCTTCAGAATCCACCTTCAACTTGACAAAAAACTTTAATTTGCCATTAAAAATCCCCAACCGATTAGACAGTCTGAAGCCTCCCTTCACTGAAGAGCAGTATCTCCTTAAAAAGGCTACTACCAAAGCAATGTCTGTGAAGGGGTTAAATAAATGAACCACCAGTGGTTTCTCCTCCATAGCATACAAGGGTTCCACTATAAAGGGTCTAATGGATTCATGATTAGCTTTCTCCAAGTCCTTACATTTCTCAATAACTTCAGTGCAGAAATTGCTATGCACAAAGGAGACATCATAATACCTTGGTGCTGCATGATCCTGGATGCAATAAATGTGCCGTGGTTCCAGACCGACAGATTCCTCCAACAAATTCTTTACAAGGAACTCCAAACTTACCCTCTGTAAATGAGCAGGCATAACCTGAAAGCGCAAGGTGTTCTGAATCCCTCTTCGCTCCATTGAGCTTCAGACAGGACAAATTCAGCCAGCAAATCTGTCCCCTCTGAGGGCAGCTGACACGTGCAGTATCCACGCTTTTTATAACATGTGTGCTAATGAACCAATTGGAAACACATGAAGAAATGTCAGCCTCTAGTTTGTGTGCACTTGTAACTGCTTACACCTGTTAAGGATGTCCTTAAATTACTAAGCCAAAAAAACAGCTTTCTGAGCATGCTCAGAAAGATGCATGTCATTTTCAGGCTCAGACAACCAGCTTCTTTTTCTAAGTGTTCGAGCATGCCCAGTTCACTCGAAATGCAGTACCAGAATCAAATCTGCAATGGCGGATGAAAGCATTAGAGGTGTTTAATTTTTTTTTGGTCCCCCTGAAGTGATGCTTTACAAGCTGAAGGGGAGGTCTTATAGAATTTTTACGTAACAAACATAAATAATAATAATTTAAACGCCCCTGTCCCTAGTAGCTCGCAGTCAGAAGCGAACAAGCAGCATTTTTTTTGTTTCCGGTTACCAGTTTAGATTTACAGATGAGGTCTAGTGCTAAAAGTATTCCTCTTGCTGTTACGCACGCTATGATACCTCACATGTGTGGTTTGAAGGATGTTTCCATATGTGGGCGGGCCTTAAATGTGTAAGCCCCGCCCACATATTGAACCCCCGTTCAAACCCCACATGTGAGGTATCATAGCGTACGTTAGAGCGAGAGCAATACTTTTAGCACTAGACCTCCTCTGTAAATCTAAACTGGTAACCTGAAACACATAAAAAAGCGTTGCCTATGGGTATTTTCAAGTACTGAAGTTTGGCGCCATTCCATGAGTGTGTGCAATATTAAAGTGTAACATGTTGGGTATCTATTTACTCGGTGTAACATCATCTTTCACATTATGGCCATAAATTGGGCTAACTTTAGTGTATTCTTAATTTGTAACCACTTGAGCCCCAGAGCATATTACTGGTCACTGACGGGGCCAGTTTTTTGCATTTCAACACTGCGTCATTTTGACTGACAATTGCGTGGTTGTGCGACGTGGCCCCCAAACAAATTTGGCGTCCTCATTTTTTTTTTTTTTTTTTTTTTGGTGGTATTTGATCACCTCTGCGTTTTTTCTTATTTTTGCTTGACCCAAAAATATAGCGACAATTTGGTAAATAAAAAAACATCTTTTTTACTGTTTGCTATAATAAATCTCCCCCAAAATATATTCAAAAAATGTTTGCCCTCAGTTTAGGCCGATAAGTATTCTTCGACATATTTTTGGTTTGCAAAAAATCACAATAAGCGTTTGATTGGTTTGGGCAAAAGTTCTAAGTAGGGGTTGGTCTTATGGGTTTTTTAGGAATAATTTTTTGTTTTACTAGTAATGGTGGCTATCATTGTTTTTTCTGGCTACTGCGACATTGTGGCGGACACATTTTTGTGAGATTTGGCATTTTTCTAGCGAGCAATGGTATAGAAATGCATTGCTTACTATAAAAATGACACTGGCAGGGAAGGGGTTAACACTAGGGGCGCGGAAGGGGTTGAATATGTTACCTGGGTGTGTTCTAACTGTAAAGGGGGTGGGACTGTGTAGGGGAAATGACAGATCGCTGTTCATACATTGTAGGGACAGACGAGCAGGCATTCCCCCCCCCCTGACAGGACCGGGATAAAGGGGAACTCCACCCCAAATTAAAAAAAAAACGGCGTGGGGGTCCCCCTTCAGGTGCACAACAGGCTCTTAGATTTGATCTGGAACATAAGGGGTTAAACCCACGCCAAAAACGGCGTGGGGTTCCCCCTCAGATCCAGACCAAACCCTTCTCCCAGGCACGCAGTCTGGCCGGACAGGAATGGGGGTGGGGACGAGCGAGCGCCCCCCCCCCTCCTGAGCCGTACCAGACCACATGCCCTCGACATGGGGGAGTGTGTGCTGTGGGGGAGGGGGGCACTGCCCCCCCACCCCAAAGCACTCTTGTCCCCATGTCGATAGGGACAAGAGCCTCTTCCCGACAACCCTGGCCGTTGGTTGTCGGGGTATGCGGGCGGGGGGCTTATCAGAATCTGAGAGCCCCCTATATTAAGGGGGCCCCCAGATTCTGGCCCCCCACCCTATGTGAATGAGTATGGGGTACATCGTACCCCTACCCATTCACCGGGTGGAAAAGTGTAAACACAAAAAAACCACACAGAAAAAAATAATTTATTAGTCAGCTCCGGGGGTCTTCTGCCGGGACCCCCCACCACCAGCCCATTGGGCCCCGGGCTTCGCCGTTTTCTGCCGGGGGGGACACCCACCGATGCTCTCCGCCATGTCCAGCCAGGCCCCCACCCCAAAATAAGCTCTTTCAGATCCGGGGGGGGCCGGCCGAAAAAAGCAGAGAACAACGGGGGCGGAGCCCCTCGGTCTTCCAGACGTTTTCTGCCGGGGGGGCTCCAGCCCCGCACCGGTCTTCGCCGCCGCCTTCCGCCGGGGGGGACACCCACCGATGCTCTCGGCCATGTTCGGCCAGGCCCCCTACCCCAAATCAAGCTCTTTTACATCCGGGGGGGGCCGGCGGAAATGGCGGAGAACAACGGGGGCGAAACCCCTCCTCGGTCTCAGTGCAGCTCCTCCCACTGGCAGTAGTTCCGGCTCCTCCCACAGAGCTCATTCTGCTTCCTGCTGGAGAGGAGAGAAGACCTGTCTTCCAGAGCTCCTGTGTTCCAGCCTACCAGGACCAGCCTCCAGCCCCCAGCCCCCTGCCCCGGAAGAGGGGTGGGATGGCCTCCCTCAGCCCCGGAGGTGGACCGGCTTCCGGCCTCCGGAGGAGTCAACAGCACCTGCCCTCCAGCCAGACCACCGCCACCACCATCAGCAGGGAGGACCGTCTCTTCCTGGAGACCCAGGAGGGTCTCTCAGACTGGACAGCCCCTCAGCCAGGTGAGAATGAGGCAAGAACCAGGAAGAGGCGGGATAAAATCAAATCCCTGCTGGTGAGGATATCTCAGGCCTGCGTGGAAAAGATGACTACTCTCGCAGGCCTGAGGGAAAAGAGGGACAGGTGCTCCAGTAATAAGAGATCTGAATTCAAGGGGGCCATCACCACCCTAGGACTAGAAGTAAAAGAAATATGGGAATACCTGGGGGGCTTTTGCCAACGTGGGGCTGGAGAGGTGAACTTCCTAGAGGAGCTCCGGAGGACCCTCCAGCAGGCCAACCGGGAAGGGAGCCAGGCAGCGAGGAGGAGCGGGCGGTCTAAGAAGGGGTCCCAACCCCCCAAACAGCCAGGAGAGTCAGGGGAGCCTGGGTGCAGTGGGGGGGGGGCGAGTGCCGGTGGTGCAGGGCCCAGTATGGCCATAAAACCTGGGGAGGGTTCCCGGGAGCCGATCCCTCGGTCCGTGGAAGGGACTGGGGGGTTGGCGAAGTCCGGGGAGTCCAGTGATCCAGGAGGTCGCCGGGCCCAGGTGCCGCCGGCGGTACCCCCCCGCCATCTTCAGGTCAGCATACCCAGGCTCCCCCAGGATGGTCGCACTGCCACAGCTGAAGCCCGCCATGTGTCGGCTTCCATGACCCCTCAGCTTGCAGTGGAGCGGGAGGATCTGGCCATGGAAAGGCCAGGGACTGCTCCTGCGGCTGCTATGTCATCGGGAGAGAGGCAGACACATGGTGGAGGCATTGTGCTGCGGTCATCTGGAGGTAAACAGCTTGTGTGCAGTGTGGCCAAGATGGCGCCGGCTGTTGGGGGTGGAGTAGACCGGGACCCGGAAGTGACCGCCCAAGAACCGGAAGTGACCAGCCGGAACCGGAAATGACCCAGCCGGAACCGGAAGTGCCCCAGCCGGAACCGGAAGTGACCAGACCGAAACCGGAAGTGACCATACCGAAACCGGAAGTGCCCGTCCCGCGACCGGAAGTGCCCCCCCGCGAGTTTGCGGTGGTCGGTGGGGGCTCAGGGGACCTGGGGGATGAGAGGCCGGGGGTACAGGGGTGCCCAGCCCCGGACGCTGCAGCAGGCACCTCCAGGCACCCCCGGCAGGAGATGGACAGAGACGGTGAGGACGGTAAATTGGACGGTAAGCTGCCACCCCCCCAGGTCCCCATGGACACTGCCACAGGCCCCGAGGGGCTCCCTGCAGCACAGGCGGGGTGGGGGGAAAGTCAGGTGGGACCCCTCCCAGTGGACTGTATAGCATATGATTATATCCGGCAGTTGGAGGGGTCCCAGGGGGGCTCCCCCCCAGTACAGGTGGAGTCCCAAGGGGCTGGTGTGGTCGCGGAGGGGTCTGGGTGGGGGAGTTTGGTGGGGGTGGTACCCCCCTCTGCTGTGGTCCCGGGGGGGGGGGAGCCTGTAGTCAGGCCAAAGGTGGTGGGTCAGGGTGGTCAGGGTATATCAGCGGGGGTGGGTGCAACACCACCGGCAGGGATGGGGGCCCCCCCGTCCCCCCCCACTTCTGGGGGTGCTGAGGGGGGTGCCCCACTTCCGGAGAACATCTTTCGGGGGTCTCCGGAGGCCAACTTATTGTCTGCCCTAAAGGGGGGTCGCTCTTTCGCCCAGGTGTTGGGCTCTCGTGCCCCTCTGGACCACCTGTACAGCCGGTTTGGCGCCCAGAATTTCCGCGCCCCCCCTGCTGACCAGGAGAGGACGCAGGGGTCGGCGTGGACGAGGGGTACAGGTGGTCCAGAGAGGAGGCGTAGGAATGTTGTCCAGCTTCGGTACGAGGGTCCGGACCCCTGCCCCGCTCGAGGTGAGGTGGTGGGCCTGGTACTCTCCTTGGGTTTTGGGGTGGATGACCTTTTTGCTGTCATCCATCCCACCAACACACGGGAGTTTGATATAAGTTTTGTCACTCCCGTGTGTATGGAACGCTTTATCACCGGCTTTGGGTTGGTGAGGGGCGTTGACCCTTGGAAGAGGTACAGGCTCATTCCCATCTCCAGGCAGGAGGAGGTTAAGAACATCACCATCCTGGTGAGGAATGAGTCGCTCCCTCCGGAGGACATTGCCACCTGGCTCGGGAGGTACGGGCAGTTGCAGACCCCCCTGAGGAAGAACCTTGATGAGCGCGGGGTCTGGACCGGGGCTTGGTTGACCAGGATCCGGCTCAAGAGGGAGGGCAACAGTGTTGCCCACCTCCCTGGCAGCGCCTTTCTAGGCAGAGACCGGATCCTGGCGTTCTACCCGGGACAGCCCCGTCGTTGCTTCAAGTGCGGCAGCCCGACCCACATGAGCTCGGACTGCACGGTGGTCAGATGTGGCCGGTGCCACGAGTTTGGCCACCAGTCCGAGTCATGTGGGAAGATATGCTGCAACTTGTGTGGTGAGATGGGGCACCCATTTAGCAGGTGTCCCAAAGCATATCGGGGTTCTTCCTCAGGGGGGGGACCTCCCGGGCCGGGAGCGGCCGAAGCCCCCCCGGCGAGTGATGGCCGGGGGGGTGGGGATCCTGGAGCCCCTAGTACTACTCCGGAGGGACCAACAGGCCCATTGCCTCAAAGAAGGCGGAGCAGGCGTGGGCGTGGGGCTCCCCCCCCGGGGGACACGGGCTCGGTTGGCCAGGAGGCTCCCGATCCTCCGGAGGGCGGAGCCGGTGGGGAGGAGTCGGGGAGGCCTGGGGGTCCCGGGCCTGAGGGTCCGGGGCCAGGGCCTTCCTCTCCTAATGTTGCAGGGCCGATCCCCATCCCCCTTCCCTTTCCCCCTCCTCACCATTGCCCCTCCCCTCCACCTGGCCCTCCATCTGTTTCCCCATGCCCTCCTCCCTCATCTTCCCCTCCTCGTACCCCCCCCCCTCGTCCCCCCCCCTCCCAAGTCCCGTCCCCCCCCTCCCCCTTCTTCTTCCCGTCCAGCTAAGTCTGGTCCCCCCCCTGTCCTCTCCCCTGTCTCTGGCCCCCCTCCTGCCTCTTCCATTCCCCCCCCTTCTGGACCCAGAGTCTCCTCTGGCCCTGTGGCCATGGAGATGGAAGCTGCTCGAGCCTCATCCAAGAGGGAAATCTCGAGCAGCGGGTCCGAGGAGGGGGGTGGTGTAGTCATCTCGGAGAGGTGGCAGGAGTGGGAGCAGGTGAGACGCAAAAAGAAGAAGGGGAAGGCTGCCAGATCTGGGGGCGGGAAGTCCCCAGTGAAGGGTGGGGTTCCCCCAGGGGCACGAAGTGGGGTGTCCCTGGGGAACCCGTTTGGTATCTTCTCCTCCTCCTCGGGCTCAGAGGAGGAGGAAGTGTAGATATGTAAATATGTTTTTGTGTTTGTAGTATGAAGGAGAACATGACCACTTTCAATCATTCTGATGGCGGTACCCTCTCCAATACGGCTTGCGACCATTAATGTCGCAAGTATTCGTTCTGCGGGAGCTCGTTTTATGGCCTTCGATTTTCTCAGCCGTGTTGAAGCTGACATTTTGTTTTTGCAGGAGACCTGGCTGGCATCTGTGGCAGAGATGCATCTAGCAAAGAGGGAGTGGAGATGTGGGCCCTCCCTCTGGTCTCTTGCGGCCGAGCCCTGCAGTGGGGTTGCGGTCCTTTTTAAGACTGGTCCGGTGGCTTGCCGGCGAGTGATTGAAGTGGAGATCGGTAGATGTCTGGTGGTGGACGCTGTCGTGAGGGGGCAATTCCTCCGGCTCATAAATTTTTATGGGCCTCAAACTAGGAGGGAGAGGAGGAGCCTCCTTACGGCGGTTAAGCCTTATCTTTTTACGTCCCAGCAGGTGATTTTTGGTGGCGATTTCAATATGATCACTAGGCCCAAAGACCGGGCAGGTGCCGCCAACCCTCTGGGATATGATAGTATTTTTTTGAATAACGTAGTGAGGGAGGCCAGGTTGGTGGATGTGCACGTTCGTCACCTCCCCAACCTCACTGGTTTCACATTTTCCCGAGGTAGTAGTAAGAGTAGATTAGATAGGTTTTTTTTAAAGGAGGACTCTGTCTGCTCGGCTCCTGAGCTGCAGTCGGTAGAGTTCTCCGATCACTGTATGGTATCTGTGGCCCTGAATGTCGCTGACACTCCTCAGAAAGGGAGGGGTTTGTGGCGCCTGAATGGGTCGCTACTGGAGGATCCTGAGGTTAGGGAAGCCTATGAGGTTTTCTTCCTGGGCCAGACCTCGCTCCTTGAGGGCAACTGCTCCCGCCTTGAGTGGTGGGAAGTAGTTAAAAAGAGGTCTGGCGACTTTTTCCGGGAAATCTCTGGGTACAGGGCAGCTTCCAAGTACCAGGCTTACCAGAGACTACGCAGGCAGCTTGACCGCCTGGTGTCCTCTGGGGGCTCTCAGGAACAGATATCCGGTCTGAAGGCGCAGATGAAGGAGTGTCAGTACGACCGTCTCGCCTCCCTGGTTTTTGAGAGGGATTATGGGAAGTTTATCTCTCCTGATCCCTACAGGAGCTGTGGTGAGGTGGCGAGGTCGAAGGTCGTACATGGCCTGAAGGATGCCTCAGGATCTCTGGTCCGGTCCAGATCGGGGATCCTGGGTGTCGTCAGAGACCACTTTTCGGACCTCCTGAAGAAGCGGCCTCTAGACATGGAGAAAGTCAGGGAATTCCTTGATGAGACCCCGCTGGAAGTGGGGTCTGACCTTCCTGACTCTCTGACAGAAGAGATCTCGGTAGCTGAAGTTGAGCAGGCTATTAGCTCTTTAGCTTCTAAAAAGTCACCTGGGCCCGATGGGCTCACGGCCGAGTTCTACAAAACCTTTAAGAGCCTCTTGGCTCCTCATCTGAGGGACGTGTTTAGTGAATGTTTGGCCTATGGCCTGCTGCCTCCCTCAATGAGAAGGTCAGCTCTGATCCTACTGTCAAAGGGGAAAGATCCGTCTGTGGTGGAGAATTGGCGTCCGATCGCCCTTCTTACCACAGATAGGAAGATACTGGCAAAGATCTTGTTTACACGTCTGTCTGCTTTGGCGGGCAGGATGCTGTCTCCCTCTCAGCACTGCACAATTCCTGGCCGGGGCACTTTTAGTGCCGTCCTGAGCGTCCGGGAGGCTGTGGAAAGGTGCAGGGCTGATGGCAGCGAGCGGTATCTGCTTGCATTGGATCAGGCTAAGGCGTTTGATCGGGTGAACCACGAGTACCTTTGGCTGCTTCTGAGGAGATACGGTCTGCCTGATCAATTCGTTGATTGGCTGCAGGTATTGTATAGGGGAGCTGAGAGCTTCCCTCTTGTCAACGGTTGGGTGGGCCGGGCCTTTGCCGTGGACTCTGGCGTCCGGCAGGGGTGCCCGCTGAGCCCCCTCCTGTACATCTTTGCGGTCGACCCCTTCGTAAGGAGGCTAGACTGCGGGCGTCTGGGGGGGGTTCCGGTGGGACCTGTCGGGGGTCCGGTTTCGGCGGTGAGGGTTGTGGCCTATGCGGACGACGTCTCGGTGGTGGTATCTGGTCGTGAGGAGGCCCATTATGTGGAGTCCCAGATCGGGTGCTACTCTGAGGCGTCAGGCTCGCTGGTCAATTGGGACAAGAGTGAAGTTTTCTGGTTGGGGAAGGAGGGGGAGCAGTTCCCCCTTCCGGACGTGTTCCCCACGCCCGTACCAGAGATTCGAGTTCTTGGCATTCATTTCGGCCCGGGTGATTATCCCAAGCTAAACTGGGAGCGCAGGCTGGTGAGTGCCACTCGGAAGGTGAAGGCCTGGAAAGGTTGGAAACTTTCCCTGAGGGAAAGGGTAAGCTTGGTCAAGACGTACTTATTGCCTGAGTTTCTCTTTGTAAGCTATGTGTGTCTTTTGCCAGCATCTCTCTATGCTCGGGTCTATGGTCTGTTCTTCCTGCTGTTGTGGGGAAGCAGACTGAACCTGATCAAGAGGGAGGTCACATACCGCCAGCGACGGCAAGGTGGGTTGGACATGGTCAACCCGGTGGTGTTCTTTGTCACCATCTTTGTTAAATACAATTTGCAGTCCATATTTGTGGACGAGCCTTCCTGGTGGGAGTGTTCATGCAAGGACTGGCTCTTGCTGTTCTTGAGGCAGTGGGGGGAGGGGGGGAGGCCCGGCGATCTGAGGAGATCGCATGGGTATCTCCCTTCCTATGTCCCCCTGGCATTAAAGGTACTGAGGCAGTGGCGGATAACTGCCCTGGAGGTGGGCTCTTTGGGTCGGCGGGAGCTGTACCTGAGGGTCATGGCCTCGGACATTTTGAAGCCCCTGTCTTTGAGGGACTGCCCTGAGAGGGTCCTCACGGAGGGGCTAGCCCTCTTGAATTCTTCTAGAATTCCAAGTAAGTTTTGGGATCTCGCATGGAGGTCGTTCCATGGACGACTCTATGTCCGTGCGAATCTCAAATACAGGAACCTGGGGGACAGGGACTGCCCCCGTCAGGAATGTGGTGGGACATTGGAGACCATGGACCATTTTCTGGTCCAATGTCCCTTCAACATGGAGGTTCTTACGAAGGTAGGGGGTGCCATTGGCTACCCCCGCCTTCCGGCCCTGACCTATGCTGAGCGAGTGTATGGTGATTTTGGGGTCCGCAGGGGATTTGAGTTATCGTCACTTTATTTAGTCAGCCTAGTTGTGCTTTATTACACTTGGCACGCTCGGTGTTTGGTGTCCACTAGGGACAAAATCCTGCCTGTGCATGAGGTGGTGGGCGGTATCTTTCGGGAGTTGGTGAAGGTGCGGGATCTGGAAAGGAGCAGGGTCGGGCCTGAGAGGTGTGCCCATTTATGGAGGGGGTTCCTCTTCCAGCCCCCTTAGGTCACGGCTCTGCCCCTCTCCATGGGTAGGGGCATCTATCCTTTTTCACCCCCTTAGATTTTGTTTATGGTATTTTTTTTTGAAATAAGGCTACAGACATGTCTGACTATCATGTTCTTGCTCATACGTGGGTTGTAGGTATTTGTTGTTGTGATGGTGGGGTGTGTTGTGGGTTGGCGATGATCTGGACAGTAGTGGTTTCTATGGACTTTAATATCTCCCTACTGTACCAGTGAGCCGTTTTAAGTGTTTTTTTTTTTTTTGGCAATGATCTGGGCAAGCTTTTCTGATGGACTATAAAGACTTTCTCTTGTACCAGTGAGCCTGTTGTAAATACCTGTTCTGGTGCTATTTTTTTTTTTTTTTTTTCTTTATAGTTATTTCTTGGTGGGTGGAGGTCGGTGATTTGATGGTTTGTGTTTTGTTGTTTGTTTTTGTGTTATTTGGTTTATTTAGTTATTTTGTTTATTTTATATATTTGTTAACCTTTTGGTCGTAGTTTTATAAATAAAAAATTACCCCTCCTCGGTCTCAGTGCAGCTCCTCCCACTGGCAGTAGTTCCGGCTCCTCCCACAGAGCTCATTCTGCTTCCTGCTGGAGAGGAGAGAAGACCTGTCTTCCAGAGCTCCTGTGTTCCAGCCTACCAGGACCAGCCTCCAGCCCCCAGCCCCGCCCCGAAGAGGGGTGGGATGGCCTCCCTCAGCCCCGGAGGTGGACCGGCTTCCGGCCTCCGGAGGAGTCAACAGCACCTGCCCTCCAGCCAGACCACCGCCACCACCATCAGCAGGGAGGACCGTCTCTTCCTGGAGACCCAGGAGGGTCTCTCAGACTGGACAGCCCCTCAGCCAGGTGAGAATGAGGCAAGAACCAGGAGGAGGCGGGATAAAATCAAATCCCTGCTGGTGAGGATATCTCAGGCCTGCGTGGAAAAGATGACTACTCTCGCAGGCCTGAGGGAAAAGAGGGACAGGTGCTCCAGTAATAAGAGATCTGAATTCAAGGGGGCCATCACCACCCTAGGACTAGAAGTAAAAGAAATATGGGAATACCTGGGGGGCTTTTGCCAACGTGGGGCTGGAGAGGTGAACTTCCTAGAGGAGCTCCGGAGGACCCTCCAGCAGGCCAACCGGGAAGGGAGCCAGGCAGCGAGGAGGAGCGGGCGGTCTAAGAAGGGGTCCCAACCCCCCAAACAGCCAGGAGAGTCAGGGGAGCCTGGGTGCAGTGGGGGGGGGGCGAGTGCCGGTGGTGCAGGGCCCAGTATGGCCATAAAACCTGGGGAGGGTTCCCGGGAGCCGATCCCTCGGTCCGTGGAAGGGACTGGGGGGTTGGCGAAGTCCGGGGAGTCCAGTGATCCAGGAGGTCGCCGGGCCCAGGTGCCGCCGGCGGTACCCCCCCGCCATCTTCAGGTCAGCATACCCAGGCTCCCCCAGGATGGTCGCACTGCCACAGCTGAAGCCCGCCATGTGTCGGCTTCCATGACCCCTCAGCTTGCAGTGGAGCGGGAGGATCTGGCCATGGAAAGGCCAGGGACTGCTCCTGCGGCTGCTATGTCATCGGGAGAGAGGCAGACACATGGTGGAGGCATTGTGCTGCGGTCATCTGGAGGTAAACAGCTTGTGTGCAGTGTGGCCAAGATGGCGCCGGCTGTTGGGGGTGGAGTAGACCGGGACCCGGAAGTGACCGCCCAAGAACCGGAAGTGCCCCAGCCGGAACCGGAAGTGCCCCAGCCGGAACCGGAAGTGCCCCGACCGGAACCGGAAGTGACCAGACCGAAACCGGAAGTGCCCGTCCCGCGACCGGAAGTGCCCCCCCGCGAGTTTGCGGTGGTCGGTGGGGGCTCAGGGGACCTGGGGGATGAGAGGCCGGGGGTGCAGGGGTGCCCAGCCCCGGACGCTGCAGCAGGCACCTCCAGGCACCCCCGGCAGGAGATGGACAGAGACGGTGAGGACGGTAAATTGGACGGTAAGCTGCCACCCCCCCAGGTCCCCATGGACACTGCCACAGGCCCCGAGGGGCTCCCTGCAGCACAGGCGGGGTGGGGGGAAAGTCAGGTGGGACCCCTCCCAGTGGACTGTATAGCATATGATTATATCCGGCAGTTGGAGGGGTCCCAGGGGGGCTCCCCCCCAGTACAGGTGGAGTCCCAAGGGGCTGGTGTGGTCGCGGAGGGGTCTGGGTGGGGGAGTTTGGTGGGGGTGGTACCCCCCTCTGCTGTGGTCCCGGGGGGGGGGGAGCCTGTAGTCAGGCCAAAGGTGGTGGGTCAGGGTGGTCAGGGTATATCAGCGGGGGTGGGTGCAACACCACCGGCAGGGATGGGGGCCCCCCCGTCCCCCCCCACTTCTGGGGGTGCTGAGGGGGGTGCCCCACTTCCGGAGAACATCTTTCGGGGGTCTCCGGAGGCCAACTTATTGTCTGCCCTAAAGGGGGGTCGCTCTTTCGCCCAGGTGTTGGGCTCTCGTGCCCCTCTGGACCACCTGTACAGCCGGTTTGGCGCCCAGAATTTCCGCGCCCCCCCTGCTGACCAGGAGAGGACGCAGGGGTCGGCGTGGACGAGGGGTACAGGTGGTCCAGAGAGGAGGCGTAGGAATGTTGTCCAGCTTCGGTACGAGGGTCCGGACCCCTGCCCCGCTCGAGGTGAGGTGGTGGGCCTGGTACTCTCCTTGGGTTTTGGGGTGGATGACCTTTTTGCTGTCATCCATCCCACCAACACACGGGAGTTTGATATAAGTTTTGTCACTCCCGTGTGTATGGAACGCTTTATCACCGGCTTTGGGTTGGTGAGGGGCGTTGACCCTTGGAAGAGGTACAGGCTCATTCCCATCTCCAGGCAGGAGGAGGTTAAGAACATCACCATCCTGGTGAGGAATGAGTCGCTCCCTCCGGAGGACATTGCCACCTGGCTCGGGAGGTACGGGCAGTTGCAGACCCCCCTGAGGAAGAACCTTGATGAGCGCGGGGTCTGGACCGGGGCTTGGTTGACCAGGATCCGGCTCAAGAGGGAGGGCAACAGTGTTGCCCACCTCCCTGGCAGCGCCTTTCTAGGCAGAGACCGGATCCTGGCGTTCTACCCGGGACAGCCCCGTCGTTGCTTCAAGTGCGGCAGCCCGACCCACATGAGCTCGGACTGCACGGTGGTCAGATGTGGCCGGTGCCACGAGTTTGGCCACCAGTCCGAGTCATGTGGGAAGATATGCTGCAACTTGTGTGGTGAGATGGGGCACCCATTTAGCAGGTGTCCCAAAGCATATCGGGGTTCTTCCTCAGGGGGGGGACCTCCCGGGCCGGGAGCGGCCGAAGCCCCCCCGGCGAGTGATGGCCGGGGGGGTGGGGATCCTGGAGCCCCTAGTACTACTCCGGAGGGACCAACAGGCCCATTGCCTCAAAGAAGGCGGAGCAGGCGTGGGCGTGGGGCTCCCCCCCCGGGGGACACGGGCTCGGTTGGCCAGGAGGCTCCCGATCCTCCGGAGGGCGGAGCCGGTGGGGAGGAGTCGGGGAGGCCTGGGGGTCCCGGGCCTGAGGGTCCGGGGCCAGGGCCTTCCCCTCCTAATGTTGCAGGGCCGATCCCCATCCCCCTTCCCTTTCCCCCTCCTCACCATTGCCCCTCCCCTCCACCTGGCCCTCCATCTGTTTCCCCATGCCCTCCTCCCTCATCTTCCCCTCCTCGTACCCCCCCCCCTCGTCCCCCCCCTCCCAAGTCCCGTCCCCCCCCTCCCCCTTCTTCTTCCCGTCCAGCTAAGTCTGGTCCCCCCCCTGTCCTCTCCCCTGTCTCTGGCCCCCCTCCTGCCTCTTCCATTCCCCCCCCTTCTGGACCCAGAGTCTCCTCTGGCCCTGTGGCCATGGAGATGGAAGCTGCTCGAGCCTCATCCAAGAGGGAAATCTCGAGCAGCGGGTCCGAGGAGGGGGGTGGTGTAGTCATCTCGGAGAGGTGGCAGGAGTGGGAGCAGGTGAGACGCAAAAAGAAGAAGGGGAAGGCTGCCAGATCTGGGGGCGGGAAGTCCCCAGTGAAGGGTGGGGTTCCCCCAGGGGCACGAAGTGGGGTGTCCCTGGGGAACCCGTTTGGTATCTTCTCCTCCTCCTCGGGCTCAGAGGAGGAGGAAGTGTAGATATGTAAATATGTTTTTGTGTTTGTAGTATGAAGGAGAACATGACCACTTTCAATCATTCTGATGGCGGTACCCTCTCCAATACGGCTTGCGACCATTAATGTCGCAAGTATTCGTTCTGCGGGAGCTCGTTTTATGGCCTTCGATTTTCTCAGCCGTGTTGAAGCTGACATTTTGTTTTTGCAGGAGACCTGGCTGGCATCTGTGGCAGAGATGCATCTAGCAAAGAGGGAGTGGAGATGTGGGCCCTCCCTCTGGTCTCTTGCGGCCGAGCCCTGCAGTGGGGTTGCGGTCCTTTTTAAGACTGGTCCGGTGGCTTGCCGGCGAGTGATTGAAGTGGAGATCGGTAGATGTCTGGTGGTGGACGCTGTCGTGAGGGGGCAATTCCTCCGGCTCATAAATTTTTATGGGCCTCAAACTAGGAGGGAGAGGAGGAGCCTCCTTACGGCGGTTAAGCCTTATCTTTTTACGTCCCAGCAGGTGATTTTTGGTGGCGATTTCAATATGATCACTAGGCCCAAAGACCGGGCAGGTGCCGCCAACCCTCTGGGATATGATAGTATTTTTTTGAATAACGTAGTGAGGGAGGCCAGGTTGGTGGATGTGCACGTTCGTCACCTCCCCAACCTCACTGGTTTCACATTTTCCCGAGGTAGTAGTAAGAGTAGATTAGATAGGTTTTTTTTAAAGGAGGACTCTGTCTGCTCGGCTCCTGAGCTGCAGTCGGTAGAGTTCTCCGATCACTGTATGGTATCTGTGGCCCTGAATGTCGCTGACACTCCTCAGAAAGGGAGGGGTTTGTGGCGCCTGAATGGGTCGCTACTGGAGGATCCTGAGGTTAGGGAAGCCTATGAGGTTTTCTTCCTGGGCCAGACCTCGCTCCTTGAGGGCAACTGCTCCCGCCTTGAGTGGTGGGAAGTAGTTAAAAAGAGGTCTGGCGACTTTTTCCGGGAAATCTCTGGGTACAGGGCAGCTTCCAAGTACCAGGCTTACCAGAGACTACGCAGGCAGCTTGACCGCCTGGTGTCCTCTGGGGGCTCTCAGGAACAGATATCCGGTCTGAAGGCGCAGATGAAGGAGTGTCAGTACGACCGTCTCGCCTCCCTGGTTTTTGAGAGGGATTATGGGAAGTTTATCTCTCCTGATCCCTACAGGAGCTGTGGTGAGGTGGCGAGGTCGAAGGTCGTACATGGCCTGAAGGATGCCTCAGGATCTCTGGTCCGGTCCAGATCGGGGATCCTGGGTGTCGTCAGAGACCACTTTTCGGACCTCCTGAAGAAGCGGCCTCTAGACATGGAGAAAGTCAGGGAATTCCTTGATGAGACCCCGCTGGAAGTGGGGTCTGACCTTCCTGACTCTCTGACAGAAGAGATCTCGGTAGCTGAAGTTGAGCAGGCTATTAGCTCTTTAGCTTCTAAAAAGTCACCTGGGCCCGATGGGCTCACGGCCGAGTTCTACAAAACCTTTAAGAGCCTCTTGGCTCCTCATCTGAGGGACGTGTTTAGTGAATGTTTGGCCTATGGCCTGCTGCCTCCCTCAATGAGAAGGTCAGCTCTGATCCTACTGTCAAAGGGGAAAGATCCGTCTGTGGTGGAGAATTGGCGTCCGATCGCCCTTCTTACCACAGATAGGAAGATACTGGCAAAGATCTTGTTTACACGTCTGTCTGCTTTGGCGGGCAGGATGCTGTCTCCCTCTCAGCACTGCACAATTCCTGGCCGGGGCACTTTTAGTGCCGTCCTGAGCGTCCGGGAGGCTGTGGAAAGGTGCAGGGCTGATGGCAGCGAGCGGTATCTGCTTGCATTGGATCAGGCTAAGGCGTTTGATCGGGTGAACCACGAGTACCTTTGGCTGCTTCTGAGGAGATACGGTCTGCCTGATCAATTCGTTGATTGGCTGCAGGTATTGTATAGGGGAGCTGAGAGCTTCCCTCTTGTCAACGGTTGGGTGGGCCGGGCCTTTGCCGTGGACTCTGGCGTCCGGCAGGGGTGCCCGCTGAGCCCCCTCCTGTACATCTTTGCGGTCGACCCCTTCGTAAGGAGGCTAGACTGCGGGCGTCTGGGGGGGGTTCCGGTGGGACCTGTCGGGGGTCCGGTTTCGGCGGTGAGGGTTGTGGCCTATGCGGACGACGTCTCGGTGGTGGTATCTGGTCGTGAGGAGGCCCATTATGTGGAGTCCCAGATCGGGTGCTACTCTGAGGCGTCAGGCTCGCTGGTCAATTGGGACAAGAGTGAAGTTTTCTGGTTGGGGAAGGAGGGGGAGCAGTTCCCCCTTCCGGACGTGTTCCCCACGCCCGTACCAGAGATTCGAGTTCTTGGCATTCATTTCGGCCCGGGTGATTATCCCAAGCTAAACTGGGAGCGCAGGCTGGTGAGTGCCACTCGGAAGGTGAAGGCCTGGAAAGGTTGGAAACTTTCCCTGAGGGAAAGGGTAAGCTTGGTCAAGACGTACTTATTGCCTGAGTTTCTCTTTGTAAGCTATGTGTGTCTTTTGCCAGCATCTCTCTATGCTCGGGTCTATGGTCTGTTCTTCCTGCTGTTGTGGGGAAGCAGACTGAACCTGATCAAGAGGGAGGTCACATACCGCCAGCGACGGCAAGGTGGGTTGGACATGGTCAACCCGGTGGTGTTCTTTGTCACCATCTTTGTTAAATACAATTTGCAGTCCATATTTGTGGACGAGCCTTCCTGGTGGGAGTGTTCATGCAAGGACTGGCTCTTGCTGTTCTTGAGGCAGTGGGGGGAGGGGGGGAGGCCCGGCGATCTGAGGAGATCGCATGGGTATCTCCCTTCCTATGTCCCCCTGGCATTAAAGGTACTGAGGCAGTGGCGGATAACTGCCCTGGAGGTGGGCTCTTTGGGTCGGCGGGAGCTGTACCTGAGGGTCATGGCCTCGGACATTTTGAAGCCCCTGTCTTTGAGGGACTGCCCTGAGAGGGTCCTCACGGAGGGGCTAGCCCTCTTGAATTCTTCTAGAATTCCAAGTAAGTTTTGGGATCTCGCATGGAGGTCGTTCCATGGACGACTCTATGTCCGTGCGAATCTCAAATACAGGAACCTGGGGGACAGGGACTGCCCCCGTCAGGAATGTGGTGGGACATTGGAGACCATGGACCATTTTCTGGTCCAATGTCCCTTCAACATGGAGGTTCTTACGAAGGTAGGGGGTGCCATTGGCTACCCCCGCCTTCCGGCCCTGACCTATGCTGAGCGAGTGTATGGTGATTTTGGGGTCCGCAGGGGATTTGAGTTATCGTCACTTTATTTAGTCAGCCTAGTTGTGCTTTATTACACTTGGCACGCTCGGTGTTTGGTGTCCACTAGGGACAAAATCCTGCCTGTGCATGAGGTGGTGGGCGGTATCTTTCGGGAGTTGGTGAAGGTGCGGGATCTGGAAAGGAGCAGGGTCGGGCCTGAGAGGTGTGCCCATTTATGGAGGGGGTTCCTCTTCCAGCCCCCTTAGGTCACGGCTCTGCCCCTCTCCATGGGTAGGGGCATCTATCCTTTTTCACCCCCTTAGATTTTGTTTATGGTATTTTTTTTTGAAATAAGGCTACAGACATGTCTGACTATCATGTTCTTGCTCATACGTGGGTTGTAGGTATTTGTTGTTGTGATGGTGGGGTGTGTTGTGGGTTGGCGATGATCTGGACAGTAGTGGTTTCTATGGACTTTAATATCTCCCTACTGTACCAGTGAGCCGTTTTAAGTGTTTTTTTTTTTTTTTTGGCAATGATCTGGGCAAGCTTTTCTGATGGACTATAAAGACTTTCTCTTGTACCAGTGAGCCTGTTGTAAATACCTGTTCTGGTGCTATTTTTTTTTTTCTTTATAGTTATTTCTTGGTGGGTGGAGGTCGGTGATTTGATGGTTTGTGTTTTGTTGTTTGTTTTTGTGTTATTTGGTTTATTTAGTTATTTTGTTTATTTTATATATTTGTTAACCTTTTGGTCGTAGTTTTATAAATAAAAAATTACCCCTCCTCGGTCTCAGTGCAGCTCCTCCCACTGGCAGTAGTTCCGGCTCCTCCCACAGAGCTCATTCTGCTTCCTGCTGGAGAGGAGAGAAGACCTGTCTTCCAGAGCTCCTGTGTTCCAGCCTACCAGGACCAGCCTCCAGCCCCCAGCCCCCTGCCCCGGAAGAGGGGTGGGATGGCCTCCCTCAGCCCCGGAGGTGGACCGGCTTCCGGCCTCCGGAGGAGTCAACAGCACCTGCCCTCCAGCCAGACCACCGCCACCACCATCAGCAGGGAGGACCGTCTCTTCCTGGAGACCCAGGAGGGTCTCTCAGACTGGACAGCCCCTCAGCCAGGTGAGAATGAGGCAAGAACCAGGAAGGAGGCGGGATAAAATCAAATCCCTGCTGGTGAGGATATCTCAGGCCTGCGTGGAAAAGATGACTACTCTCGCAGGCCTGAGGGAAAAGAGGGACAGGTGCTCCAGTAATAAGAGATCTGAATTCAAGGGGGCCATCACCACCCTAGGACTAGAAGTAAAAGAAATATGGGAATACCTGGGGGGCTTTTTGCCAACGTGGGGCTGGAGAGGTGAACTTCCTAGAGGAGCTCCGGAGGACCCTCCAGCAGGCCAACCGGGAAGGGAGCCAGGCAGCGAGGAGGAGCGGGCGGTCTAAGAAGGGGTCCCAACCCCCCAAACAGCCAGGAGAGTCAGGGGAGCCTGGGTGCAGTGGGGGGGGGCGAGTGCCGGTGGTGCAGGGCCCAGTATGGCCATAAAACCTGGGGAGGGTTCCCGGGAGCCGATCCCTCGGTCCGTGGAAGGGACTGGGGGGTTGGCGAAGTCCGGGGAGTCCAGTGATCCAGGAGGTCGCCGGGCCCAGGTGCCGCCGGCGGTACCCCCCCGCCATCTTCAGGTCAGCATACCCAGGCTCCCCCAGGATGGTCGCACTGCCACAGCTGAAGCCCGCCATGTGTCGGCTTCCATGACCCCTCAGCTTGCAGTGGAGCGGGAGGATCTGGCCATGGAAAGGCCAGGGACTGCTCCTGCGGCTGCTATGTCATCGGGAGAGAGGCAGACACATGGTGGAGGCATTGTGCTGCGGTCATCTGGAGGTAAACAGCTTGTGTGCAGTGTGGCCAAGATGGCGCCGGCTGTTGGGGGTGGAGTAGACCGGGACCCGGAAGTGACCGCCCAAGAACCGGAAGTGCCCCAGCCGGAACCGGAAGTGCCCCAGCCGGAACCGGAAGTGACCAGACCGGAACCGGAAGTGACCCCGAAACCGGAAGTGCCCGTCCCGCGACCGGAAGTGCCCCCCCGCGAGTTTGCGGTGGTCGGTGGGGGCTCAGGGGACCTGGGGGATGAGAGGCCGGGGGTGCAGGGGTGCCCAGCCCCGGACGCTGCAGCAGGCACCTCCAGGCACCCCGGCAGGAGATGGACAGAGACGGTGAGGACGGTAAATTGGACGGTAAGCTGCCACCCCCCCAGGTCCCCATGGACACTGCCACAGGCCCCGAGGGGCTCCCTGCAGCACAGGCGGGGTGGGGGGAAAGTCAGGTGGGACCCCTCCCAGTGGACTGTATAGCATATGATTATATCCGGCAGTTGGAGGGGTCCCAGGGGGGCTCCCCCCCAGTACAGGTGGAGTCCCAAGGGGCTGGTGTGGTCGCGGAGGGGTCTGGGTGGGGGAGTTTGGTGGGGGTGGTACCCCCCTCTGCTGTGGTCCCGGGGGGGGGGGGAGCCTGTAGTCAGGCCAAAGGTGGTGGGTCAGGGTGGTCAGGGTATATCCGGGGGGGTGGGTGCAACACCACCGGCAGGGATGGGGGCCCCCCCGTCCCCCCCCACTTCTGGGGGTGCTGAGGGGGGTGCCCCACTTCCGGAGAACATCTTTCGGGGGTCTCCGGAGGCCAACTTATTGTCTGCCCTAAAGGGGGGTCGCTCTTTCGCCCAGGTGTTGGGCTCTCGTGCCCCTCTGGACCACCTGTACAGCCGGTTTGGCGCCCAGAATTTCCGCGCCCCCCCTGCTGACCAGGAGAGGACGCAGGGGTCGGCGTGGACGAGGGGTACAGGTGGTCCAGAGAGGAGGCGTAGGAATGTTGTCCAGCTTCGGTACGAGGGTCCGGACCCCTGCCCCGCTCGAGGTGAGGTGGTGGGCCTGGTACTCTCCTTGGGTTTTGGGGTGGATGACCTTTTTGCTGTCATCCATCCCACCAACACACGGGAGTTTGATATAAGTTTTGTCACTCCCGTGTGTATGGAACGCTTTATCACCGGCTTTGGGTTGGTGAGGGGCGTTGACCCTTGGAAGAGGTACAGGCTCATTCCCATCTCCAGGCAGGAGGAGGTTAAGAACATCACCATCCTGGTGAGGAATGAGTCGCTCCCTCCGGAGGACATTGCCACCTGGCTCGGGAGGTACGGGCAGTTGCAGACCCCCCTGAGGAAGAACCTTGATGAGCGCGGGGTCTGGACCGGGGCTTGGTTGACCAGGATCCGGCTCAAGAGGGAGGGCAACAGTGTTGCCCACCTCCCTGGCAGCGCCTTTCTAGGCAGAGACCGGATCCTGGCGTTCTACCCGGGACAGCCCCGTCGTTGCTTCAAGTGCGGCAGCCCGACCCACATGAGCTCGGACTGCACGGTGGTCAGATGTGGCCGGTGCCACGAGTTTGGCCACCAGTCCGAGTCATGTGGGAAGATATGCTGCAACTTGTGTGGTGAGATGGGGCACCCATTTAGCAGGTGTCCCAAAGCATATCGGGGTTCTTCCTCAGGGGGGGGACCTCCCGGGCCGGGAGCGGCCGAAGCCCCCCCGGCGAGTGATGGCCGGGGGGGTGGGGATCCTGGAGCCCCTAGTACTACTCCGGAGGGACCAACAGGCCCATTGCCTCAAAGAAGGCGGAGCAGGCGTGGGCGTGGGGCTCCCCCCCGGGGGACACGGGCTCGGTTGGCCAGGAGGCTCCCGATCCTCCGGAGGGCGGAGCCGGTGGGGAGGAGTCGGGGAGGCCTGGGGGTCCCGGGCCTGAGGGTCCGGGGCCAGGGCCTTCCCCTCCTAATGTTGCAGGGCCGATCCCCATCCCCCTTCCCTTCCCCCTCCTCACCATTGCCCCTCCCCTCCACCTGGCCCTCCATCTGTTTCCCCATGCCCTCCTCCCTCATCTTCCCCTCCTCGTACCCCCCCCCCCTCGTCCCCCCCCTCCCAAGTCCCGTCCCCCCCCTCCCCTTCTTCTTCCCGTCCAGCTTAAGTCTGGTCCCCCCCCTGTCCTCTCCCCTGTCTCTGGCCCCCCTCCTGCCTCTTCCATTCCCCCCCCTTCTGGACCCAGAGTCTCCTCTGGCCCTGTGGCCATGGAGATGGAAGCTGCTCGAGCCTCATCCAAGAGGGAAATCTCGAGCAGCGGGTCCGAGGAGGGGGGTGGTGTAGTCATCTCGGAGAGGTGGCAGGAGTGGGAGCAGGTGAGACGCAAAAAGAAGAAGGGGAAGGCTGCCAGATCTGGGGGCGGGAAGTCCCCAGTGAAGGGTGGGTTCCCCCAGGGGCACGAAGTGGGGTGTCCCTGGGGAACCCGTTTGGTATCTTCTCCTCCTCCTCGGGCTCAGAGGAGGAGGAAGTGTAGATATGTAAATATGTTTTTGTGTTTGTAGTATGAAGGAGAACATGACCACTTTCAATCATTCTGATGGCGGTACCCTCTCCAATACGGCTTGCGACCATTAATGTCGCAAGTATTCGTTCTGCGGGAGCTCGTTTTATGGCCTTCGATTTTCTCAGCCGTGTTGAAGCTGACATTTTGTTTTTGCAGGAGACCTGGCTGGCATCTGTGGCAGAGATGCATCTAGCAAAGAGGGAGTGGAGATGTGGGCCCTCCCTCTGGTCTCTTGCGGCCGAGCCCTGCAGTGGGGTTGCGGTCCTTTTTAAGACTGGTCCGGTGGCTTGCCGGCGAGTGATTGAAGTGGAGATCGGTAGATGTCTGGTGGTGGACGCTGTCGTGAGGGGGCAATTCCTCCGGCTCATAAATTTTTATGGGCCTCAAACTAGGAGGGAGAGGAGGAGCCTCCTTACGGCGGTTTAAGCCTTATCTTTTTACGTCCCAGCAGGTGATTTTTGGTGGCGATTTCAATATGATCACTAGGCCCAAAGACCGGGCAGGTGCCGCCAACCCTCTGGGATATGATAGTATTTTTTTGAATAACGTAGTGAGGGAGGCCCAGGTTGGTGGATGTGCACGTTCGTCACCTCCCCAACCTCACTGGTTTCACATTTTCCCGAGGTAGTAGTAAGAGTAGATTAGATAGGTTTTTTTTTAAAGGAGGACTCTGTCTGCTCGGCTCCTGAGCTGCAGTCGGTAGAGTTCTCCGATCACTGTATGGTATTGTGGCCCTGAATGTCGCTGACACTCCTCAGAAAGGGAGGGGTTTGTGGCGCCTGAATGGGTCGCTATGGAGGATCCTGAGGTGTAGGGAAGCTATGAGGTTGTCTTCCTGGGCCGACCTCGCTCCTTGTGGGCAACTGCTCCCGCATTGAGTGGTGGGAAGTAGTATAAAAGAGGTCTGGCGACTTTTTCCGGGAAATCTCTGGGTACAGGCAGCTTCCAAGTTCCAGGCTTTCCAGAGACTACGCAGGCAGCTTGACCGCCTGGTGTCCTCTGGGGGCTCTCAGGAACTGATATCCGGTCTGAAGGCGCAGATGAAGGAGTGTCAGTACGACCGTCTCGCCTCCCTGTTTTTGGAGGGGATTATGGGAAAGTTTTCTCTCCTGATCCCTACAGAGCTGTGGTGAGGTGGCGAGGTCGAAGGTCGTACATGGCCTGAAGGATGCCCTCAGATCTCTGGGTCCGGTCCAGATCGGGGATCCTGGGTGTCGTCAGAGACCACTTTTCGGACCTCTGAAGAAGCCGGCTCTAGGACATGGTGAAAGTCAGGGAATTCCTTGATGAGACCCCGCTGAAGTGGGGTCTGACCTTCCTGACTCTCTGACAGAAGAGATCTCGGGTAGCTGGAAGTTGAGCAGGTATTAGCTCTTTAGCTTCTAAAAGTCACCTGGGCCCGATGGGCTCACGGCCCGAGTTCTACAAAACCTTTAAGAGCCCTCTTGGCTCCTCATCTGAGGGAGTGTGTTTAGTGAATGTTTGGCCTATGGCTGCTGCCTCCCTCAATGAGAAGGTCAGCTCTGATCCTACTGTCAAAGGGGAAAGATCCGTCTGTGGTGGAGAATTGGCGTCCGATCGCCCTTCTTACCACAGATAGGAAGATACTGGCAAAGATCTTGTTTACACGTCTGTCTGCTTTGGCGGGCAGGATGCTGTCTCCCTCTCAGCACTGCACAATTCCTGGCCGGGGCACTTTTAGTGCCGTCCTGAGCGTCCGGGAGGCTGTGGAAAAGTGCAGGGCTGATGGCAGCGAGCGGTATCTGCTTGCATTGGATCAGGCTAAGGCGTTTGATCGGGTGAAACACGAGTACCTTTGGCTGCTTCTGAGGAGATACGGTCTGCCTGATCAATTCGTTGATTGGCATGCAGGTATTGTATAGGGGAGCTGAGAGCTTCCCTCTTGTCAACGGTTGGGGGGGCCGGGCCTTTGCCGTGGACTCTGGCGTCCGGCAGGGGTGCCCGCTGAGCCCCCTCCTGTACATCTTTGCGGTCGACCCCTTCGTAAGGAGGCTAGACTGCGGGGTCTGGGGGGGGTTCCGGTGGGACCTGTCGGGGGTCCGGTTTCGGCGGTTGAGGGTTGTGGCCTATGCGGACGACGTCTCGGTGGTGGTATCTGGTCGTGAGGA
>JAJQKJ010000969.1:0-108749 GCA_029574335.1 Rana kukunoris
GGTGCAAAGAAAAAAAAATGCATTGTAAAAAAAAGGTGCAAAGGAAAAAAAATGCATTGTAAAAAAAAGGTGCAAAGAAAAAAAAATGCATTGTAAAAAAAAGGTGCAAAGAAAAAAAAATGCATTGGAAAAAAATAAAAAATAAGTTGCAAACAAAAACAAAAAAAGGGAAAATTTATATCAAATACTTACCGTAATTTTCCTTTCCTGATGGACTCCATGGCAGCCTACGTGTGGGTTAATCCCGCCTCTCATACCTCATAGGACCCTACTCCCATAAAGCTTTGCGTCTCCCCATAGACTGTGTTCCGTAATATAGCCTACTCCAGCAAGGGGAGGGAAACTCCTGCTGCCATGGAGTCCTTCAGGAAAGGAAAATTACGGTAAGTATTTGATATAAATTTTCCCTTTTCCTGACAGACTCCATGGCAGCCTACATGTGGGAAATAACTAGCCGACACACCCGGGTGGGAAATTGCTGATTAAAGAAAAAAAGGTTTAATTGACATTGTCAACAGATAAAACGTGTAAACCAAAATCGACCGACGACAAACAGGCCGGTTCTACGCAGTAATGCGTCATAAATGTGTTTAATGACGACCAGGAGGCTGCCCTACAGATTACTTCCGGGGAAACATGCCGGGCGGCTGTCCACGATGTGGAGATGCTCCGAGTCGAATGTGCTGTCACCGCTTCAGGAGGAGCCAACCCTTTTGCTTTGTATGCCCCTTCCATTACTTGAACTATCCATGCAGCGATGGTTCTGGGGGGAAGCACGCATTCACTTGCTTTTTCCATGGAAAGAAATGAACAGATGGTCAGATTGACGGAAGGCTGCTGTGGCTTCCAGATATTGTCTTAATACATCTCCGACGTCTAGAGGATGAACATTAGAGCTCTCAGGAGAACGAAAAGTGGGGAGGACAATTTCCAGATTTTCGTGGAAGACCGATGTTACCTTAGGATTGGATCCCAACATGGGAATTAATACGACCCGATCAGGGAAGAAAGTAAGAAACGGTTCTTTGGATCCTAAAGAACTTATTTCTGAGACCCTTCTGGCCGATGTTATGGCCACAAGGAAGACAGCTTTTGAGGACAGGTCTTTGATGGATAGGTTATCCGAGTGCATAGTTTCTGAAAGGAAGTCCAAAACCAAGGGAAGGTTCCATTTTGTGGCCTAAGCCTCATGGCACCTTTGAAAAATTGCTTGACAAGGGTGTGTTTGGCCCATGAAAACCCAGTGAAGGCTGAAATGGCCGAAACTTGAACTCTCAGGGAGCTGACTGATAAAGACAGATCCAGACCTGTCTGCAGGAAGCCAATCCATGGAGGAGATGAAATCTGTAAATTTTGACCATATTCTCTGGTAGACCTTGTTGGTGCTTGATCTCCTCGCACTTAACAGAGTAGAGATGGCTTGATTTGGACATCCTAGTGCAATAAGCCTTTCCTTTTCAAAAACCAGACCATCAGATGAAGACGGGATGGACATGGATGAGGGGTTACCCCTTGTAACAGGAGATCTGCCCTGTTCGGAAGCGGGACTGGAGCCCGGAAGCTCAGATGAAGCAGCAACGGGAACCATGGTCTGTTGGGCCAATAAGGGACTATCGCCACCACCTCGACCGCTTCCCACCTGAGTCTTGCCAGGAACCGGAGGATGACCGGGACTGGAGGAAAAGCATAGGCACTGTGAAAGTTCCACTGGTCTGTTAGAGCATCCACTCCGAATGCTTGGGGATAGCGACCCCTCGTATAGAATTTCTCTAGTTTGAAATTGCATATAGATGCAAATAGGTCCACTTCCGGCACAACTCCCAGGAATAGGACCCAGCTGAAGACTTCGCTGTGGAGAGACCATTCGAAAGGAAGTCTGCTTGGAGATTTTGAGATCCGGGGAGATACACAGCTGTTAAATCTGAGAGATGTACTTGTGCCCACGACATGATCGGATCCACTTCCTTCAGTAGGGACAGACTGCGGGTGCCTCCCTGTCTCTTTATGTATGACACAGCTGTTGTGTTGTCTATTCTTAACAGGACTGACGATCCTTTTACTATGTGAAGAAAGGATTGAAGGGCACAGTAAGGCCGCACGGAGTTCCAGGGCATTGGAACTCACACTCCGGGATGGTAACGTCCACTTTCCTTGAGCAAACTCCTTCAAGCACAGAGCCCCCCAGCCTCTGTTGCTGGCATCTGATGTAATTGTGATCCAGGAGATCGGGGCTAACAAATGGTAGTTGAGGAGATTTTTCCTTAGTAGCCACCAAAGGAGACTCTCTTGCATGGACGAAGTTATTCGAATGCGTTGATCCTGAGACTTCGGATCCCACTGTTGGAGAAACCCCTTCTGAAAGGGCCGCATCCTCCATTGTGCCCATCTCACCATGGGGACTGTGGACACCATGGTGCCCACTATCTTGAGGCATTGCGAGGCTTTTAGAAAGGGAGAATCCAATGCAAGCCGGATTCTGTCCCGGACTACCGGGATCTTTATCAGGGGTAAGGAGATGGAACATTGAACTGTGTTGAATTAGGCTCCCAAAAAAATAAGAGATTGTGTGGGTTGCAGATGACTCTTTTCCCTGTTTATCAGCCAACCGAACTCTGTCAGGGTGGAAATGACCTGGATCTGGTGTGTCAACAGCTGTTCCTTGTCTTGCGAAAGTAACAGTAAGTCGTCGAGGTAGTCATGAAGTCGAATCCCCTTGGTTCTGATCAGGGCGACGACAGCCAATAGAAGTTTTGAGAACACCCGGGGCGATGTTGTGAGCCCGAACGGGAGACACGTAAATTGGAGGTGGACATTGTCTACTGAGAATAAAAGGTATTTTTGGAACTCCGCTGCGACTGGGACATGGAAGTAGGCATCTTTAAGGTCTGTGGACATCAGCCAATCGCCTGGTTGAACTGTCTGACGAATAGTAAGCAAGGACTCCATCTTGAATTTTTCCTTTTTGATAAAGGTGTTTAGATGTGTCAGGTCTATTACCGGTCTCCAAGAACCTGTCTTCTTTAGAACCATAAACAGGGGCGAGTACATCCCTTGACCTCTTTCGGAAGATGGAACATGTATAGCGGCGCCCAGAGCTAGGAGAGAGCTTGTGTATGACAGAAGAATTTCCCTTTTTTCTTCTGAGCCGGGTATTGTTGTGGGTACAAACTGTAGCACGGGTGGACTGATAAAGGTCTAGGTATGGCCTGTAGACACTGTTTTGACAGTCCAAAAATCTCTTATTGAGGCTGCCCAGACATGTCGGAACTGTAGTAGCCGAGCGCCTACTCTTTCCGTCTGGGCTGGCTTCGCATCAAAAGGACTTAGTGGCATCACGTCCAGCAGACGAGGGACCCTTAGGGGGCTTCTGTCCAGAGGGCTGGACTCTCCTCCAGTTTTTCCGGAACTCGCGACCAGGTCTGTACCGGCACGCATCTCTTGAACGGTCTTGATCTTGCCTAGGGAAGGATCTCCTCTGACCGAACGGACGGCGATCCTGAGGAAGGAACCCAGACTTACCCCCAGTGGCATGGGTGATAGCGCTGTCCAGCTTGTTCTCAAACAGGGAAGACCCCTGAAAGGAGATTCTACACCACCCCTGTTTTGAAGCGGGATCAGCCGCCCAAGGGCGCAACCACAGAGCACGTTTAGCTGTAAAAGAGGAGAGCATAATCCGTGCCACCAACCGGATAATGTCAAGGGAGGCCTCCCCCAGGAAGACGGACACCATTCTCAGCTCATGAATCAGTGTGCTGCTGAGCACATCTTCGGAGACATTCGCTAAGGTAGAATCCACTTCATCCGTCCAGGATTCCATTGCCTTAGACAAGGCAGCTAGGGCTAGAGCCGGTTTACAAGCCATGCCCGCTGTAATATATATTCGTTTCAGATCTGTGTCTATCTTACTATCTAGACCGTCCCTAAAGGAGACGGTATCTTCCAGAGGGAGTGTGACATGTTTCACCAACCTCATCACAGCGGCATCCACCAAGGGAGCGGATTCTAAGTGTTTAACATCTTCACTTTTGAACGGGTATATCTTTGCTACTTTTGAAAGCAAAGAATTCTTTCTGTCCGTGCTGGCCCATTCGTCAGTAATGATATCTCCAAGTTCACCTAGGAGGGGAAAACTAGGGCGCTCCTTTTTGAGTTGTTTGAAATACTTTCTCTGTTTGGAAGGAGATTCCACCGGATCTTCCCACTTCAAGGCGATCTTTACCGCTTTCACTAAACTTGGTACTAGGGAGAAATCAAATCCTGCAGGATTGACAACACTTTCAGCTTCACTGACGGAAGACGCACTTGGACTGCGTACACGTTGAGAGGGGCCAGGCGCTTTAGGATTATTCTGTGCAAGCGCTGGAACTGGGTCATCAGGGATAGTAACATCACACCTGGAATCGGATTTATTAAGGGATTCCTGGACTACTCTCCTGACCAGAGCTTCCACTTGATGACCATCATTTCCTCTCTCCCTCACCGCCTTGGAATAACATAGGTCACAAAGGGATCTTCCATCCGAGACCCAAGCCCCACATCCCCAGCAGACTCTTCTACTAGAGTGGCTGGAATGGCGGTGAGAATGGCGGCCAGGTGAAGATCTGGAGCCTTCTTTGCGGTGTCTAGAAGATGACCTGGGGCGTCTGGAATTTGATCTGGAGTGACGATGCTGTAACCTGGATTCGTCAATAGCTTCGCGTGCTGAAGATTGATGTTCAGACCTAGAGGGGCTAACGGGGAGGAAAGAGTTAACCTCTGATTACACAGAAACCCAAACAGCCAGGTAGGGAAAAAAAAATTTTTTTCCATCCTACCTGCAGCGCAAGGGTTGGCCACTGGGGGGCGATGAGACATCCATAGTGGAAAGGAGTCACAAGAACTGCTAAGACAAACATATCGCAATAAGATGCAGCAAGGATGATTTAAGCAAACAGGGCTTTGAAAAGGCAGAAGGTAAGAAACATACCTTGAAGAGGGAAGCACTTTTCAATCTGGGGCAACGAGAACTGGTAACAGCACAGCATGCGTGTATCCCAAGGATAGCTGTTTTGACAGCTATTTAAACCTGCCACCCTGATGATGACGTCACCGCGCACGCCGCTCACGCCGCAATTTGCGACGTGACAGGCGCGCATCAACATACAGACCTCGCGCGCATGCGCGATCGTGGCGATCCGATCGTACTGCGCATGCGCGTTAAAGCCTCAATCTCGGCTGGAACCAGCGCAGGCGCAGAGACCAGGAAACGACGAACTGGAACGCAGATGCGTTCCAGCGGCCATGGCCACGGCGGAGACCAGACAAGAAACAAAACAACATAGAGTACGGCTGCCATGTAAAAGGTTTGTAAGAGAGGATAATACGTTACCGAGGATACCATTGCCGACCTGTCCTGAGACTGAGAGCTATGAAGCTCACCACGCACGATTCGGGCATTCTTAGGCCTTGTACACACGAGGGGATATTTCCGCTGAACATGGTCCGACGGACCATTTCAGCCGAAAAATCCCCTCGTCTGTAGGGGCAAACGGACGCTTTTTGCCGGATTCATCCGGCGGAAAAATTTCAAAGCATGCTTTGAAATAATTCCGCCGGATAGCTGGCCGTCAGATATGTCCGCTGGTTAGTACGGCAAACCAGCGGACATATCTTGCCGCACATGCGTCGTATCCTGTGAATGGATCCGACGCATGCGCGCGGAAGTGTTTACTTCCTGGTGCGGTGACGTGGCGGCGTCAACGTCACCGCCGCGTCACCGCGCTGTCCGCCGGCGGGGAATTTGATCCGATGGTGTGTACAGCCATCGGATCAAAACACCCCGGCGTAAATATACGCTGTAAACGGTCCGGGGACCGTTCACAGCGGATATATTCAGCCGTGTGTACAAGGCCTGAGAGGAATAGAGGCCTCCAGCTAATAGCTAGGACGTTTGGCCTTGTTGCTGCTTGCCTGCCAATGGCTGGTTAGTAAGCACCTGTTGATATTGCAACCGACGCCCATGTCTACCCTGCTAATAGCTGGGACTTGTTGGACACCAGAACGTGAGCTCTATTGTGCAGGATCATCAGGACTGGGGACACACTAGCATAGGTCCTAGGAGGAGGACAAAAAAGGAACACAGTCTATGGGGAGACGCAAAGCTTTATGGGAGTAGGGTCCTATGAGGTATGAGAGGCGGGATTAACCCACACGTAGGCTGCCATGGAGTCTGTCAGGAAATAAGCTTTGAAAACAAACAAAAAGAAAACAAAATACTGCAAGCAAAAAATAAACAGCAGATGACAACTTAAAAATAAATTAGAACAACATTAAGTAAAAAAATATAAATCTATTCATGTGGAGGAAAGCACAAAAAATTAGGACATCCGGCAAGAAAAAAATTACAAAAAGACAACGCCAAATCCTACAATCAAACTTTGCTATATTGGGACAACTCAGTCTAAATAGCATCAGCAATAGAACGGCTTGATTCTAGCAAGAGAACGAAGAAAAGAAAAAGGCAATAAACGATACACTATAGATATTTAAAATGACGAATGTGCCAACTCACAAACAAACACGAGGTTTACCTGAACGAGCGCTCCCGTCCCCTCCTTTTGTCTGAGCATGCGCGCGATTTTGGTCCGATGGTTTTGTGTACTAACCATCGAACATGTCGGACAGACGGGTTTGCAGCAGACAGATTTCAAAGCATGCTTTGAAATCTGTCGGGTGGACAAATCTGTCTGCTCGCCCGTACATACGATCGAATCTGTCTGCTGAAACGGCCCGTCAGATGAGTTTCAGCAGACAGATTTGATCGTGTGTATGCGGCCTAACAGGTATTCATCAGAGCTCCTGATGGTGGAGATGGGCTTTGCTGCGTGTTAGTGCCAGGTCACGGTCTTCGGGATAGCCCCACCAGGAGGTGAGCAAATCGGGGTCCAGAAGAAGATATAACAGGTAGGGATCAAGCAGAAGCGTAGTCGGGGAATGAGCCAAAAATCGTTAACCAATAGTTGCAGGTTGGGATTCAGCAGAAGCGTAGTCGGGGGACAAGCCAAAAGTCGGTAGCAAATGGTAGCAAAGATCGGTCGGTAGCAACAGAGACAGGAGCAAGATAGTAGCTGGTGAAGGCACAATATTCTGGCAACCAGGAAGTGCAGGGACATGGCTTTTATAGAAAGTTTATGGGAGGAGAAAAGGGTTCAAGGTTCAAGGCAAACAAGATTCAAGACAAGATCATTCAAGGAACTATCCGAAGAACTGTCCAAGGAGCTGTCCAGCATTCCAGGTGGCTCAGCAAGCAGAGTCATTACCAGACACACAAGAGGTCCCAGTTTCAAGCCCAGGTCCTAACAGTACTCCCCTCCTCCCAGGATGTCCCCTGGACATCTTAGGGCCAGGTTTCTGAGGAAACCTCTGGTGAAATTCCCTTGTTAATCTAGGGGCATGAACATTGGGCCGGATTCACAAAAGTTTTACGCCGGCATATCTAGAGATACGCCGTCATAAGTACAAATGTGCGCTGTCGTATTGTTACGACGTATCTAGCTTCGCGAATCGACGCAAAACAAGGCTTCAGCCGCCCGACGTAACTTGCCTACGCTGGTGTATCGTGGGCGCATAGTTACGCTGGACGCATTCGGCGTACCCATGTAAAATATGCAAATTAGTAAGATACACCGACTCACAAACGTACTTGCGCCCGGCGCATTAATATACGCAGTTTACGTAAGTCGTAGGTCCGGCGTAAACTTACCCCTCATAAAGGAGGGGTAAGTTATGCAAAGGTGTGGACGAGGGAACAGCCGTCGTATGTTACGTAGTTTACGTAGTACTACGTGAATAGGGCTGTGCGTAGGTTACGTTCACGTCCTAGGCAGTGTATTGACGTATCTTAGGCAGCTATTTCGACGTAACTGTGAGCATGCGCACTGGGATGCGTCCAAGAGACGACGAATGCGCAGTTCATTTTTTGAAGCTCAGCCCATCATTTGCATGGGGTCTCGCTTCATTATAATATACCAAGCCCACTTCCAGCCCACTTCCACCTACTTTGACTTTCGCCGGCTTACGCCGACAACTATACGCTACGCTGGCGCAACGTTGGGTGCATATTCTTTGTTAATAGTGTTGCTCACCAATATTCGCATTGCGAATATTCGCTACAAATATTGCATATTCGAGTATTCGCGAATAACGCGAATATCGCGGCGAATATTCGCTATTTCGAATATTCGAATGTTTTAAATTTTTTTTTAGAACAGATCACATCCTAGAGATCCCCATCGACGTCTAAAAGCATTGCTGGTATGATTAGAGACCTTGGGCCGAGTAGCTGCAGTGCTCATTTTATATTGCCGAAAAATCGCAATGCGATTATTCGGCAAATAGCGATATCGCGCGATTATTTTATATTGTAATATATCACGAATATTCTGAGCCAATCAGAGTACTCCATTCCGCATTTCTCGAAATTTCGAAATTATTTTGTATTGTAATATATCACGAATATTCTGAGCCAATCAGAGTGCTCCATTCCGCATTTCTCGAATATTCGCAATTATTGTGTATTGTAATATATCACGAATATTCTGAGCCAATCAGAGTGCTCCTTCCGCATTTCTCGAATATTCGCAATTATTGTGTATTGTAATATATCACGAATATTCTGAGCCAATCAGAGTGCTCCTTCCGCATTTGCCGAATATTCGCAATTATTGTGTATTGTAATATATCACGAATATTCTGAGCCAATCAGAGTGCTCCTTCCGCATTTGCCGAATATTCGCAATTATTGTGTATTGTAATATATCACGAATATTCTGAGCCAATCAGAGTGCTCCTTCCGCATTTCTCGAATATTCGCAATTATTGTGTATTGTAATATATCACGAATATTCTGAGCCAATCAGAGTGCTCCTTCCGCATTTGCCGAATATTCGCAATTATTTTATATTGTAATATATCACGAATATTCTGTGCCAATCAGAGTGCTCCATTCCGCATTTCTCGAATATTCGCATTCGCAATTCGCAATTCGCAATCGCATTCGCGATAGCGAAAATTCGCAATCATTTCATTTCGAAAATATATCACGAATATTCGTATTTAGCGAATATCTGTCGAATATTCGACTATATATTCGAGATATATCGCGAATTCGAATATGGCATATTCTACTCAACACTATTTGTTAATAGCATGATTGCCTCTCAACATTGCACCGGCGTGAATCCGGCCCATTGTTTTCAGGCTCCCAAGAATTTTCTTCTGGCCCATATCCTTCCCATTGAACCAAATATTGCAATTTGTTCCTAGAGATCCTGGAGTCAAGAATTTTTTCCCCCACGAATTTTTCTTCACCCTGTACCTCAACAGGTGGAGGAGGAGGATGAATTCTTCCAGAAAAAGTATTTTCATGAAACTTTGAGTAGCGATATATGAAAAACAGGGTGAATCTTCATATTGTCAGGAAGTTTTAGACGAAAAGTGACCGGGTTGATTTGAGCAGAGATCTCAAAAGGTGCAATAAACTTTTGACCCAGCTTAGCACATGGAACCTGAACCTTTAAATTTTTGGTAGATAACCAAACTTTTTCACCTACCTGAAAGGTGGGAATAGACCTACGGTGTCTGTCAGCAGCCTGTTTGTAATATTCCTGTGCCTCCTTCAAATGTATCAGTCACTTTCTCCTGGATCTCATGTAATGAAGTTAATCTGTTGGTAACAGCAGGAATTTAAATTGAGATAGGGAGATCAGGAATAAAAATGGGATAATACCCGGCGTTTAGGAAACATGGGCTTTGGGAAGTGGAGCTGTGTTTAGAGTTATTATAAGCAAACTCTGCCGTTGGAAGGTAGTCCACCCAGTCATCCTGGAGATAACTCACGAAACACCGAAGGTATTGCTCCAAAATTTGATTGGTCCTCTCGGTCTGACCATTAGACTGCAGATGAAAAGCTGAGGACAGATTAGATGTTACACCCAAAGCTGAGCAAAAACTTTTCCAAAATTTTGAGGTAAACTTGTACCCCTCTGTCAGGCCTCGTACACACGAGGGGATATGTCCGCTGAAAACGGTCCGATGGACCGTTTCAGCAGACATCTCCGCTCGTGTGTATGGGCTAGCGGACAGATTTCTCCACCCGACAGATTTCAAAGCATGCTTTGAAATCTATCCGGTGGGAATCTGTCCGCCCGACATGTCTGCTGGTTAGTACACTTACCAGCAGACATGTCGTCCCCCACCGCCGCCGCGCCGCCGCTGAATGGATTCGGCGCATGCGCGGAAGTGTTTTACTTCCTGGTGCGGTGACGTGGCGGTGACGCGGCGGCGCCAACGTCACCGCCACGTCACCGCGCCGTCCGGTGTACACGCCATCGGATCAAACTCCCGATCGGACATATCCGATGGAAATGGTCCGCAGACCGTTTTCATCGGATATGTCCGATGGTGTGTACGCGGCCTCAGAGATCACATTATCAGGAATGCCATGAAGTTTAAAAACTTCTCTAACCATTACCTCAGCAGTATGTTCAGCAGAGGGTACCCCCTTAACTGGAATGAAATGAGCCATCTTAGTGAGACGGTCAACGACTACCAGAATGGTGGTCATCCCTTTTGAAAGAGGAAGGTCGACTACAAAGTCCATAGAAATTGACCCCCATGGTCTTGATGGAACAGGTAGTGGTAGAAGTAACCCCAGAGGAGAAGATCGGGGTGTCTTATTGCGAGTAAGTATAATAGGTAGGTATAAGTGTATCAATGCACACAAAAATAGTATAAATCAAACACAGTGGGGTAGATTCACATAGAGATCCGACAGTGTATCTACTGATACACCGTCGGATCTGTGAGATCCGACGTTCGGATCTATGCAGCTGATTCCTCGAATCAGGTTCCGCATAGATCTCCCTTAGAGCCGACTGGTGTAAGTGAGTTACACTGTCGGATCTTAGGGTGCATTCTCCCGCCGTCCGCTAGGTGGCGCTTCTTTTTTTCTACGCAACGAATATGCAAATGAGGAGAACCGCCGATTCAGAACCGAACGCCCGGCCGTCGCTTTTTTTTACGTCGTTTGCGTTCGGCTTTTTCCGGCGGATCGTTACCCCTGCTATATGAGGGGGTAAGTGCGGCGGATCCTATGTTAAGTATTACCGTCGTTCCCACATCGAGTTTTGAATTTTTTACGTCGTTTACGTAAGTCGTCAGGGAATACGGCCATACGTTAATTGCGTTAACGTCGAAAACAATGAAGTCCTTGCGACGTCATTTAAAGCAATGCACGTTGGGAAATTTAGCCGGCGGCGCATGCGCAGTACAATCGGCGCGGGGACGCGTGTGATTTAAATAGTAAACTCCCCCTAGCCGCGGAATTTGCATTCCGCTGGGGGATTTACGATCCGCCAGGGCTACTTACGAGGCAAGTGCTTTCTGAATACAGCACTTGCCTCAAAAACTGGCACAGGCGGATCGTAAAAAAGATAGATCACGCGGATCAAAAGATCCGCTGATCTACATGAATCTACCCCAGTGTTGTCAAAATAACCAAGTGTTAACTACCCATAAAGGAGGGGGTAGTACAAACAATATGAAGTGAAAATCAAGTCCCAATAAGTGAATTGTTGACAGAAGGACACTACTAGGGATCAGTTCACTGATCGCTGCAATACACAGTACAATATCTGGAAGATGCACAAATCTTATTCCCAGCCAAAGATGTAAAAATACTGACCCTTACCCAACAAGGTGGACCTCAGCTTTAAGGAGGTCAAATTGGCATGTGCATCAGCCTGCCGGCCCAGGTAATGGTAATGGATCACTTAGCCCAGGGAGAGGTGCTTCCGTCTTGCAGATAGAGGAAAAACCTTCAGCTGTTTCTTCAGACCAAATCACATAGGAAGGCAGTGGTCAGATTCAACCAGGCTTCTACCAGACACTAAATTTGAGATTATTGACTAAGTAGAAAAAAAGGAACAGAATCCTCATAGTGAAGTAGGTCCAAAAAAAAAGATTATTTATTAAAAAGTCACTTAAAAAATCACAGCAAGTAAAAATACATCCATATTCCACAGCAAATATCAAAGTAGAAAAAGGGTAAATAATAAAAATTCATGCAAAAAAGGGAATTTGAGAAAAAAAAAACTGCCAAGGATCAAACCTAAAGGCTGAATGATATGAGCGTGATGGCGTAGGAAATGCTCCACTCGATGCGTTTCCCCAAAAATGGCTTCAACTTGGAACGGAGGCTGACCTCCCACGCCAGCACATCACACTTAAATACTTAATGGGCAGTCATGACACCGGACGTGAGATTTTTCAGTCCCGCCCCCGGGGTCACCAGATTAGTAGGATCAAAATACATAAAAATATGAATTAAATCCATAATATCCTTCAGCAGTGTGACTATATATATGCGGAAGAAGGTCCACCCTTTCAGAAAAGAGAAAAAGACCCCCCGGAAGAGAGGAAAAATAATCATAAATTTTTCTGGCATTATATACAAACCAGAACAAACAAGCTGACTATTACCAATTATTATTCAAGCTCATTAGGTATATCTCACAATCAATATAAAGATACCAGACCCCCTCATATATCAGGAAACTATGGGAACCAACATATGTACCCCCCAGGAAGATCCTGTCAAATGGACTACACATGAAGGTATGAATATCCAAATCAGAGGAGACCCCCATGGAATGACCAATATGAGGGACCGCAAAATTCACCAGGAGCCCCCTGGAAATATGATATAAGAGTGGATAATCATTACAGCTCTTTACAGGGGTATGAAAGTGAATACGAGGTAGAACACACAAGAGATGGCTATGGACCCTTACGAGATAACCATCCTAGAAAATATGAAGAACCATCACACCCGGCCCCCCTTAGGAATAAGGTGGAAGTTTTTTTAGGGAAAGGACAGAACAAAAAATCAAGATTGAGAGAGGATGTAAGGGAGGATAGCGGAACACCCAAAAGAAGAAAGAAATAAATAACAAAGGAATTTTTCATCTTAGTGGAATAGCATTGTCTGAAAATGAACAGACAATTCTTAACAAGGGTTTAAAATGTGCACCTAAACAAAGCCTAAACAAATTCCAAGTATTTACCGATCTTCAGAAATATATGAGGAAGTTGAGCATCAAGCTATATTTCCTCTCTGATCCTATAATTAGGAACTCTGCTTTCTTCATTGCGACTAAGGCCCTGTACACACGATCGGACCGGTCCGCTGAAACTTGTCCGACGGACCGTTTTCATCGGACCACGCCGAAGTGGTCTGTTGGCCTGATGTGCGTACACACCATCGGACCAAAATCCGATCAGACCAGAACGCGGTCACGTAGAACACAACAACGTGATGAAAAAACGAAGTTCAATGTTTCCAAGCATGCGTTGACTTGATTCTGAGCATGCGCGGGTTTTTGAAATGAACAAAATCCGCGCTTAGAATGTAAACGGGAGTGGAGGGTGATTTGAATAAATAAATGAATACCAGACTGCTGCCCCCCTGACAAATAATCCCCTAAGGGATATTTGGTGGAAATAAATAAAAGGAATAAATGGGGTGGTGGCGCTGTCTGCAAGTGTTAGTGATATACTGGTGCCTTAAGGTGAAAAGTATAACTAATAAAAAGAATAGGCTCTAATGTATAAAAAGGTCATAGAGCAAATATGTGCAAAATCAATGCAGTAGAGAGCAACCTAACTAAAGGTACTCATAAACCATATACCGGTATATCACGAGTGCTGTGTAATGGCAGTAGAGAACAACCTAATTAAAGGTACTCATAAACCATATATATCACAAGTGCTGTGTGAAACATACAAAATAACTTAAAGCTGAATTACTAAATAGCACATAAACATAATAATGCTGTACCATATGCTAACATGCAACACCATAAAGGGTTAAATGGCCATAATAAACAATAAGTGAACAAAGTGAACTAAGGTGAAACAATAATATGTTAATAGTCCATAGACAGGTCCAGTAAGCCAGTTGTAGGAAGAAGGTGCCAGGGTGGTCCTGGTCTATATGGGAGGTCACAACAATAGTGCTTTCCGCAGTGTATCCGGTGCTCCCCCTCCTGTGTCCCCACTCACCAGAGACACTCACCCCTGCAGGGGTAAAGTGTATATATGTAAACCAGGGCTGGCTCCTCCGACCGGCTCTCCCGTCCACAGGATCCTCTGGGTTAATCTTCTGGTTTGGGTGTCAGGCTTCCTCCAGTACTCCTAGGTCTTCCAAGCAGAGAAAGAAACTCGCATTGCGTAGTAGGTGATATAAAAATGAATTTATTGGCACTGCCACTCAACAGTGGTATGCACAAAAAACAGTACAAAAAGATGTAAATGACACTGGCCCAAAGGCTGGTGAATAAAAAACTATTTCTAAAATGAAATAACTAAAAACGCTGATTACTAAATCAGCCCAGCACAGCACTGTAAGAATGGTCAGACCAGCATGGGAACGGCGTGCGTTCCACTTGTGATCCAGCTGGTAAACCCGGAAGTGCGTGCGTGAGTGTGCGTGTATCCGCTTTACGCACGTTTCGTAGTGTTACGTCTTCTGAAGCGGGACCCGGGGTAACTTTGCACCAGACTTGCACAGGTCAGCTGGAGAACAGTTACAGCAGCACCGTAGCGGACGAGCTGAGCAACCACACTTGCAGGACAACACATCTGTATGCAAACATGCCAGGGGCAGCCGTGGTCATAGCACTACTGCGTATACGGGCACGTAGGAGGTCACGGGAGAGGATATACCGAACGTGCATCAATGTGTTTGGCATGGGTGATTCGGAGGTGTTTCAGATTCAGCCCTGATGCCATCCTTGAAATAGCCACAGCCCTGCATGATGACATCACCAGCAAGACACACCGCGTACATGCAGTGCAGCCACTGGTCAAGGTACTGGCAACACTGCATTTCCTTGCCAGTGGATCTTTTCAGCGTACAAGTGGAGTCGTGGCTGGGATGTCACAATCCACCATGAGTAGATGTGTCACCAGGTTGTCCGCGACAATCCTCAGACGCATGTCCCACCATATCATCAGACCCACCAATGAGCACCTGCGGCAGAAGGCAATGCTGTATTTCTACAGGATTGCAGGATTCCCACGCACCATCTGGGCCATTGATTGAACACATGTGGCACTACAGCCCCCCCGTGCCACAGAGCACATGTACCGCAATCGTAAACAGTGGCATTCCATCAACTTACAGGTTATAGCCCCCATGTCTGATGTCTGCATCATGACCCCATGATGCAGACATCACAAGAGGCACATGCACGGCTAACATCCTCCTGTCTTTTCCCTTCCAGGTGACTCGGCATATGCACCCAAACCAGAGGAGAAAGAAAATACAATGACGCACACATACGCACCCGTGCAGTAGTGGAGCGTACATTTGGCCTTCTGAAGTCCCGTTTCCGATGCCTGGATAAGTCTGGGGTACCCTGTTGTATTCCCCAAACTTTGTGTGCCAGATCATCGGTGCATGTTGCATTCTGCACAACTACACCATGAGAAAGGGCCTGACCCCCGAACCACACAGTCCCCCCCTGCCCGAGGCTACCCATTCTGCTGAGGGAAGAGCAGTCAGGAGGGTCCTCGTGGTAGGTATCTTTGCACGTTAAACACACACATTCATCATGGCACATGGACAATGCACGCATGCACACCACTGTGGTCCCTAGATCACACACACCACATCCACATCACATTGGATTAGCCCAAGTCCGGCATGCAGGACTTTGGGGCCTTGGCGTGGCGTTGCTGCTCCCATCATGTTGCTGTCCATTCATACCACATTCACACGGTCGTGGGGATAACTTCTCCCCGACGACCCAGGGTGACACCCCTTACTGGCAGGAGTGTCACCCCCACATTCACACACCAGTCACACTGTAGCCTGCACTCCTCATCGTGTGCAGATACTACAAAATAAATTATCTCATAACCTGAGTATCATAAATAAAATACATAAACTCATAACCTGAGTATCATAAATAAAATAAATAAACTCATAACCTGAGTATCATAAATAAAATAAATAAACTCATAACCTGAGTATCATAAATAAAATAAATAAACTCATAACATGATAATACAAAGCAACAAAAAAAAGCCACTCATTTGCCCTGTCGTGGGCTACACCTGGTGCCAAGGCTCCTGGTCCTCAGTTGCCTGGGGGGAGCCTCAGGTGGGGGGGTGGGGCATCTGGTGGAGGAACATCCCACGGTCTCTCCCTGGCTGGCTGCCTGCCCTCCAATGCCAGGGCAATGCGGTGGAGGAAGTTGTTGGTTTCCGCCTGCATCCGCAGCTGGCGGGTGGTGGTGGTGCACTGGTAGCGCCTTGTCTGCCTCCCCTCCTCCTGTATGGCCGCTGCCAGGCTCCTCCCCTCCACCTGCATGACAGCTATATTAGCCTCAACAGCCACTGTAAGGCTCCGGACCTCAGACACAAGGCCTGATGTTGTGGCCTGCAGCCCCCCAGACAGGTCACAATAGCTGTGCAGTTGGAGCTCACATCCTGCAGGCTGTCAGTGATGGAGGTATACTGATAAGCCTGCTGGGTTAGTGCCTGCTGGACAGCCAAGGCTCCTCTGGGCCGAGGAGGCCAGGCTCTCTGCCACACAGTGCAGGTCACCCGCTAAAGCACCTATATGGTGGGTCTGCCGGGCCTGGTCCCTTGCCAGATTCTCCTCCAAGGCATCCGGATCACCCCTGGTCTTCCAGGTAGCCTTCCTGGGGGCAGTAGAGGCTTGTGGCCGGGTGTATGGGGAGGCCCTTGTGGGGCTATCCCTGATGGGGGAGGAGAACCTTGAGGGGCTAGCCCTGATGGGGGAGGAAGGTGAGGGGCTTTCCCTGATGGGGGAGGAAGGTGAGGGGCTTACCCTGATTGGGGAGGAGGGTTGGGAGGGTACAGGGATGGTGGGATCCTCCATGAGGTAGACGACTCCCTCGAGGTCCCCGTGCTCCTACACCACTTCCTCTAGATAAGAGGAGTAGGCACTCTCCTCTGAGGGTGGCGTGGGTCGCCCAGCAGCCGATGATGGCCCAGCTCCCTCCAGCACATCTGTGGATGACACAAAACATTCACATGTTGGTGGACCCACACACTTAAAACATGTTCCCTTCCACCCCCTCAGATGCTACACCCTGGATAGGAGATAAAACACACTTACCTGCCCTCAAGGCCTGATGCATGGAGTCATAGCCCTTCAGGCCCTCCACCTTCTCCCTCTCCAGGCACTGGGCAATGACCTTCTCATCAGGAGTGAGGGTGATCTTACTGGCTGGTACACCTCCTGTGCCCCTGGCGTGCCTCCTCATCGTGGCCAGCTTTTCTTTGAGCAGGCACCGCATATCATTTATTTTTTTTGCTATGTCCTTGGGGCTCCGAACTTCATGGGCAAGGGAATTCACCTGTGCTGTAATTTCCTCCAGGATCTCATCCTTCTTGACCTTGCTGGTATGGCCACTATGTGCCCCATGGAGGCATGCGCCATACTTGGAGAGGCCCTCGATAATGATTGCCTTCTCCTTAGGGCTAAAATTTCTCTTCCTCCGATCCTTAGCCATCACTGGTGCAGACATGGCTCCAAATACAAAAGTACTTAAACCAAAAAGTTTATGGTGTACTTTTGCACTTTATGGGCGCATGTCTGGGCGTATTTATGCACTGGGCGTAGGCAGTGGGCCAGCGTATCTTGGGGGTTACTCCGGGCGTAGTTGTGAGCATGCGCAGAGGGGTGCGTGACATACGTTCACGTCACGGCTAATGCACCATTCGTTCGGCCCTTCATTTGCATGGGGTCATGCTTCATTAACATGGATTACGCCCACTTCCTTCCTACTTTGAATTACGCCGGCGTACGTCTACGATTTTATGTTACGCCGGCGCAGAGTTAGGAGCATTTGCTTTCTGAATACCATGCTTGCCTCTCCGCACTGCGCCGGCGTAGTGTTAAAAAGATACGCTACGCCGGCATAAATATGCGCCGACGTATCTGAATCTGGCCCTGTAACTCTAACTGACTAGCCTGCCTGCTGTATCTAACTCCAAAAAATTACACTCTCTCTCTCTATCTCTCTCTGTAAACCACGCAACACATATTAGATTACAACAAAGAAGGGGGGCTATACAAAAGCATAGGTGGGACTTTGAATGAAGCACATGTCTGCGCTTCCATCCCTGGTACAAATGTAGAACAAGGAAGTTGGGACTTTAAATGAGGTTCAATACAACATGGAAGTAAATAAAAGGAAAACATGTTTATTCACATGAAGGATGATGTGTGATACACTCACATAGTCAAGGGGGCAGGCAAGTAAACATAACTGTCATGGACACTAGAGGTACATAGTGTTATCAACAAGGAAACTCATGGCATATGGATTAACATAGGAAACATGGACACAGGGATATACATAGTCATCAATAATAAATACATAACAGTATGAAAAACAATAAACAGCTTCCCATGAGTGGGAGGTAAACACACAGATTTCCTTATATGACACAGTGTGATTGAACAGTTGAATTGAACAGACATGAGGTAGAAAGTTGTAGATAGTGCTGGTTAATATATTAGATATGGAATAGATAGGCATCCTTGAATGGCCCGATGCGTTTCGTGCTAATGCACTCATCAGGGGCTGATGCTTCCAAGTCTGGGGGATTAAATAGTGTTTTAGTCTACAATAGCTTAAAGCATAAAATGAGGAACATTCTTAGTGGTCCTAAGCTTACCTTCACAAATGGTGAAGGTAAAGAGAGAGAGAGCAAATGCTGAGCCTTTTGGCTACGGCTCAGCATTTGCTCTCTAACATCCAGAATTGGGAAATATGTAGACTTTTTTCTACAACCAGCAGTTATCAAGACACCAAATTTCCTTAGGGAAAGTTGAAATATCAATGAATATATCATATATCAATGAATATATATATCAATGAAATATCTAGTTTAAGTGTTAAGGAATATGTCCTATTGGTAACGGCGGATGTTTCCTCACTCTACACAAATATTCCTCATGAGTTAGGCTTCCAAGCAGCAAGATATTTTTTGAATAAAGAGGAGTCAATGAATACGTCCATAAATGGAATTTGTTCTGAAATTCGCTATGGAACACACACCACATCCACCTCACATTGGTTTAGCCCAAGTCCACCACACGGGACTTGGGAGCAGCAATGCCACGCCAAGGCCCCAATGATGTTGCTGTCCATTCATACCACATTCACATGATCGTCACGATAACCTTTCCCCGACGAACCAAGGTGACACGCCTTGCTGGCAGGAATGTCACACACACATTCACACACCAGTCACATTGTAGCCTGCACTACTGACCGTGTGCAGTGACTAAAAAAATAAATAGGGATCATGCCATTGTCCGACATGGCATGCCCTTACTGGAGGACGGCACATACATCATTGCGCGTCACTCAAAATAAAATAAAGCTCATAATCTGTGCTGCAAAAGTCCAGAGAGTAATTTGCCCTCTTGTGGGCCAGGCCTCGTGCCGAGGCTTCGGCTCCTCAATAGTCGGTGCGATGGCTTTGGTGGGGGGCGGGGCATCAGGAGGAGGTGCATCCCCTGACCTGTCACTCCTGGCAGATGTTGCCTGCTCTGCCTCCAACGCAACGGCAATGCGTGTTAGCACGCTGTTGATCTCAGCCTGCATCCGCAGCTCCCTGCCGCTGGTCTGGCGCTGTAGGCGCCTGTTCTGCCGACCCTCCGCCTGGATAGCAGCTGTGTTGGCCTGTAGGACCACTCCCAGGCTCTTCACCTCCGCAACGATGCCTGCTGCTGTGGCCTGCAGCTCCCCAATCGCCATGCTGTTCCTATCCAGGCTGGCCTGCACATCCGAGCCCTGATCCCCAGATGGTGAGGGACCCCCTGCTACCATGTGGTGACGCATGGCCTCAAGGGTCTCTGATTGGTCACCCAGGCATGTGACCATGGCAGCACAGTTTGCACTCACCTGCTGCAGGCAGTACGACATGGAGCTGGTATGGGCAGCCTGTTAACTAAGGCACTGCTGCATAGAGGCTGCGGTGCCCTGCACAGCCACTGTGCATGCAGCCTGGGTCAGGCTGAGGCTGAGGATGTTCCGTGAATGGTGTGGGTCCAACACAGCCAGACGATGGCCCAGCTCCCTCCAGCACATCTGTGGATGACACAAAGCATTCACATGTTGGTGGACCCACACACTTGTCACATGTTCCCTTGCACCCCCTCACATGCTACACACCAGATGGGGTATAAAACACACTTACCTGTCCTCAAGGCCTGGTCACTGGAGTCAAAGCCCTCCAGGCCCTCCACCTGCTCCTGTTCCAGACAGCTGGCAATGACCTCCTCCTCAGGTGTCAGCCTCACAGAAGAAGCTGGTCTGCCTCACGTGCCCCTGAGGTGCCTTCTGATGCTGGCCAGCTTATCCCGCACACGCCGACACATGTCTTTGATCTTTTTGCTGATGTTCTTACAGGTCCTGGATTCATGCCCAAGGGCATTAACCTCCAGGGTGATCTTCTGGAGGATCTCCTGCTTCTTTGCCCTGCTGGTCCTGGTGCTCTGTGCCCCATGGAGGTATGTGTCGTACTTTGAGATGGCTGAGGTTAGGACAGCCTTCTCATTTGCTGAGAATTTTTTTTTCTCCTGTCCCTGTCTACCTCAGTATCAGACATGGCTCAGACCGCAAAAGTACTCTGCTCCAGGGGGAAGACAAGCAAGCTGATGTACTTTTGTGCTGGAAGGGCGTATGGCTGGGCGTATTTATGTGCTCGGCGTAAGCCGGTGGGCCGGCGTATCTAAGGAAGTGATGGGCATATGTCCGCGTCATGGTGCATTGCGCCGTTCATGATACGCCGGGCGTAAAACACTAGACATGTGCATTCGTTTTCGTTAGAATGCATTTTCGTCCGAAAATCTGTTTTTTTTTGTTATCGTTTTAACAAACGATAATATGATTTAACCTTTTATAATAGAGTTAATACAATCGAATAGGGGGTGTACCATCGTCCTAGTATTCTAATATGAATTGAGGGGACTCAGGGATTCCCCACAAGCCCTGAGGCTCCAACAGGAAAAGGGCGGGCAATTCAATTGGAGGCGGCGACCCTGGCAAAGAAGAAGCCGCGCACAAGCTTCCAACATGTGACCACGCCCCCCTCTGACGCACTTGCAGCACACTCCTAAGAGCTTGCCCGTGGCGTCAGAGGGGGGGCGTGGTCCGGCAGACAGCGGGGATTTCAATTGGAAGCGGCGGCTCCGGCGAAGAAGAACAAGAAGAAGAAGATGTGGACGAGAAGGACAGCGGAAGGAGAAGAAGATGGAAGAACATTCCGGGCAAGATGCGGGAATAGAAGACCCAAGACAGAAGCAGAGGAAGAAGAAGAAGATGGAGGAAGAAACCCGAAGGAAAGAAGAAAAGAAGAAGAAAGAAGATAATAAAGGACTTGTCAAAAACCGGCTCTTGTCGTTTTTAACCCTTGACACTTTTTTTTTTTTTTTTGGTGAAATGGTAGGGGTACCCCATTACCATTTCACACAGGGGGGGGCCGGGATCTGGGGGGCCCCTTTGTTAAAGGGGTCTTCCAGATTTCGATAAGCCTCCTGCCCGCAGACCCCCACAACCACCGGGCAAGGGTTGTGGGGAAGAGACCCTTGTCCTCATCAACATGGGGACAAGGTGTTTTGGGGGGTACCCCAAAACACCCTCCCAATGTTGAGGGCATGTGGCCTGGTGCGGTTCAGGAGAGGGGGGGCCGCGCTCTGTCCCCCCCCCTTTTCTGCGGCCGGCCAGGTCAACGTGCTCGGATAAGGGGTCTGGTGTGGATTTTAGGGGGGACTTCACGCCAATTTTTTTTAAATTTGGGGTGGAGTTCCCCTTAAATCCCACACCAGACCTGAAGGGTCTGGTTATGGATATTTGGGGGGAACCCCACGTCATTTTTTTTTAAATTGACGGCGGGGTTCTGCCTTAATATCCATACCAGACCTAAAGGGTCTAGTTATTGAATTTGGGGGGACCCCCACGCTTTTTTTTCCGTTTTTTTTAGGAATGAATTATCCTGCAATTGCCGGGAGCCGACAATTCATTATTGCCGTGAGTCAGTTTTAAACGGCTTTTTTGCTTTGGAGAATGTCATTTTGTGCAGAGACAGTTCTAACCACGGGAAACATGCGCTTTTTCACATGCTGACATTAGAGCCCCCCATAGTACGAAATTTAAAGAAAAATTACACTTTTATTGTTGCAGTTTTAGCATTATTAAAATCACTGCACCCGAAAAAACGGCCGTTTTAAAAAATAAAAAAAGGATAGATAGATAGATAGATAGATAGATAGATAGATAGATAGATAGATAGATAGATAGATAGATAGATAGATAGATAGATAGATAGATAGATAGATAGATAGATAGATAGATAGATAGATAGATAGATAGATCAGGGAGGCTACTAGTTAGTATAGTTAAATGTACAGTTTGTAGAAAATATATTGACATCCCTAAGAGTTGTCAATATATTTATAAACTGTATAGCTTAGCTAGTTCTGCTAATAGTATCTTTCAGGCAGGAGATTGTGCTTGATGCTCTAACGTGTTAGTCAACGTGTGCTAGTTAATTGCACATAGACGCATTAACTGTTACTGCACGTGTGCTATTTATTTGCACAGAAAGGCAGTTGCTGTTAATGCAAGTGGGCTATTGAATTGCACAGAAACGCAGTCGCTCTGACTGTGCTGTTCAATACCACCTTAGCGCATTTGGTGTCACCGCACGTGTGCTGTTACATACCACCTGAGCGCATTTGGTGTCACCGCACGTGTGCTGTTAAATACCACCTTAGCGCATTTGGTGTCACCGCACGTGTGCTGTTACATACCACCTGAGCGCATTTGGTGTCACCGCACGTGTACTGTTACATATCACCTGAGCGCATTTGGTGTCACCGCACGTGTGCTGTTACATACCACCTGAGCGCATTTGGTGTCACCGCACGTGTGCTGTTAAATACCACCTTAGCGCATTTGGTGTCACCGCACGTGTGCTGTTACATACCACCTTAGCGCATTTGGTGTCACCACACGTGTGCTGTTACATACCACCTGAGCGCATTTGGTGTCACCGCACGTGTGCTGTTACATACCACCTTAGCGCATTTGGTGTCACCGCACGTGTGCTGTTACATACCACCTTAGCCCATTTGGTGTCACCGCACGTGTGCTGTTACATACTACATATGACCTGCGCGCATTTGGTGTCACCGCACCTGTGCTGTTATATACCACCCGAGCGCAGTTAGTGTCACTGTACGTGTGCTGTAATATACCACCTGAGCGCAGTTAGTGTCACCGCACCTGTGCTGTTATATACCACCTGAGCGCAGTTAGTGTCACTGCACCTGTGCTGTTATATACCACCTGAGCACAGTTAGTGTCACTGTACGTGTGCTGTAATATACCACCTGAGCGCAGTTAGTGTCACCGCACCTGTGCTGTTATATACCACCTGAGCTCATTTGGTGTCACCGCACCTGTGCTCTTATATACCACCTGAGCGCAGTTAGTGTCACTGTACGTGTGCTGTAATATACCACCTGAGTGCAGTTAGTGTCACCGCACCTGTGCTGTTATATACCACTTGAGCTCATTTGGTGTCACCGCACCTGTGCTGTTATATACCACCTGAGCGCAGTTAGTGTCACTGTACGTGTGCTGTTATATACCACCTGAGCGCAGTTAGTGTCACCGCACATGTGCTGTTATATACCACCTGAGCGCAGTTAGTGTCACTGTACACTGTACGTGTGCTGTAATATACCACCTGAGCGCAGTTAGTGTCACCGCACCTGTGCTGTTATATACCACCTGAGCTCATTTGGTGTCACCGCACCTGTGCTGTTACATACCACCTTAGCGCATTTGGTGTCACCGCACGTGTGCTGTTACATACCACCTTAGCCCATTTGGTGTCACCGCACGTGTGCTGTTACATACTACATATGACCTGCGCGCATTTGGTGTCACCGCACCTGTGCTGTTATATACCACCCGAGCGCAGTTAGTGTCACTGTACGTGTGCTGTAATATACCACCTGAGCGCAGTTAGTGTCACCGCACCTGTGCTGTTATATACCACCTGAGCGCAGTTAGTGTCACTGCACCTGTGCTGTTATATACCACCTGAGCACAGTTAGTGTCACTGTACGTGTGCTGTAATATACCACCTGAGCGCAGTTAGTGTCACCGCACCTGTGCTGTTATATACCACCTGAGCTCATTTGGTGTCACCGCACCTGTGCTCTTATATACCACCTGAGCGCAGTTAGTGTCACTGTACGTGTGCTGTAATATACCACCTGAGTGCAGTTAGTGTCACCGCACCTGTGCTGTTATATACCACCTGAGCTTATTTGGTGTCACCGCACCTGTGCTGTTATATACCACCTGAGCGCAGTTAGTGTCACTGTACGTGTGCTGTTATATACCACCTGAGCGCAGTTAGTGTCACCGCACATGTGCTGTTATATACCACCTGAGCGCAGTTAGTGTCACTGTACACTGTACGTGTGCTGTAATATACCACCTGAGCGCAGTTAGTGTCACCGCACCTGTGCTGTTATATACCACCTGAGCTCATTTGGTGTCACCGCACCTGTGCTGTTATATACCACCTGAGCGCAGTTAGTGTCACTGTACGTGTGCTGTTACATACCACCTGAGCGCAGTTAGTGTCACTGCACCTGTGCTGTTATATACCACCTGAGCGCAGTTAGTGTCATTTGCACGTGGCTCCTTGTTGTGCTCCAATTACAGTATGTTTGAGGGGTGCCCTTTTTTCTAAAAAATGTCTTTCACAAAACAATAATGGCCCCCCACCACCGCTAAAATATTCGACATAATGTTGCCACACAGAACTTGCGCAAGTAGCATTAATTACTTTTTTTTTATAGTCCTCTCATGTTGTGCAGGGACATTTCTAAACACGTGCCACTACTATAGACACCCAGCAGGTGTGATATTTATAGGAATTTTTTTTTTCACTTTAAGCATCATTAAAATGGCTGCTCCGGAAAAAACAGCCGTTTAAATAAAAAAAAAAATTCCATTGATACATGTTCCCTGGGGCAAGACCCGGGTTCTGAACGATGTTTTCCAACATTTAATTGAATTTTGGTCTTTAAAACGACCGTTTTTGAATTCGAACGTTCGGGTCCCATAGACTTCAATGGGGTTCGAAATATTCGTGCGAACCCGCGGTCTGTTCGAACGTTCTGGTGCGAACCGAACCCGGGGGTGTTCGGCTCATCCCTAGTCCAGACCATTGGCTACAGAGTCTAAGATTGGTGTGGGGCTATGTTCCTTCAGGAAGTCATGAATAGCTTTTTTCCTAGAGAGCGAGTCAGGGGGAGAATCTGAAGGGTGTAAGTTGTATAGTTTTGAGTAATAGGCCACAAATTGGTCAGCTATGTCAGGGGACGCAGAGAGCTTTCGACCCTTATGCCGCGTACATACGATCACTTTTTGTGATGAAAAAAAACGACGTTTTATGTGACGAAACAAAACGACGTTTTTCAAACTTCATTTTCCAAAACGACGTTGCATACACACCATCGTTTTTCCAAAATGCTCTAGCAAAGCGTGGTGACGTACACCACATTCGACGGCACTCTGTTTCATTGAAGCTCCGTCTCATAACTTGCTTCTGAGCATGCGCGGGTTAAAAAACGTCGTTTTAAACGTCGTTTTGCCCACACACGATCACTTTTTATGACACAAAAAATGACATTTTGAAAAACGACACAAAAAATTCAAGCATGTTCGAATTTTTTTTGGTCGTTTTTTTGAAGACATAAAACAACGTTTTGCCCACACACGATCATTTTAAATGACGTTTTTGAAAACGTCGTTTTTTTTTCATCACAAAAAGTGATCGTGTGTACGCGGCATTAGAGTCAGTTAAAGAGTGGACCGTAGTGGCAGCTTTCTTGGCCTGTAGCGCTCTGACCAATAATCGCCCCGCTTTGTTGCCAAACTCATAAAAGATTCTTTGGGAAAGAACATATTTACGTTTAATTTGTTTGCCTAATAGTTCCAAAAGTTCAGATAATAGTTCCAAAAGTTCAGATCTGGTGAGTTGGAGGGATTGCAAAGTGTTTAGGGCCAAGGAGCGTTTGTGTGTCCATTCCAATTGATGGATGCGAGTGGTGAGTTCCGAGAAACCTTGACGCTGTTCCCTTTTTCGTTTGGCTGCTGCAGCCATCAAGACCCCCCGAATCAAGCACTTGTGCGCTTCCCACGTGATAAGGGAAGAAGTGTCCGCCGCCCGGTTTTCGTCAAAATATTGTTTGATGCGTTGCTCGACTTGAGCCGCAATCACAGGGTCAGTGAGCAGAGAGGGGTCTAGTTTCCATGAGTGTGAGAAGAAGCGTTTTTCAGGGAGTGCCAACGTCATGGTGATGGGATAATGTTTGTAGAGGAACATGAGGTCAATGGAGGTACGGGCTAAGACAGGTAAGTCGCTCTGAGAAAGAAAGAAATAGTCGATCCGGGAGTATTTGTTATGCGGGGCCGAGAAGAATGTGAAATCTTTACATGAGGGGTTTAGCGTACGCCAGGTGTCGTGAAGCAGCAGTGATTGGAGGTGTAATTTAATAGATTTAAGGGCGCTATATGTGAGAGAAGATGTTCCCGTAGACGTGTCATGCAACAGATCCAGTGGGACGTTAAAGTCGCCACCCAGGATGAGCATGCCTTCCTGGAAGGCAGAGAGCGAGGCGGTAACATTTCGAAAGAAGGAGACTTGGTGGGAGTTCGGGGCATAGACGTTGGCCAAGGTTATCTTGCGACCTAGAAGCGACCCCTTAAGGAAAATATAGCGTCCCTCCCCGTCAGATAGCGAGTCTGTAATCTCAAAAGGGCAATGTTTTGCAATAAGTATTGACACTCCCTTGGATTTGGAGGTTGGGGTAGTTGCATGGTATACCGTAGGGTAATAATAATTTTGCAGTTTCGGGATTGCATCGGTACGAAAGTGCGTCTCTTGGATGAAGATTATGTCTGTTTTGTTTACGGTGCATAACATGGAGAAGATGCGATCGGCGTTCCGGGACATTCAGACCTCGGACATTGAGGGAAACAAGTTTGATCAGGAGTTTGTCGTTCTTCATTCTAGTAGGAGACATTAGTGCTGAAAAAAATCAAAAGAAAAAAATAAAAATAAAATGGGGAGAGCGTCTTAACACTCTAAGCAAAGGAACCGAGAGCTGTGGCAGAGTCAGGGGTAGGGGTGGGGGTTCTGACAATCCGGCAAGTCAGAAGGATTCAAGAAAGGGTGGTGTGGGGGTAGTGGAAAAAGGGTATGTGCAGTCACTCGTAGGGTGGTACGTAGATGTACAGCAGTCGAAAAATTGGGGAATCCGGAAACAGGTGAGGAGCTCCTCACCAGTCTATTGATCTAAAAAATCCGCGGGGGCGGAGTTTCTGGAGAGAATAAGTGGTGTGGTTAGTGGTGCGGGGTTGTGAGCAGAAAATCAGAAGAGGGACCACCGTGTGGGGGTTGATCTGTCTGGGAAGAAACGGAAATAAGTGTTGACGGACCAACGGCCACATCAACAGAGGCTGGGCATGTATAATATGTGGAGACGTAAGTATCGTGTAGGTTGGGCAACTAGGCAGGATGAGGTGTGAAGAAATCGGAGAAGACTCAGTAGGGAGTCATGCAAGTAAAGTTTCAGAACAGGTGAACATATGGTGACAAGATGGGTTGAGTGTCAGCACGCGTGTGCAAAACCATATCTAGTGACACCACTGGTGATAGAATAGGATAAAACAGAACAGTTCAACCAAAAAAAAAACAATTCAGCCCTCTCGACCTTTTGTATTCAGTCAATAACATTGCAACTAAACAATAATGCATTCTTAACAGTATGGCTCCCAGGCAGAACAGTAAGAGTAGGATACATTGAGGGGGAGGAGGGGCCAGTGTAGGAAGGAGAGGGGAGGGTGAGAGGGAGATGGAGGGAGGCAAATGAGAGAGGTAAGGGGGAGAGAGGAGGGGTGAGAAGGGGGGAGAAGAGGGGGAGAAATAGGGTGGGACTGAGTAGGAGAATGACAGGGGTTCGCGGAGGGGGTCGTGAAAGTCAATAGAGGGAGGTGTATAGGGAAGAAGTTCCTGTGATGGGAGGGTGGGAGCAATACGTTGCACATCGACATCCTTCTAGCTCCCTAGCAATCCAACGTTTACAGGGGTCAGCATGCAAGTGCAGTGTCACAGAGATAAGACCGGATTGTCTCAAGCATAGGCAGATGTACATCTGATTGACGTAGGGGAAGGGGGGCAGTGTGACTGTCACACAGTAGGTGATATTAGGGCTAATAGGGTGTCACACAGACTGGAGTCCCTGTTTGCGAAGGATGAGAGGGCGGGTTTAGACCCCATTACAGGACAATATAGACAGCTGGGTTAGGGAGACGGGAGAGTGAAGGGACGGGGGGGTAGAGAAGAACGGGGGGGGAGAGAAAACAGACATGAGAGAGGGTATAGCGGACGTATGGTGGAGAAAGCACGGCATTCAAATTGCAATAAGACACATCATGTAGATCTAAGCATAGACAATACCCATTCTGACGCTGCTCAAAGCTACATATCTTGTCCTAGTTATCAGGAGCTTGATTAGCTGTGGAAGCCGTCGTTCCGGGTGGGTGCAAGACAGGGGGTGTAGACCGGGTATAAGTCGGCTGGGAGAAAAATAAATCAGGGGGGGACAGCGTTCCGGGGGATGCCTTTCCGGAAATTCATGTCAGGGGCTGACAAGTAGGGGAGAGTCCACATCCCATCAGGCAGGACCGGCGGTTCTGGTCACAGGAGAGGGTGGGGGGAAGGGCAACGATAATATGTGGCAGGGGTCAATAGTTCCAAAGTGTCCGATACCGTCTTTGGCTAGCCGTATAAGGAACATAGGGGGGAGTAAAGCCATCGGTCAGTGAGGGAGCACGGGTTCAACATCTGTAACACAGGCAGAAGGGGCGATAAGTTCAAGTGTAAAACCAGGTGGGGAGACTGGCCAAGTGGAAGGTGAGGGGTGGTGAGGGGATTAGGTGGTGTGTAGCAGGGAGGTACGATAGAAAGCTGGGAAAGAGGGATAATGGAACTTATCTGTGAGTCCTGGGAGTAACATGGCGGGCCACCTTCAATGGTCGTGGCGGGCTCTCCTGGATTGCGGAGCCGTCTGCGGGCTGGAGGGGAGACGCCCAGCAGGCGAGACTGGATTAGGCCTGGGGATGGAAGGCGAGCGGCGTCTACAATAGCGGTGTCACGTACCTGGTTATGGAGCCCAATGTGCAGGGAGCGGAATCTCGTAAACCTCTGACTCAGGAACCCCTGGTAGAGCAGACAGGGGGTACGGAGTCTGGAGGGACACAAGCGCCTGGTGGGAAGCTGGAGATGGACCGGAAGAGGAAGTGAACAGATGTTGACGAGGTCCTAGCAGAAATCCAGCAAACACAGGAACGGTGTTGTAGCGCTTGTGAATAGGAGCCAAGGGGTTGTCAGACACTGGATCAGGCACCAATCAGGAGACGGAGACAGGTCCGAGGGTTGGATCAGGTTCAGACCGGGTCGGTGAATCAGGTAAGCAGACAGCAAGGCGGGTTTAAGCAGAGTCGGTAGTCGGATCAGGCCGGGGTCAGAGGCAGGCTGCAGGCAGAGAAGGGTCAACGGAAGCCGGGTCAGGTATTCGGTAATCAGGCAGACAGGTAACAGGTTCAGATTCAGTCAGGGATTGCTGCAGACTGGTCAGCAAGATACAGTGGGATCAGATGGTTTAAATAGCAGTTCTTGGCGCCGAAATGACGGCAGCGCGTGCGCGCGCTCCCGCCGCACGCGCCGCGTGCACGCTCGCGCCGCGCACATCACGCACGCGCACCCGCGCGCCCCGCGCATGCGCTGAAACAGACTTCTCCTGGCGCTGTCAGTATTGGTAAGATTCCTGTATCTCTTATCATGACATGACTACGGGCAGCCCCCGGATGCCCAACTGGGCCAACCTACTTGGGTGTGCCCTTTTATAGGCCCGGACCAGTCTCTGAGCGTGAATGTTGGCCTCTGGTTCCCAGGAGTTTTCTTCTGGGCCGTAGCCTTTCCATTTCACCAGGTATTGAACCTGGTTACGTCTCTTCCGACAATCCAGGATGGATTCCACCTCGAATTCCTCCTCGCCGTCGATAAGTACCGGTATGGGCGGACCAGCATTCAAATTGTGGGGAAAAGGATCCGGGACTGTGGGTTTGAGCAGTGCCACATGAAAGACTGGATGAATCCTAAAAGAAGCAGGTAATTTCAATTTGTAGGCCACTTCATTAACCCTTCTGAATACCTGGAAGGGACCAACAAACTTAGGACCAAGTTTCTTGGTTGGGCAAGCTAGTTTTAAGTTCAAAGTGGATAAATAAACTTGGTCCCCTGGTACCAGATTAAGTTGTCCTCTCCTCTTTCTGTCAAAGACCTCCTTATTATACTCCTGGGTTCTTGCCATTGTTTCCTGGAGTATTTTGTTATTGGTGGAAAAAAAATCCAAGGTTTCCTGAACAGCTGGTACTGAGCATTCCGGAATATGGTTGGATAAGAACAGAGGATGAAAGCCGTAGTTGGCAAAGAATGGGGACTGTTGGGTAGCTGAATGGATTGAGTTGTTGTAGGCAAACTCTGCAAGGGGCAACAGAGAAGCCCAATCATCCTGTGAAAAACTGGAGAAACAGCGCAGGTATTGCTCGAGCGTCTGGTTGGTGCGCTCGGTTCTGGCCGTTGGTCTGTGGGTGGTACGCAGATGAAAAGGAAAGTTCAATCTTCAGCGCCCCACATAACGCTTTCCAGAACCTCGAGGTGAATTGCACCCCACGGTCAGATACAATATTAGCAGGTATACCATGGAGTCTCACTACTTCTTTAATAACATTTTTTGCTGTTTCGGCAGCAGAAGGTGTCCCTACCATCGGTAGGAAGTGCGCCATTTTTGAAAGTCTGTCCACCACTACAAAGATGGTAGTATAGTTTTCAGAAGGAGGTAACTCAACAATAAAATCAATTGAAATCATTCTCCAAGGTTTCTCTGGAACAGGCAGTGGTTTAAGTAACCCCCACGCTTTGGTTCTGCTACCCTTGTGTTGGATACAGGTGGCACAGGATTCCACATAGCTTTTGCAATCTTGTAATAATTGAGGCCACCAGAAGGTACGCTGGATGAGTTCAGCTGTCTTGTGGATTCCGAAATGTCCGGCTAGCTCGTGGTCATGGCAGGACTTGAGAATTGTCAATCGTAGTTGTTGAGGCACAAAAATCTTGTTTTTGTTCCATAGCATGCCGTCTCTTAACTGCAGAGTAAGGTCTGGAGATGAGGGAATTGATGAAGAGGCCTGCTTAATTTGAGACAGAAGATCTCCCTGTAACATAAGAAAATTGCCAGGGGCGAGGATGGTGTCCGGGGAGGAAGGAGCTTCAGGCCCATTGAACATCCGGGATAGCACGTCGGGTTTAGTGTTTTTTGATCCGGGTCTGTAGGTTATATGGAAGGAAAACCGAGTAAAGAACAATGCCCACCTGGCCTGCCGTGGCCTCAGTCTTTTAGCAGCCTTTAAGTATTCCAAGTTCTTGTGATCTGTATAGATCAAGATGGGGTGAGCTGCACCCTCCAGGAGATAACGCCATTAGTCGAGAGCTGCCTTGATTGCTAAAAGTTCCCTGTCCCCAACGTCGTAGTTTCTTTCAGCTTCGGAGAGTTTGCGGGAGAAGAACGCAACTGGATGCAGAAGGGATTTGGGTCCTTGTCTCTGGGAAAGCACTGCTCCGACCGCCACCTCGGAGGCGTCCACTTCCAGGATGAAAGGTAGAACTGGATCAGGATGTTTTAGGATGGATGCTGAAATGAAAAGGTTTTTCAGGGTAGAAAAAGCCGCTTGAGCCTCTGGGGACCACTGGAACCGGATACCCTGTTTGGTCAGACCTGTGATGGGAGCAATTATGGAAGAGAAGTCTTTGATAAATTTTCGATAAAAATTTGCAAATCCCACGAAACGCTGGACTGATTTCTTATCGGTGGGAGTGGGCCAATCTGTAATGGCGGTGACCTTCTGAGGGTCCATCTTGACACCGTCTATTGAAATGATGAGACCTAGGAACTGGATGCTCTCTCTTTCAAACTCACATTTCTCCGCTTTAGCATACAGACTGTGTTGACGGAGCCGGGCTAGGACCTTTTGGACATGTCTTTGATGATCTGACAGGGAGGAAGAGAAGATCAGGATGTCATAAAGGTAAACAATAACGAATAAATCAAGATAGTCTCTGAAAATGTCATTTACAAAATGCTGGAATGTGGCTGGGGCATTGCAAAGGCCGAAGGGCATCACCAGGTATTCAAAATGCCCAAAACGAGTACGAAATGCGGTTTTCCACTCGTCGCCATCCCTTATGCGGACGAGGTTGTAAGCCCCACGGAGGTCAAGTTTAGTAAAGATGGTGGCTGCTCCGAGTCTCTGAAATAGTTCAGGAACAAGAGGGAGAGGATACCTGTTCTTAATCGTGATCTTATTTAAGTCCCTGTAGTCTACGCAGGGGCGTAGAGAGTGATCCTTCTTTTCCACAAAGAATATACCGGCCCCCGCAGGGGATGTGGAAGGGCGGATGAACCCCTTCTCGAGATTCTCATCAATATAAGACTTGAGAGTGACCAACTCTAGCCCAGTCAAAGGAAATATTCTTCCAAACGGAATTTCTGCTCCAGGTAAAAGTTCAATAGGGCAGTCGTAGGACCGGTGTGGAGGTAACGTCTCTGCTCCTCTTTTGCTGAACACATCTAAGAAACTATGATAGGCTTCTGGGATTAATTGACGGTTCTCCTCTTCGGATTCTAAACACATCAAAGAAGGAGGGGAACTGGCAGGCTTCTGAAGGCAGTGTTGTCGACAGTAAGAGGAAGAAAAGTGGATTGTTCCAGATTCCCAGTCAATCTGGGGATTATGGGCTTTCAGCCAAGGCATACCCAGAATGACCGGAAACATTGGGGATTCAATAATGTCCAGACAGAGTAGTTCCCAGTGGTCCTTGGAGGTGAGTGCGTATAGGGGAATTGTCTCTTGGGTAACAGGGCTGGATTTGATAGCCGATCCGTCGTCTAAATGGACGGTAAGTTTCTGGTGTCGTGGTCGTAGAGGGACTCCATGTCGAAAGGCAAAGGAGGCGTCCATAAAACCGATGCAAGCACCAGAGTCAATAATTGCGGGGACTTGGAGGTTCCTTCCTGGAAGCTGTAAAGAGATTGAAACAGCCAGGTGAGTATTATTGTTACGTAAGACAGAGAAGAGAGCCGGTGAGGGGACTGAACACTTACGGAACTTGACGGGGCAGGTGTTTACATAGTGCCCGGATCCTCCACAGTAAATGCAAAGGTTATTGGATCGACGCCTTTGACGCTCCTCCGGAGTCAGGGATGGCCGAAGTAGGCCTATTTGCATTGGTTCTGGATGATCGATGGGGTTTGGTCTGGGACCTGAAGGAGGCAGATGCAGTGGGCCAGGTACACGTGGCATCATCCATATGGGATGTGTGGGGCCGGATGTGCGTTCAGCATGCTGCTCCCTCAACCGTCTGTCGATCTGAACAGAGAGGAGGATGAGGGCTTCAAGTGTTGCGGGGATGCCCACTCGGGCTAATTCGTCTTTTAGAGATTCTGAAAGTCCCATACGAAATTGGTGACGCAGGGCAGCATCATTCCAGTTGGTATCGGAACTCCACTGCCTGAATTCAGCTACATATTCCTCCACTGCTCTGCGTCCCTGCTGTAAGGCACATAATGCTGCTTCAGCGGTAGCTGCTAGTTGGGAATCCTCATAGATAAGGTCCATGGCTTGGAAGAAAGTGCTGAGTAGGTTAAGACTTTCTTCCTTGCGTTCTAGAAGACGATGCGCCCAGGTCTGAGGTTCGCCAGACAATAACGAGATAACGAAACCTACTTTTGTGGCCTCAAGTGAAAAGGTCCTGGGTTGTAAAGCAAAAAAAAGTTCACAGGCGTTGCGGAAAGCTCTATATTTGCTGCGATCTCCAGAAAATCTCTCCGGGGTGGGAACTCTGGGTTCCGGTGGTAGCATCACTACAGAAGGGGCAGCTGCGGTTCCAGACGCTGCAGGTGCTGTTGTGGCCAGAGTTTGGACTTGACTCAGGAACCCCTCGTACGGAGTCTGGAGGGACACAAGCGCCTGGTGGGAAGCTGGAGATGGACCGGAAGAGGAAGTGAACAGGTGTTGACGAGGTCCTAGCAGAAATCCAGCAAACACAGGAACGGTGTTGTAGCACTTGTGAATAGGAGCCAAGGGGTTGTCAGACACTGGATCAGGCACCAATCAGGAGACGGAGACAGGTCCGAGGGTTGGATCAGGTTTAGACCGGGTCGGTGAATCAGGTAAGCAGACAGCAAGGCGGGTTTAAGCAGAGTCGGTAGTCGGATCAGGCCGGGGTCAGAGGCAGGCTGCAGGCAGAGAAGGGTCAACGGAAGCCGGGTCAGGTATTCGGTAATCAGGCAGACAGGTAACAGGTTCAGATTCAGTCAGGGATTGCTGCAGACTGGTCAGCAAGATACAGTGGGATCAGATGGTTTAAATAGCAGTTCTTGGCGCCGAAATGACGTCAGCGCGCGCACGCTCGCGCCGCGCACATCACGCGCGCGCACCCGCGCACCCCCGCGCATGCTCTGAAACAGACTTCTCCTGGCGCTGTCAGTATTGGTAAGATTCCTGTATCTCTTATCATGACAAGCGGGTACCCTGGGCATCCATTGGTTCCTCTTCGGGTGGGCTGCGATGCAGGTGCGGACCTTGGAATTCGGCGTACCACAGAAAGGCACCGACAGAAATCTTTCAGATCTTCAGGTACTTTTAGGAGAGCATGGCGGCCGAGATGGGATGCAGACAGAGCAAATGGAAATTTCCAGCGGTATTGGATACCCCTGGAAAGCAGCATTTCCAGTAGCGGGCGAAGGTCCCTGCGGTGCTTGAGGGTGATGGCAGACAAGTCCTGATAGACGTTTATCGGTCGCCCCTCGTATTCAATCCGGGCTTTCCCTCTGGCTTTCCGCAAGATTGATTCTTTCGTTTGGAAATCTTCCAGACAACAGACCACATCCCTGGGGGGGTCCGTGTCCTTGCCCCTAGGTCTCAACGCCCTGTGGATTCTTTCCATCGGGATCAGCGTTTGTGGGAGTTTGTCGAGGATGTTGTTGAAAAGCTCCGTGATTGCGGCAGGATACGATCTGGTTCCACCGATTCTGGGAGCCCTCGTACGCGAAGGTTCCGGCGATGGCCCCGGTTGTCCAGGTCCTCCACGTGTCTCTGGAGGTCCCGGAGTTGCAGCGTGTGGGTATCCAGTTTGCGGATCACTTTTCTGAGGACTGTGTGCTGTTGAGAGGTAGCGATCTCCACATCTTGCACGAATGGCGCGAATTTCATGACGGAGGTCCGTAATGGCTGCAAAATGCGTGTTCTTTATGTCCGCTGCCACCTCATGGAGGTCAGTAAGGCTGGGTTGTTGAGGGACCTGTGGTGTTGAGAAGCTTGGCAGGGGTAAAGGAGGATTTGTGGGTGTTAGGAGAATCCCCTCAGAGGTGCGTGAAGGAGCTGAGGCGGGAGTCTGCGCCGCCATGTTGGACCTCTGCGTCCGGAATATGTCCGGGATTTGCTGGGTCAGTCTGCCCCTGGTGTCTCTCGGTGAGCGTGAGCGGGATGCCGAAGAGTGTCGGGAAGAAGTTCCCATAGTTTGGGAGGCAAAGTCAGCATTTGTCTCCTGTAGAAGCTGGGATATGGTCGTGGTCGGAGCTTGAGTTATGCAGCCATTTCCTCTCCAGGCAAACCACGCCCCCCAAAATGATTTTTCTTATAACAAAAAGTAAAAAATATCGAATAAACTAAATTTTAGTCAAACATTTAGGCCAAAATATATTCAGCCACATGTCTTTTCGCAAAAGTTATAGCGTCTACAAACTAGGGTACATTTTCTGGAATTTACACAGCTTTTATTTTATGACTGCCTATCTCATTTCTTGAGGTGCTAAAATGGCAGGGCAGTACAAAACCCCCCCAAATGACCCCATTTTGGAAAGTAGACACCCCGAGGAAACTGCTGAGAGGCATGTTGAGTCCATTGAATATTTTTTTTTTTTGTCCCAAGTGATTGAATAATGACAAAAAAAATACGAAAAGTTGTCACTAAATGATATATTGCTCACACATTCCATGGTTATATGTGGAATTGCACCCCAAAAGACATTCTGCTGCTTCTCCTGAGTACGGGGATACCACATGTTTGGGACTTTTTGGCAGTGTAACGGAATGACCCGTGACAGACTCAGATTTTCCTATGTCTAGGGTCACCTTATGTCCACTAGGGTCATAGGGTGACAAAGAAATTATATCATGTATTACAGAAGATGGGACAATAATAATAATTCATATTGCAGGACTGGAATATTACAAAGGAGTTCATTTTGACTTGTCTACAAGACAAGTGACTCATCCCTCTGTATAATAGGCTTTTGAAATGTTAAGTGAAGCCGGGCTTGTGAAAGACATTTCATTCTGTTGAAAGGTGTTTATTGCATCTACTCCTAGAAAATACATTGTCTATGGTACAAAGGTGTCAGAGACAGTACATCTGTCTAGATAATGTGATTGAGGTTTCCTTTCTGCGTGTGAAGATTATCTGTGATTGTGTATTATTCAAAAGGGAAAATCATTGTGTGATAGCATTTGGTTTTGATGTCATTATCTCAAGGAATGTATCCTGTCAGTATCGGTGCCGAAATGTCTGCTAGATAATTAGCCCCAGAGTAAATAGGGGGGTGGAGATGGCATTGTCCCTTTGATTACTGTCACATGCTTGTAACTGTATAAAATGCTGGAAAGAAACCATTAAAGTGTTGATATCTTTGGAAGCAAGTACAGAGCAGTAGTCTCGTCTTGATTATGGGAATTGATATGGATCGTGTATGCAGTATTGTCGGAGTGTGTCGGATAAGCTTGTCGTGGTTGAATGGAAGGTCGTAAACGGTGGTGACCGTTACATTTGGTGGCATAGCAGTGGGATGATTCCATCTTCAGAAGGACAGCTACGAGGACACATGACAATGGAGACGGTGTATGAACTGATGAAGCTCTCTTCCCTCATGGATTTACTGGAGAGCCAGGGCAGACCGGCCAGCAACCGTAAGAAAAGGGACATTATCGCAGAACTGGTCGAAATGGATAGAGCTAAAAGGCCCGCCGTAACAGACAGGACACCCGAAGAAGCAAGTTTTGATCAGGGGCTGTTAACATAAGACTGACACATTATGGTCCTAACACTCCACCGGAGATCTGGGACCGAGCTATAGTGGCTCTGAATGCCACCTTGCTACAGCGAAGAAGTGCTGCAGCAGCTGAAGTCACAGCAGCACCAACTAAAGAGAGAGGAGAGGTGCAGATACCAGTCTCCATGGAAGAGGAATTCCAAAGAAGGTTACAAGAGATGCGGATACAGCATAGGGGACCCGTATCAGAGGAGGTCCTGCTGGGATGGGCGGATGTGATTCGGTGCCAACTCTGGAAGGAAGCACTAGCTCTGGAGCAGCAACACCAAGGAAAGGTCCTGCCCTCCATCTATGCAAGGTACTGGCCGCAGTATGACGTACGAATGCTGTTGTTGGGGGAACAACTGAAGTAGGAGTGGACAGCTGAATTAAGCAGGCTGATCCGGGCAGAGATGCAGCTAGACGAGAGCTACAGAGCCCTCCGGTGGTATGTAGCCCAAGAGTGCCGTGGTCAGCAGATGACAGCCCCACAGAAGGCTATGACTATGATGGCCTGGGATTATTGTATTGGAGGATGTCCAGTGATCCAGACTTCGGGGATGATCGGGAGTGGCGCTTGGAGAACATAATGGAGCACAGAGAGGGAAAATTGAATATCTCGGGAGGCCACTGGTCACAGGAAGATTTGGAATTTCTGGCCATTCAGGAATGGGATTTGGAAATCGCCTACAGACAGCTGCTAGACTCGGCTCAGCAGCAGGGTGGGGCTCCCGTTGCCTGCAACTATGAGGAAAGTTCAGATGACAACTGTGAAATCCTGGCTGATGAATCGGCAGTGGAAAATATGGAGATTGCCATCCCTAAAGCCAAAGCGGATGGTGTGGAGTTCCAGAGAGCCGGGGCGGTTGGCCCCTCTCTCCAACAACAAGCTGAGGTGGTAAAGCTTTTACCCCCAGCTGAATCACTGGCAACAGAGCAGAGTGCCCCAGGCCTCTGCTTCTCACTAACAGAAGAGGGGGACCCTGTGGTAGTGGATGGGACTGTGGTCTCCACTCACAGCAACCCAGCGGAAGAGCTGGCAACAGAACAGAGGGTCATGGGCCTCTGCTCCTCACTAACAGAAGAGGGGTACCCTGTGGTAGTGGATGGGACTGTGGTCTCCACTCACAGCAACCCAGCGGAAGAGCTGGCAACAGAGCAGAGTGCCCGGGCCTCTGCTCCCAACTAACAGAAGAGGGGGTTCCTGGGGTAGTGGATGGGACTTCAGTCTCCACTGGCACAACCCCAGAAAATGGTACAGGACTGGGACAGGAGGATGTCGACTTTGCTTTGCAAGCACCGGGGGTTTTTCACCTAGCACCAGTGGATGGGACTTCAGTCTCCACTGGTATACCCCAGGAAGGGGGGGCAGTTGGCCCAGACCCCCAACAGCATGATGGACTGAGCCCAGCCACCCTGCCTTCTCTCCAGCGGCTGAAAGGACTCCAGGGAGAAGGGCCAGTCCAGGCCTCTCCCCAGCGGCAGGCGTGTTCTCTGAGAGAGGCAGAGGTTGGCGGGGTGAGTAATGCTCAGTTTGGAGCCATTTATTTGGGGTACAGTATGGATACCAGCATTGGAGGACTGGAACTACTGACTGACTTCGGAGTCAGCCCGTTTGGGGTTCCCACCTGGGTCAGTCTCCCACCGAAAGGGGAGAGATGTAACGGAATGACCCGTGACAGACTCAGATTCTCCTATGTCTAGGGTCACCTTATGTCCACTAGGGCCATAGGGTGACAAAGAAATTATATCATGTATTACAGAAGACGGCCGGGCATTCGATTCTGAATCGGCGGTTCTCCTCATTTGCATATTCGTCGCGGATAATAACAGAAGCGCCACCTAGCGGACGGCGGGAGATTGCAGCCTAAGATCCGACAGTGTAACTCACTTACACCAGTCGGCTCTAAGGGAGATCTATGCGGAACCTGATTCGAGGAATCAGCCGCATAGATCCGAGCGTCGGATCTCACAGATCCGACGGTGTATCAGTAGATACACCGTCGGATCTCTATGTGAATCTACCCCAGTACGTCTGTCTAGATAATGTGATTGAGGTTTCCTTTCTGTGCGTGAAGATTATCTGTGATTGTGTATTATTCAAAAGGGAAAATCATTGTGTGATAGTATTTGGTTTTGATGTCATTATCTCAAGGAATGTATCCTGTCAGTATCGGTGCCGAAATGTCTGCTAGATAATTAGCCCCAGAGTGAATAGGGGGGTGGACTTGGCATTGTCCCTTTGATTACTGTCACATGCTTGTAACTGTATAAAAAGCTGGAAAGAAACCAGTGTTCATATCTTTGGAAGCAAGTACAGAGCAGTAGTCTCGTCTTGATTATGGGAATTGATATGGATCGTGTATGCAGTATTGTCGGAGTGTGTCAGATAAGCTTGTCGTGGTTGGATGGAAGGTCGTAAACGGTGGTGACCGTTACAGGGAGCCTAGATGTATAAGGGACCCCGAAAACCAAGCACCGCCTTCAGCATTTCTAAGGGCGCAAATTTTTGATTTCACTTCTCACTACCTATCACAGATTCGAAGGCCATAAAATGCCAAAATAGCACAACCCCCCCCCCCCCCAATGACCACATTTTGGAAAGTAGACACCCAAAGCTATTTGCTGAGAGGCATGTCGAGTCCATGGAATATTTTATATTTTGACACAAGTTGCGGGAATATGACAAACTGATTTTTTTTGCACAAAGTTGTCAATAAATTATATATTTCTCATACATGCCATGGTTATATGTGGAATTGCACCCCAAAATACATTCTGCTGCTTCTCCTGAGTACGGGGATACCAGATGTGTGGGACTTTTTGGGAGCCTAGCTGCGTACAGGACCCCGAAAACCAAGCACCGCCTTCAAGATTTCTAAGGGCATACATTTTTTATTTCACTCCTCACTACCTACTAATGTCAAGATGGCACACAACCCCCCCAAATGATCCCATTTTGGAAAGAAAGACACCCCAAGCTATTTTCTGAGAGGCATGTTGAGTCCATGGAATATATATTTTTTTTGCCCCAAGTGATTGAATAATGACCAAAATTTTTTTTTCTCTTTTACAAAACGTTGTCACTAAATGATATATTTCTCACACATGCCATGGTTATATGTGGAATTGCACCCCAAAATACATTCTGCTGCTTCTCCTGAGTACGGGGATACCACATGTGTGGGACTTTTTGGCAGCCTAGCCGCGTACGGGACCCCGAAATCCAATCACCGCCGTCAAGATTTGTGTGAGTGAAATCAAAAATGTATGTCCTTAGAAATCTTGAAGGTGATTGGTTTTCGGGGTCCCGTACGCGGTTAAGCTCCCAAAAAGTCTCACACATGTTGTATCCCCGTACTCAGGAGAAGCAGCAGAATGTATTTTTGGGGTGCAATTCCACATATAACCATGGCATGTGTGAGAAATATATAATTTAGTGACAACGTTTTTTAAAAACATTTTTTGGTCATGATTCAATCACTTAGGGTAAAAAAATTGAATATTCCATGGACTCAACATGCCTCTCAGCAAATAGCATGTGGTGTCTTCTTTCCAAAATGGGGGTCATTTGGGGGGGTTGTGTGCCATCTTGGCATTTTATGGCCTTCAAAACTGTGATAGGTAGCGAGGTGTGAAATCAAAAATGTATGCCCTTAGAAATCTTGAAGGCGGTGCTTGGTTTTCGGGCCCCCGTACGCGGCTAGGCTCACAAAAAGTCCCACACATGTGGTATACCAGTACTCAGGAGAAGCAGCAGAATGTATTTTGGGGTGCAATTCCACATATAAACATGGCATGTGTGAGAAATATATCATTTAGTGACAACTTTGTGCAAAAAAAAATCAGTTTGTCATATTCCCGCAACTTGTGTCAAAATATAAAATATTCCATGGACTCGACAATTCTCTCAGCAAATAGCTTGGGGTGTCTACTTTCCAAAATGAGGTCATTTGGTTTTTTTTGTGCTATTTTGGCATTTTATGGCCTTCAAAACTGTGATAGGTAGTGAGGAGTGAAATCAAAAATTTACACTCTTAGAAAGCCTGAAGGTGGTGATTGGTTTTTGGGGTCCCGTAAGCGGCTAGGCTCCCAAAAAGTCTCACACATGTGGTATCCCCGTACTCAGGAGAAGCAGCAGAATGTATTTTGGGGTGTAATTCCACATATGGGGGGGTGAATGCTTTGCCCGTGGGTGTAAGCGTTACTGGCACTAACTAGCTACCTAGCGTCACCAGCGACACTAATACATCGATCAGAAAAACGATCACTCAGTGATGCTGGCAATAGGGGGTGAAAGGGTTAACTCTAGGGGCAATCAGGGGTTAAAACCTTTATTAGAAAATGTATGAGGGTACCTAACGCTATAAAAACCTGGCGGGCGAACCTTAAAAAATAACTAGCGGCACTAGCGACACTAATACAACGATCAGAAAAACGATTGCTTAGTGACGCTGGCAATAGGGGGTGAAAGGGTTAACTCTAGGGGCAATCAGGGGTTAAAACCTTTATTAGAAAATGTATGGGGGTACCTAATGCTATAAAAACCTGGCGGGCGAAGCTCAAAAAATAACTAGCTACCTAGCGGCACTAGCGACACCAATACAGCGATCAGAAAAATTATCGCTTAGTGATGCTGGCAATAGGGGGTGAAAGGGTTGACTCTAGGGGCAATCAGGGGTTAAAACCTTTATTAGAAAATGTATGGGGGTACCTAACGCTATAAAAACCTGGCGGGCGAACCTTTAAAAATAACTAGCTACCTAGGGGCACTAGCGACACTAATACAGCAATCAGAAAAACGATTTCTTAGTGACGCTGACAATAGGGGATGAAAGGGTTAACTCTAGGGGCAATCAGGGGTTAAAACCTTTATTAGAAAATGTATGGGGGTACCTAACGCTATAAAAACCTGGCGGGTGAACCTCAAAAAATTACTGGCTACCTAGCAGCACTAGCGACACTAATACAGCAATCAGAAAAACGATTGCTTAGTGACGCTGGCAATAGGGGATGAAAGGGTTAACTCTAGGGGCAATCAGGGGTTAAAACCTTTATTAGAAAATGTATGGGGGTACCAACGCTATAAAAACCTGGTGGGCGAACCTCAAAAAAGAACTAGCTACCTAGCGGCACTAGCGACACTAATACAGTGATCAGAAAAATGATCGCTTAGTGACGCTGGCAATAGGGGTGAAAGGAATAACTCTAGGGGCAATCAGGGGTTAAAACCTTTATTAGAAAATGTATGGGGGTACCTAATAAAGGTTTTAACCCCTGATTGCCCCTAGAGTTAACCATTTCACCCCCTTTTGCCAGCGTCACTAAGCGATCGTTTTTCTGATCGCTGTATTAGTGTCGCTAGTGTCGCTAGGTAGCTAGTTATTTTTTGAGGTTTGCCGCCATGTTTTTATAGCGTTGGTACCCCCATACATTTTCTAACGCTATAAAAACATGGCGGCGAATCTCAAAAAATAACTAGCTACCTACCGACACTAGCGACACTAATACATCGATCAGAAAAACGATCACTCAGTAATGCTGGCAATAGGGGGTGAAAGGGTTAACTCTAGGGGCAATCAGGGGTTAAAACCTTTATTAGAAAATGTATGGGGGTACCTAACGCTATAAAAACCTGGCGGGCGAACCTCAAAAAATAACTAGCGGCACTAGCGACACTAATACAACGATCAGAAAAACGATTGCTTAGTAACGCTGGCAATAGGGGGTGAAAGGGTTAACTCTAGGGGCAATCAGGGGTTAAAACCTTTATTAGAAAATGTATCGGGGTACCTAACGCTATAAAAACCTGGCGGGCGAAGCTCAAAAAAATAACTAGCTACCTAGCGGCACTAGCGACACCAATACAGCGATCAGAAAAATTATCGCTTAGTGATGCTGGCAATAGGGGGTGAAAGGGTTGACTCTAGGGGCAATCAGGGGTTAAAACCTTTATTAGAAAATGTATGGGGGTACCTAACGCTATAAAAACCTGGCGGGCGAACCTTTAAAAAATAACTAGCTACCTAGCGGCATAGCGACACCAATACAGCAATCAGAAAAACGATTGCTTAGTGACGCTGGCAATAGGGGGTGAAAGGGTTAACTCTAGGGGCAATCAGGGGTTAAAACCTTTATTAGAAAATGTATGGGGGTACCTAACGCTATAAAAACCTGGCGGGCGAACCTCAAAAAATAACTGGCTACCTAGCGGCACTAGCGACACTAATACAGCAATCAGAAAAACGATTGCTTAGTGACACTGGCAATAGGGGATGAAAGGGTTAACTCTAGGGGCAATCAGGGGTTAAAACCTTTATTAGAAAATGTATGGGGGTACCAACGCTGTAAAAACCTGGTGGGCGAACCTCAAAAAATAACTAGCTACCTAGCGGCACTAGCGACACTAATACAGCGATCAGAAAAATGATCGCTTAGTGACGCTGGCAATAGGGGTGAAAGGAATAACTCTAGGGGCAATCAGGGGTTAAAACCTTTATTAGAAAATGTATGGGGGTACCTAATAAAGGTTTTAACCCCTGATTGCCCCTAGAGTTAACCATTTCACCCCCTTTTGCCAGCGTCACTAAGCGATCGTTTTTCTGATCGCTGTATTAGTGTCGCTAGTGTCGCTAGGTAGCTAGTTATTTTTTGAGGTTTGCCGCCATGTTTTTATAGCGTTGGTACCCCATACATTTTCTAACGCTATAAAAACATGGCGGCGAATCTCAAAAAATAACTAGCTACCTACCGACACTAGCGAAACTAATACAGCAATCAGAAAAACGATTGCTTAGTGACGCTGGCAAAAGTTGGGTGAAAGGGTTAACTAGGGGGTGATCAAGGGGTTAAAACCTTTATTGGGGGGGGGGTAGGGGGCTACCCTAGACCTAACACTAACTGCTTGACACTAACTGTCACACTGACACTAAATGCAGTGATCGGTAGATCACTGCTATTTAGTGGCACTGTGACAAGGGGGCTGGGGGGGTGATCGGGGGGTGACTGGGGGGGATTTATGTGCCTATGTGTACTGGTGTCAGTGTAGTGCTTGTGTACTCACTGTTGTGATGTCTCCTCTCCTCCGCCGGACGAAAATACCGGCGGGAGGAGCGGTGACATCACTTCCTCCTCTGCCTATGTTTACAGTTCAGGCAGAGGAGGAAGCCGATTGGCTGGGAGCGATCCGGAGGGGCGGACAAAAACGAACAGCCGCCCCCTCATCCCGGATCGCTCCTAACCACTTACCGACCGCCGCACGCAGCAGAGGGGGTCCCGATCGGACCCCCGACCTGCGGGAAAGGCAGGGACATACATGTATGCCCATGTGCCTGTGCGTGCCATTCTGTGGACGTACATAGGCGTGTGGCGGTCCTTAAGTGGTTAAACTTTTAACATTGTAAGCATTTTCATTGGTGTGGGGCTTGTTCTAAATAAAAATACAGTATCACACTATGCTCTGTTCCTCTGCTTGCTTTTCATGAACACTCATGCTCACACTCATCCATCCATCACACTAATCCAATTGATCCTGGGAGGAGTATTGGAAGCCATGCTGACAATAGGAGGAGAGAGGCAATCTGGGCTGTAGAGGAGAACTGAAAAGGTAATCCATCCGAAGGATCCCAGCTGAATTAAGGAGTTCTCAAGGCATATCACACCATTGGCATCTGGTGATTAGAACTCCTAAGGGAGATCTTTGTGAAAATTCTTTGGATACTTCAAGAACATACCAGCATTAATGAACTACAATTATTTAAGAGACTACCCTCAATAATGAGATTTGGAAGGGTCATTTATTTTATTTTATTTCTTTCACCTCTATCTAGTGGGGTTATGTGTGTGGTTCCCATGACCTTATGATACCATTTATTGATGTGGATCACACAGAGTTCTATTATGATTATTATGATTATTAATCAATTATAGCAGATGGGTAATTATAGGTTCATTAGAATCTGTTAGGCCGTGTACACACGGAGGGACATGTCCGCTGAAACGGTCCGACGGACCGTTTCCAGCGGACATGTCTCCTCCGGATTTTCATCCGACGGCGTGTACACACCATCGGATCAAAATCCCCGCCGGCAGACAGCGCGGTGACGTTGACGGCGCCACGTCACCGCACCAGGAAGTAAAAAACTTCCACGCATGCGTCGAAGCATGTGCGGGCAGATATGTCCGCTGGTTAGTGTACTAACCAGCGGACATATCCGACGGACATGTCTCCGGCGGACAAATTTTAAAGCATGCTTTAAAATTTGTCCGCCGGTCAGACATGTCCACTAGCCCATACACACGATCGGATTTGTCTGCTGAAACGGTCCGTCGGACCAGTTTCAGCGGACAAATTCGATCGTGTGTACGCAGCCTTACTCATAGCGCTGTTTCTTTTTAGAGACATATTTTTTCATTTACTACACATTTTTAAAAATAGCTGCTTTTCTGCATAAAAATCTCACAGTATATTTTATATATCTCACTATATCCACAGAGCGCTTGGATCAGATCTGTCATAGGATATTTTCTGATATTTTTTCTATAGGTAAAATAAAATTAAATAAAGTGATATAAATGAGATTATTTATTACAGTATAGCATAATACGGCAAAAAGTTGCATATTAATCGCAATATAGCATTATTCAAACAGAAAGATGTATAAGCGTGTCCAGTTAGTAATTAGGTTGGACATACAATATGCTTACTCAGTCAGGATTTACATCTCATGCAGACAGATAGACAGGTAGATCAAATTCTTGCCCCATTATCATTCAAGGAAAGGCTTAAAACTATATTCAGTTTTCAAGCCGTGGGGCGCAGGTGTTTTGAGTCTGAAAATCCAAATTTTTTTTCTTTTTGCAGCAGGATGGTATCAAAATCTCATCTGTGTGATGGCACATTGAGCATATAAATCCCCTTCATGCTGATACCAGGTTGGCAGGGTGAGTAATGCTCTGTTTGGAGCAATTTTTTTGGGGTACGGTATGGATACCAGCATTGGAGGACTGGAACTACTGACTAACTTCGGAGTCAACCCGTTTGGGGTTCCCTCCTGTGTCAGTCTCCGACTGAAAGGGGGGAGATATAACAGAATGGTCCGTGACACCCAAAGACTTTTGAAGAATGGGGGTACACCTGTGCCAGCGTCACTGATGACTCTTGGGTCTAGGGTCACCCTATGTCCGATAGGGGCATAGGGTGACTGAGAAATTATATCAAGTTACATGAGATGGGACATTACTGATAAATCATGTATTGCAAGATATCTTGAGATATTACAAGTTGTTGGCTTATTATGACCCTACCAGTCAATAGTGACTTATTCCTCTGTGTAACATAGGCTGTTGAGGTGTAAATTGAGGCTGGCTCCTGAAAGACATTCCATTGTGTGATGCTAATGACACTGTATGGTGTGAAGATCCCATTGATGATCAGGTGTGAATAGCTTATTGTCGGAGACAGGACGTCTGGGGATAATTACCTCAACTGAATGTCATTATCTATGAGAATGTGATTGAAGCCCCATTGTGTGATGTGTGGGTGGAGTGTGTCTTTGTTCCTTTGATTAACTGTAACATGTTTGTACTGTATATAAGAGAGCTAACCATTAAAGCATTTGTTCATTCATACATTTTGGAAACCAGAACACAGAGATGTGTGAGTCTCGTGATTCTGGGAAATGGAATGGGTCGTGTCTACAGGGATTGTCAGAGTGTCGGCTAAGCTGTCTTGTCTTGGGTGGATGGAAGATCGTAAACGGTGGTGACCGTTACAATTACTAACAGTCAAATTGCCAGACAGATAAAGTAGACAACAAACCTTCACAGCTCCTATTCGTGGGACAAACAGCACAGCACCTGTTCCGGAGCCAGACTATCTAATTGCACTGAAAATTCTTCTTATAGCTCTAGAGCAATCTACTGTGGTTGGCTAAAGTCACACACAAACATATTGTAAGAGCTCACTATATTTCGCAAGGATGGGCAGTGCTCCGTTCAACAATTGTTCTTTGTGTGTCATCTGCATGTTAGAAACTGGGATGCCTGGAACAGGTACTGATGGAGGCCATATGGTATATGTAACGCTTACTCTCGTAGGAGTTAGGGATGAGCCGAACATACCCGCGTTCGGTTCGCACCAGAATGTTCGAACAGACCGCGGGTTCGCGCAAACATTTAGAACCCCATTGAAGTCTATGGGACTCGAACGTTCGAATTCAAAAACGCTCATTTTAAAGACCAATATTCAATTTAATGTTGGAAAACATCTTTCAGAACTCGGGTCTTGTCCCAGGGAACATGTATCAATGGAAAAAAAAGTTTTAAAAACGGTTGTTTTTTCCGGAGCAGCCATTTTAATGATGCTTAAAGTGAAAAAAAAATTCCTTTAAATATCGTACCTGCTGGGTGTCTATAGTAGTGGCACGTGTTTAGAAATGTCCCTTCACAACATGAGATTACTCTCAGAAAAAAGTAAATTAATACTGCTTGTGCCCGTGCTGTGTGGCAACAATATGTTGATTATTTTAGGGGTGGTGGGGGGCCATTACAATGCCAGATCTTGGCTCAATCAATTATTTTTTTGTGAAAGAAAAATTGAAGAAAAAATGGCACCCCTCAAACATACTGTAATTGGAGCGCAACAAAGAGCCACGTGCAAAGTACTGCATCAAAAATTGTTATTAGGCGCCCCTGTTAAACAGGGGCTGAAAAATTGTGCCTTAGGCACAACACAACACTGCAACCCCTCCCAATAACTCTAATTGGAGCACAACAAAGAGGCACATGCAAAGTCTTGCATCAAAAATTGTTATTAGGCGCCCCTGTTAAACTGGGGCAGAAAAATTGTGCCTTAGGCACAACACAACACTGCAACCCCTCAAAGATACTGTAATTGGAGAGCAACAAAGAGCCACGTGCAAAGTATTGCATCAAAAATTGTTATTAGGCGCCCCTGTTAAACAGGGGCTATAAAATTGGGCCTTAGGCACAACACGACACTGCAACCCCTCCCAATAACTCTAATTGGAGCACAACAAAGAGGCACGTGCAAAGTCTTGCATCAAAAATTGTTATTAGGCGCCCCTGTTAAACTGGGGCAGAAAAATTGTGCCTTAGGCACAACACAACACTGCAACCCTTCAAAGATACTGTAATTGGAGAGCAACAAAGAGCCACGTGCAGTCTTGCATTAAAAATTGTTGTTAGGCGCCCCTGTTAAACTGGGGCAGAAAAATTGTGCCTTAGGCACAACACAACACTGCAACCCCTCCCAATAACTCTAATTGGCACAACAAAGAGGCACGTGAAAAGTCTTGCATCAAAAATTGTTATTAGGCGCCCCTGTTAAACTGGGGCAGAAAAATTGGGCCTTAGGCACAACACAACACTGCAACCCCTCGCAATAACTGTAATTGGAGTGCAAAAAAGAGCAACGTGCAAAGTATTGCATCAAAGATTGTTATTAGATGCCCCTGTTAAACAGGGGCACAAAAATTTGGCCTTAGGCACTGGTGGCGGAGCCCAGAAACACAACATTTCTTACTAGCTATCAGCAAGAAAAGTGAGAAGGAGAAGGATATTCCATCAGCAGCATAACAGGACATGTGTGGAAAAGTGTAGCGCTAATAATGACACAAATAATGATAATACAATAAAGATTAAATCATGCAACACCACATGTGAATGAATGGTATTCAAAAGTCCATAAATGTTTTGAATGAATCAGTGAGTCGGTTTCTTTGAGTAAAACAGATACAAAAAATCCAGTGCATAAAGAAGTGAAAAATCCACCACCGCTTATGACAAGGGGCTTACCGGACCGATTGGACCTAGACAGGCATATACCCACTAGGCCAATCAAGCTTTGTTAAAGTTGATATACTGAAGCGGGTACACCATACACGTCATGCGATTCGGTATCAATGAAGGCAAACCTCAGACAGATGATTCAAAAATACTTCCCAGCAAGCAGCAACTCTCAACAGATCACTCAGAGGGCATATCAGTACTCCAACCGATAAGCATGAAAAAGAGAAGGCAAGGCGTACATAGCGTAATTCCGTAATAAAAATCGATATTTATTATAAAGAGAAAAACTCACATTTTGCAATGGTCACTAGAGCTTATAGAAAAAGGGTAGCAGGAACAACAGTAGTCCATCCCGACATGTTTCGTTACAAAAAGAACATCATCTGGGGTGATGTTCTTTTTGTAACGAAACATGTCGGGATGGACTACTGTTGTTCCTGCTACCCTTTTTCTATAAGCTCTAGTGACCATTGCAAAATGTGAGTTTTTCTCTTTATAATAAATATCGATTTTTATTACGGAATTACGCTATGTACGCCTTGCCTTCTCTTTTTCTGCTACCCTTTTTCTATAAGCTCTAGTGACCATTGCAAAATGTGAGTTTTTCTCTTTATAATAAATATCGATTTTTATTACGGAATTACGCTATGTACGCCTTGCCTTCTCTTTTTCATGCTTATCGGTTGGAGTACTGATATGCCCTCTGAGTGATCTGTTGAGAGTTGCTGCTTGCTGGGAAGTATTTTTGAATCATCTGTCTGAGGTTTGGCTTCATTGATACCGAATCGCATGACGTGTATGGTGTACCCGCTTCAGTATATCAACTTTAACAAAGCTTGATTGGCCTAGTGGGTATATGCCTGTCTAGGTCCAATCGGTCCGGTAAGCCCCTTGTCATAAGCGGTGGTGGATTTTTCACTTCTTTATGCACTGGATTTTGTGTATCTGTTTTACTCAAAGAAACCGACTCACTGATTCATTCAAAACATTTATGGACTTTTGAATACCATTCATTCACATGTGGTGTTGCATGATTTAATCTTTATTGTATTATCACTATTTGTGTCATTATTAGCGCTACACTTTTCCACACATTTTCTATTAGCAATTTTTTGATCTCTCTTGCTGTGTTAGCGGCTTTTTGTATTTTAAGATAGCGCAGTATTTTTTCTTTTTCGATTTTGTAGCATAACAGGACAGTCACTCAGCATCAGCATACACAGTCTCAAAGGGATCTGACATTTCAACAAAAAATTATTATTCAGTAACATCAGCATCAGGTGCTTGGTAGCTGGTGTTGATCCAAGTCTGATTCATTTTGATGAAGATCGGTCAATCAACAGAGTCGGTGGAGAGGCGCACCCTGTGATCGGTCACAAAGCCTCTGGAACACTGGATGCAGGGCAAGCCAGTAGCTCAATTGCATACTGTGCAAGCTCTGGCCAGTGATCCATCCTCAAGACCCAGTAAGCCAGATGATTTTCGGTGGGGAAGATGTCCAAGTCGGATCTTGCCCCTAGGTATTCCCGGACCATGTAAACCAGACGCTGGCGATGGTTGCTGGAACCGGTCAGACCTTGGGGCTGCAGACTAAAACTAAAAAATTGTCTGAACGCATCGGTCAGATGGCCACCTTCCCCACCGCTCCTTCTGTGACTCACCGAAGCCTCAGCAAGACGTTGTCCAGGGCCAGGTTTTGGTAATCCCCCCCGGTTCTGGGAACGCATTGCACAGACCCTTCTGCAAGGCCTCCCGCAGAAGTTTCATCTTCTGCTCCCTCTGCGATGGCAACATAAGGTCCGCAACCTTACTCTTGTAACGTGGATCAAGGAGAGTTGCCAGCCAGTAATGATCCCTCTCCTTGATAGCACGTACACGAGGATCCTTACGCAGGCTTTGCAGGATCAGGGATGCCATGCAGCGTAGGTTTGCAGAGGCATTCGGGGCACAGTTCTTTGGGTCACTAAGGACGACAGGATCCACAGGCACCTCATCCTAGCCACGTAAAAGTCCACGTGTTCCTTGGGACTGTAAATGATCCCTTGAAGACTGCGGCTAGTGCTAGGATCCACCTCCATGCTACTGATACAATAATCCTCCTCCTCCTCCTCCTCTTCCTGCGTGCTAGGTGGGCAAGCAGGACCACTGTCTGGGTAAAGGGGGCCTTGAGAGGTAAGGAAGTCCTCCTCTTCCTCCCTCTGTTCTGCCTCAAGGGCCCTGTCCATTATTCCACGTAGCTTGTGCTCCAACATGTGAATAAGAGGGACAGTCTCACTGATGCATGCACTGTCACTGCTCACCATCCTCGTGGCCTCCTCAAATGGTGACAGGACAGTGCATGCATCCCTGATCAAGCTCCCCTGACCCAGTTCTGCTGCCATATTGGCACAGGTACTCATTAATGGCCCGCTGCTTAGTGTGCAGCCGCTGCAGCATAGCCAACGTAGAGTTCCATCTGGTGGGCATGTCACAGATTAGGCAGTTCTTGGGCAGGTTGTATTCCCTTTGGAGGTCTGTCAGCCGAGCAGTGGCATTATATGACCTCCGGAAATGCACACAGACTTTCCTGGCCTGCTTCAGGACATCCTGTAAGCCCGGGTACCTGCCCAAGAACCGCTGCACCACCAAATTCAGGACATGTGCAAAACAGGGCACATGGGTGAGTTTTCCCTGTCGCAGGGCAGAGAGGAGGTTGGTGCCATTATCACTGACCACCATTCCAGGCTTCAGCTGGCGTGGCGTCAACCACCTCGGAGCCTGCCCCTGCAGAGCTGACAAAACCTCTTCCCCAGTGTGGCTCCTGTCTCCCAAGCACACCAGCTCTAGCACCGCATTTCATCTCTTGACCTGCATTCCTGCATAGCCCCTCGTACGCCTACGGAACACAGTTGGTTCTGAGGAAACATCACCAGAGGAAGAGGCCACGGAGGAAGAAGAAGAGGAGGGGTGGAGGAGAGAGGTGTGTCACAACCAGTTTTAGTGCTTTGGAGCCGTGGTGGTGGAACAACCTCCAAAACTACTGTACCTTGCCGTGCTTCTTCCCAGCTGCCAGCAGAGTCACCCAATGCGCCATAAAAGACAGGTAACACCCCTGTCCATGCCTGCTGGACCATGAGTCAGCGGTAAGATGCACCTTACCACTGACCGCTTTGTCCAGCGAGGCATGGACATTGCCTTCCACATGCCGGTAGAGAGCCGGAATCGCCTTCCGTGAGAAAAAGTGGCATTTGGGTCTTTGCCACTGAGGTACTGCACATTCCACAAACTCACGGAAGGGGGCATAATCTACCAACTGAAAAGGTAGCAGTTGAAGTGCTAGCAATTTCGCTAAGCTAGCATTCAACCGCTGGGCATGTGGATGGCTGGGAGAGTACTTCTTTCAGCGCTGCAGCAGCTAGGGCAGGGAAATTTGTCTGGTACTATCAGTAGATTGCCCGCATGTACAACTAGGTTGTGACACAACTATTTCTACACCTTCAGTGCAGGCTTCAGAGAGGACTGGGGGTCTAGTGGGGTTGGAGGTCCCAGAAGGGCAAGGGGAGGTCCGCTTTGGTCTTTGGTGTGGGTCTTTCTGGTGTGCTTGCCAACGAGCTGCATGGCAGGTCGACATATGTCTGGACAAGCATGTGGTGCTCAGGTGGGTGATGTTTTGGCCACGCGAGATATGCTTGCGACATATGTTGCAAATAGCAAAGGTACGATCTGATGAACATGTTTCAAAAAAGGCTCACACCAAAGAACTTTTGCTGTACCGTTCAGACACAGCAGCGCCATGCACAAGCGTAGATGTGCGCTGTAATGCAGTTGGTGTGCCCTTAAGCTGACCCCTGGAGGGCATCCTGCCTCTTTGGAGATGTGCCTGTGCCTCGTCCTCCTCCTCCTCCTCTTCCTCCTCCTCCTCTTTTCTATCAGGCACCCAGGTAGAGTCAGTGACCTCATCATCCCCTTCCTCCTCATCACTGTCAAAAACCTGTTAGTATGCTCCAGCTGGGGGAACATCACTGCCAGATTGCTATCCCTATCGGCCACCCCCTCTCCCTGGGCTCACATCAATGCCTTTCTCTATCTGTGTTCCATCATTGGAGCCTTCAAAATGCTGCGCATCTTCATTCAGCATGTACCTAACACTGTGTTGAAACAGTTCGGGGGACTCCTCAGGAGGACACGGTGGGACTAGGGAAGGATTGTGTGATGCCATTGTACAGAGGGAAGTGGAAGCCTTGGCAGCTGCTTTGCCAGACAAACTAAGATCAGTCTGTGTGAGAGAGGATGAGGACGGCTTGGTCATCCAATCTACTATTTTCTCTGCATGTTGAGGCTCAACACGGCCAGCTCCCGAAAAGAAGGACAAGCGGCCAGGTACTGAAGAGGATGCACCACGTCCACCACCAGTGTTGGCTCTAGATGCAGAGCCTGCTTGCCCTCGTGACTCTCTGCCTCTCTTTGTTGTCCTTCCAGACATTTTAATTTGTTCAGGTGTAAATAAACACCACACGTGGACTTACAGTAAATGCGTTTACGTGCGATTAAACAGCAGACGTGCACTTACAGTAAATGTGCTTACGTGCGATTAAACAGCAAATGTGCATTTACAGTAAATGCGCTTACCTGCTACTAAAGAGCAAACTTGAACTTACAGTAAATGCGATTACGTGCTACTAAAGAGCAAACTTGCACTTTCAGTAAATGTGTTTACATGCGATTAAACGGCAAACTTGCACTTACAGGAAATGAGCTTAGTTGCAAATAAACAGGACACGTGCACTTACAGTAAATGCTTTTACGTGCTATTAAAGAGCAAACTTGCACTTAAAGTAAATGCACTTACGTGCTACTAAAGAGCAAACTTGCACTTACAGTAAATGCGATTACGTGCTACTAAAGAGCAAACTTGCACGTACAGTAAATGCATTTACGTGCGATTAAACAGCAGACGTGCACTTATGCCGCGTACACACGATCACTTTTTGTGATGAAAAAAAACAACGTTTTCAAAAACTTCATTTAAAATCACTGTGTGTGGGCAAAACTTTGTTTTAAGTCTTCAAAAAAACGACCAAAAAAAAATTCGAGCATGCTTGAAAACAACGTTTTTAAACCCGCGCATGCTCAGAGGCAAATTATGAGACGGAGCTTCAATGGAACGTGGTGTACGTCACCGCGCTTTGCTAGAGCATTTTGGAAAAACGATGGTGTGTATGCAACGTCGTTTTGGAAAATGAAGTTTGAAAAACGTTGTTTTGTTTCATCACATGAATCGTCGTTTTTTTTTCATCACAAAAAGTGATCGTGTGTACGCGGCATAACAGTAAATGCGCTTACGTGCGATTAAACAGCAAACGTGCACTTACAGTAAATGCGCTTACATGCTACTAAAGAGCAAACATGCACTTACAGTAAATGCGCTTACGTGCTACTAAAGAGCAAACTTGCACTTACAGTAAATGCAATTATGTGCTACTAAAGAGCAAACTTGCACTTTCAGTAAATGCATTTACGTGCGATTAAACGGCAAACTTGCACTTACAGAAAATGCGCTTAGATGCAAATAAACAGGACACGTGCACTTACAGTAAATGTTTTTACATGCTATTAAAGAGCAAACGTGCACTTACAGTAAATGCACTTTCGTGCTACTAAAGAGCAAACTTGCACTTACAGTAAATGTGCTTACATGCGATTACACAGCAAATGTGCACTTACAGTAAATGCGCTTACGTGCGATTACACAGCAAACTTGCACTTACAGTAAATGTGTTTACGTGCGATTACACAACAAACGTGCACTTACAGTAAATGCGCTTATGTGCGATTACACAGCAAACGTGCACTTACAGTAAATGCGCTTACATGCGATTACACAGCAAACTTGCACTTACAGTAAATGCATTTATGTGCGATTAAACAGCAAACATGCACTTACAGTAAATGCGCTTACGTGCGATTACACAGCAAACGTTCCCTTACAGTAAATGCATTTACATGCTATTACACATCAAACGTGCACTTAAAGCAAATGCGCTTAGGTGCAAATAAGCAGGACAATTGCAGTATCAGCCCGCAACGCCGCAGTGAATTATGGGCCGACGCGCGTCACTCGAATTTGGCGCGAACGACCCGTTTTGTTTGAATTTCGTCGAATGTTCGAACGGGCAATGTTCGAGTCGAACATACATTTGTATTGAACACGAAGCTCATCACTAGTAGGAGTCATTGGAAATTTGTCCAGGTTCTTTCCCAGTGGATTTCCCCACAGCCAAGCACATCATTTCAGACACACTTTTCCTCAATAACCAGTCTAGGGGTGTTGTTTTTGTTGTTTTTATTTTTGGAGAACTGGGATAGGGTTGAGGTAATTGAGTGGCATACTCTAAAACAGAAACTATGTACAGGTTGAGGACAATGAATTCCTTCCTGTAAAGTTGAAACAGAAGTCCTTGCATATAGAAAACTAGTTACAGCACACAAGCTTGTTCTTTTAGAGCACCAGGAGCAGAGTTCCTTCACAGAGAACTAGATAGACCGAGCTCTTCAGAACACCAGCCGATGAACCCTTTAGGCCTCGTACACACGAGGGGATATGTCCGCTGAAAACGGTCCGATGGACCGTTTCAGCAGACATCTCCGCTCGTGTGTATGGGCTAGCGGACAGATTTCTCCACCCGACAGATTTCAAAGCATGCTTTGAAATATATCCGGTGGGAATCTGTCCGCCCGACATGTCTGCTGGTTAGTACACTTACCAGCAGACATGTCGTCCCCCACCGCCGCCGCGCCGCCGCCGAATTAATTCGGGCGCATGCGCGGAAGTGTTTTACTTCCTGGTGCGGTGACGTGGCGGTGACGCGGCGGCGTCAACGTCACCGCCGCGTCACCGCCACGTCACCGCGCCGTCCGGCGGCGGGGAATTTGATCCGATGGTGTGTACACGCCATCGGATCAAACTCCCGATCGGACATATCCGATGGAAATGGTCCGCGGACCGTTTTCATCGGATATGTCCGATGGTGTGTACGCGGCCTTAGACAAACACACAGCTCACTATCTAGCACAAAAGGGGTGGTAGCGCCCCAAAAGTCTTTAACATCTCTCAGCAATCTGTACTTACAAAATGTCCAGGGACAGTTGGTTGCCTCCTTCCAACTCAGTGAAGTGACACATTTCTCCAGTGATACCGGATTAGATCTTCAGCAGACAGCCCCTCAGTAAGCGCTCTGTAGCTTCAACATCGTAGCTCTCAGGTCACCTGTCTGAGGTCTCACAAGCAGCAAGCACATGGCAGCACTGCCCTGGAGGGCAGCAAGCCCTCCAGGTTGGACTGATCCTCTCCAGGAAAAGACCCAGAGTTCAGTGTGCTCAGTGAATGTATACAGACACCCAGCATACCTTCAGGGCCCTGCTACCTGGTATTGGGCAGGGCTTCATAAATATTCATACTGCCTTCTGCATAGCTCCACACAGTGGCGGCCCTTCCGTAGAAGGCGCCCGGGTGCCGCCCCCCCCTCCCCAGTCAGTAAAAAAAAAAAAAAATTATTTAAACATGTCCCTTTAAGGAAAAAAAAAATCCAAAAAAGGTCCTTAGGTGCACTGTGTCCGAGCACCGGGCGCCGGGCACAGTGCAGTGTGGTTAGCGCCACATCTGTGCAATCACGGGATTGCAGACGAGGCGCTACATTGGCAGCAAAAAAATGCCTTTGTGGCGGAGTCCATCGCGCCACTTGCTTCCGACGCGATGGACTGTATTGTTATGGCTCGGGTGCACACTTTCTGTGTGGACCCGCACGTCTCTGTGCTAGTCCCAACGTCACAGGAAGAACAGGAAGTGACGTCGGGACTCTCCAGCTCAGTGCGCCTGGAAATGTTGAACACTCAGCCAGCTAGTCTGCGACTGTATGCAAGCAGTCACAATCTTTGCAGAGGCATCCAATGCTCAAAGGTACAGTACTTGCACACCAGGGGTTCTAAGCATAAAGTCCTACTAAGAATGTCCAAAGGCAGCTCCCTGACCAGCTCCCCAGCAACACTTTCCAGTGAAAGGATTGCCTCTCCAGCAGAGCTTTCACAGTTGGTATCTTCCAGCAAGTCCAGCTTCCTCCAGGTCCTCAGCCTTAGCACATGCAGAGACCTTCTTCTCAGCCACACACTCGGGAACCCTTCTCAGGGACTGGCAAGGGTCGAATAAATGGAAGCAGTCTTAAGGGAAAAGATAGTTTCTATGAACAGGTAAGCTGAGCTATGCTGCCTGCAGTAACAGGTCGGAACCCCCTCCCTGCTTATTAAAAGTATGATAATATTTAATAGTGGACAAAGCGGACCCCATCCCCCACCCGGCTTGAAAAAAAAAAAAAAAGCTGAAAAAAAGCTGACCCACCACTCCACAACCACGTGCATTATACATGGTTGCATGGAGGTTTCAGCGTAGCCCTATCTACTTGAGTGGGTCACGTTCACAGTCATGTTCATGTTGAAAATAATATGCTGTTTAATTTTTGCATGTGTACAGCCCTGAGTGACTGCATACCTTAGGTGGGTGGCCAGGCTACCAACCAGTTTGCAAATCTTGTTTTAAAAAAAACTCTTGAATGCACAGTCACATACAGGGAAATTTAAAAAAAAAAACTTGCTTTGAATGTGACTGAGTTGTTTAGAATGAACACAGGTCAAATAGGAATACAATTATAACAGACTTCTGACTAGAAGGAGAGATTAGTAAGCAATCACAAGGACTCTAAAAGGAGAATGGAGATAAGTTTCTTATGTGGAAGGCGGGGCCGTAGGCCTGCCTGAATTTGTAGGAGGGGTCGGAGGGCTATTTATCCCTCCTCCCCTCTTATCTCCGGCGTCGGTGGGGTTTCTGGGTAAACTGCTGTCGCGCGTCACTTCCGGTTTGTAGCGGAGCGGCCATCGGCTGCTGAGATCTCGTGGCGGTTCCCCTCCCGGTGCTCACTCCAGGCTACATCGAGGGGGGCCGCCCGCCCGCCTACTTGTCTCTGCGTTCCGCCCAGCGCCGTCCGGGAAGGGTCCTTACACTGGGCATCGTGGGGGGAGGGGCCCTGCTCTCTTCTCCCTATGCTGCCTCCTGTCTGCCCCCTGTTGCCTGGGCTCACGCCAGGCTGGGGGGGGGGATGTTCGCCCGCTCACTCGAGGAGGCCGCCCGGTGCTCGTTCCGGGAGAGGGGGGGCGAGCATCCACCCACCACCCATGCTGCCATTGCTCCTTCCAGCAAGACGCCGCCCGCCCGGTGGCCGCGCCGGGGGGGGGCTGTCCGTACATTCCACCCATCCTGTTAGCCACTACTAGGGCCATGTCCTGCTCATGCCGAGCTGGGGGAGGGGGGGGTCGGCCGCCACACTCCCGGGGCTCTTGCCAGTCATCCACCACTGTGCAACACTTGGTTCACGCCGGGAGAGGGGGGCTGTCATCCGTCTGGCACATGCTGCAAGGCTGCATTTGGCATTGGTGGGGCCGCCCGCTTCTCCCGTTGCTCGCGCCGGGCGAGGGGGGGCCATACATCCACCCGCGCTGCCGGGGCTCCAGCTAGCATTGAGGAGGCCGCCCGCCTGCTTCTTCCGATGCTCGCGGGGGGGGGGGGCTGGGGGTGTCCGTCCATACACTTTCCTGTTTGCCACTGCTAGGGCTCTATCCTGCATCAGCGTAGGACCCGCCACTGTTCTCCTAGAGCCAGAATGGCAGCATGGTCGGCCGGGAGTTTGATGCTGGTGATGATCAAACTCTCTGGTTCCCATGGTGCTGGCATGGCTGGTCCAGACGCTCGGGAGGCCTCACTCAGGGGGGGGTAGGCCCTCTCAGCGGTTCTTCCTTCCCGGGGCATGGAGTAGTGGACACCCTTGGTCCTGGTTCCTCCTATCACCAGGTTCCCTAGGAATTCCAGGTATGGTTGCCAGGCCGGGACGGGGGGGGGGGAGTCTTTCATGATAGTCTGGCTTCCTTGGGGGCACGGTTCTAGGGGAGGGGGTACAGTCCAGAAGGGGGGGGGGCGGTTGGTGGGATATCATGGCTTGTGCTTGCCTCACGTTGTTCATTGCTTAGCGGTTGTCTGTCAGTAGCATGTTTCCGTCATGGCGCTTGCTGTCAGTATGTTCTGTTATAGCGGTGTCATCAGTTGTATGTTTTCTGTCATAGCGGTTCGGTTAGCAGTATGTTTTCTGTCATAGCGTTTTTTGTCAGCAGTATGTTTCTGTCATAGCGTTCTGTCAGCGGTATGTTTTCTGTCATAGCGTTTTCGGTCAGCAGTATGTCTTCTGTCGTAGCGTTCTGTCATAGCGGTTTCTGTCAGCAGTATGTTTTCTGTCGTAGTGTTCTGTCAGCGGTGTGTTTCTGTCATAGCGGTTTCTGTCAGCAGTATGTTTTCTGTCATAGCGTTTTCTGTCAGCAGTATGTTTTCTGTCATAGCGTTTCTGTCAACAGTATGTTTTCTGTCATAGCGTTCTGTCAGCAGTATGTTCGTCATAGCGGTTTCTGTCAGCAGTATGTTTTCTGTCGTAGCGTTCTGTCAGCAGTATGTTTCTGTCATAGCGTTCTATCAGCAGTATGTTTCTATCGTAGCATTCTATTTTGTCACAGCAGTTCTGTCAGTGTGTTTTGTCACAGCATTTCTGTCAGGATGTTTATGTTGCAGCGTTTCTGTCAGTGTGTTTTGTTGTCACAGCGTTTCTGTCAGTGTGTTTTGTCACAGCGTTTCTGTCAGTAGGTTTTGTCACAGCGTTTCTGTCAGTGTGTTTTGTTGTCACAGCGTTTCTGTCAGTATGTTTTGTCACAGCGTTTCTGTCAGTATGTTTTGTCACAGCGTTTCTGTCAGTAGGTTTTGTCACAGCGTTTCTGTCAGTGGTATGTTTTGTAACAGCGGTTCTGTCAGTATGTTTGTCAGTGTTTCTGTCTTGTCTTAGCGTTTCTGTCTTAGCGTTTCTGTCTTGGCGTTTCTGTCTTGGCGTTTCTGTCTTGGCGTTTCTGTCTTGGCGTTTCTGTCTTGGCGTTTCTGTCTTGGCGTTTCTGTCTTAGCGTTTCTGTCTTGGCATTTCTGTCTTGGCGTTTTTGTCATGCCAGTATCATGTTTCCTGTCGTAGCATGTTCTGTCTTAGGGGTTTCAGTCACTGTATGTTTCCTGTCATGTCATATTCAGGCTGGGGTTTCATTTTCGTATGTTATTAATCTCAATCTTCTCGCCTGTCATGTCACGTCATACTATGCTTTTCATTCACCTGTAGGACTACCCACCACGGTCTGTGGGTACACGGGTCCTCAATTTTCTGTTCCACGGTTGGTCGTTATCACAGCAGGCCGGTTGCACTCACTCACGTCCATTAGCGGGGGGAGGTGGCTGTCGGGTTCTGTCAGCATCATGTTCGGCGTGTTTGCTGTCATGGCGTGTTTGCTGTCATGGCGTGTTTGCTGTCATGGCCATTTTCCAGATGATTGTTGACATTAATGTTCTCGCCTATCACGTCATGTCTTGCCATGCAATACCTTTCATTTCACTAGCAGGACTACCCACTACGGTCTGTGGGTACGCGGGTCCTTCAGTATCTCGCAGCAGGTCACGTGCGCTCACTAATTATTCACCGGGGGGTCGTCAGGTTCATGTGCATGCTGGGGTCCCTCCAGGACTGCATGTGTTCATGCTTATGTAAGCTTACAGGGGGTTGTGTTTTCTGTTGTATGTTCTACTCCAGCGTGGTTCGGTCATTGCCATGCAGTCACGGCGTACACGTTAGACTTGTAGCTTCTTTTTGTTCATATGTCTCGTCATTCCTGTCATTTAGGTTCTTGCATTCCGTGTCACATGGCTTGTCGGTGCTATGCAGTCACGGCACACAAACAGCCTTGTAGCTTTATTTGTTTTCTTTGTCTTGTCATACCGTGCTTTGGGGTATAGTTAGCCAGGGTGCGCATCTCAGGATCTGTCACGTCTACAGATCCATACGGGCTGAGGTTTCGTTTGTTAAATGATTGTTGACCACAATCGTCTCGCCTGTATAACATACGTCATACGTGCACGTTCATTCTCACGCCTATACATCTACCCACCACGGTCTGTGGGTACATCGCCTTGAGTGTTTCGTTTTTAATTACCTGTCTGCGCGGCAGGTTACTCGGGCTCGCTTACTGCTTACACTTATCACATACACTTGGGTAGGGTCTGTCGCCAGGTTCATTCACGCGCTGAGGTCTGGTCATTTCTGCTCACATCTTTGCCCCAGGCAGCTACAGTGGCGGGGGGGTGTCTCATGTTTTGTTGTCTGTTGTCTTTTCTTTCGGTTTTTCTAGGGGTGGGCGTGCGGGAAGTTTCAGGGGCGACACATGCTGGTGCATCCCGGCTGCTCCACGTGCGGGTCCAGGGCATGGCAGTACGCCGTCACTCAGGGGTGGGTCCGTGCTTGTCTCAGCAGAACGGTAAGTCAACAAGGGGTTTCCTTTTCCCGGCCGCAGCAGGGTAGGCGGTACGGTTCAGTTTGTGTCCAATTCCATCCCAGCTGCTTCACATACCAGCATGGAGCGTGTTCTTGCCGTTCCTGCTAGGACAATTTTATTAGGGTTCTCATCCATGGAGTCGTTGCTTCTTATCCTTGGGGTTTTTCTCTTGTTCATAGGTTGCCAGATCGTCGGGTGCGGGTCCGTCAGGCCAGGCTCTTTGTCCAGTTCTCAGCCTGTTGATAGGGGGGGGGTTCCAGTTACTCGGGTAGGTCGTGTCATGCCAGATCTGGTCCTGTCTCTGTATCGTTGCATATCGCTACTGCGTGTTGGCCTCGTCCATCAACATCAGCAACACATCTTTCATGTAGCTGGCTCTCAAACCCCTTCCCTCCTATCAGTTTGTCCATTTTTGGCATCTCTCCTTCTCACGTCCCCTTACCAGGTATGGATGGTTAGGCCAGGGGTCATGGGTGTTGACATGGGTTACTGGTATTGTGTCCTATTGGATGGTGTTGCTTTCACAGGGCTCCGCAGGGCGGCCCTTGTTCCATTCCCCCACGTATCCTCTCGCCACCAGCAGTTGTTCCCATGTCTGTGCTTTTGGGGGAAGGCTTAGTCGGTCAGGCACGGGACAGTCGTTTGGTTTCGGGGGTTCCTTCCGATCATCGGTTCTTGGGACGCTGGTTTTCTGCTGTCGTAACGGATGCTATCGGAGTCGTTCTTGAGACTGTCAGGGCGTGCTTTCGCTACCAGACAGATAACCCGTGCCCTTCCACTCTTTTATCACACCTACTTCTGGGTCTTTTTGCCCACTTATAGGCGTACTGTCCAGCGAGGCTAATGGCACACCTCAGGCCTGGGTAGTTAGGGTGTCGCATTCCTCGGTGTAGACTCTGACTACAAGTGGAAGGCGGGCCGTAGGCCTGCCTGAATTTGTAGGAGGAGTCGGAGGGCTATTTATCCCTCCTCCCCTCTTATCTCCGGCGTCGGTGGGGTTTCTGGGTACCCACCCACCCGTTCCCCCTTTTTTCATGTTATCATTTTCTTCATTCATTTCTTCATAATTACTTCAGGGTATGCCCACTTATAGGCGTACTGTCCAGCGAGGCTAATGGCACACCTCAGGCCTGGGTAGTGAAGGTGTCGCATTCCTCGGTGTAGACTCTGACTACAAGTGAAATTAAAGAGTATGTAAACCCTGACAATGAATTTCTCTTATTAGTTTGTTAACAACACTATGGAAAGCTATGTGGTATTTTTGTAAAAGGCATTGCACGCTTTCAAATGTTTTTGCTGTAGTTATAGTCCCAGACAAATGTTTATAGCGGCCGTTATTCAATCGTTTTTATATTTAATTGGTGGAAAGAGTGACTTGGGACTGGAAAGTTGCAGGATAAGTCGGACCTGATGAGAACCGTTCATATCTGTGCAACTTCAAGTCACAGCGACTTCGAAGTAGTCCCTGCATTACTTTTGTTCCACTTTGATGTGACTTGAGGTCCATAGACCTCCAGAATACACAGGCATTGCTTCAAATCGCTGCAAAATTGCAGCAAAAAATTGTGGCAGAATCTTGCGACTTTCAGGCTAACACAGTCTGAAAGTTTGATGCGAATTAAAGCAATGCCTGTGTATTCTGGAGGTCTATGGACCTCAAGTTGCATCAAAGTGCGACCAAAGTAATGCAGGGACTACTTTGAAGTCGCTGTGACTTGAAGTCTCACAGATATGAACGGTTCTCATTGAAAATCATGGGGTATGACTTGTCATGCAACGTTGAAGTCCCAAGTCGCAGGACAAGTGATGCAGTATGTGTGAAGCCTCTGGTAATCTTGTGCAATATGTCCACAGTCTCTGGTAATCTTGTGCAGTATGTCCGCAGTCTCTGGTAATCTTGTGCAGTATGTCCGCAGCCTCTGGTAATCTTGTGCAGTATGTGCGCAGTATCTGGTAATCTTGTGCAGTATGTGCGCAGTATCTGGTAATCTCGTGCAGTATGTGCGCAGTCTCTGGTAATCTTGTGCAGTATGTGCGCAGTCTCTGGTAATCTTGTGCAGTATGTGCACAGTCTTTGGTAATCTCGTGCAGTATGTCCGCAGTCTCTGGTAATCTCGTGCAGTATGTCCGCAGTCTCTGGTAATCTTGTGCAGTATGTCCGCAGTCTCTGGTAATCTCGTGCAGTATGTCCGCAGTCTCTGGTAATCTCGTGCAGTATGTCTGCAGTCTCTGATAATCTAATGCCCATTTAGCACTACCAAAGACCATCCGACTGGAGTCTTCTCCACAGCCCCCCCTCCCTGTATACAAGTCTCCTCCACAGCCCCCCTCCCTGTATACAAGTCCACCTCCCTGCATACAAGTATCCTCCACAGTCCCCCCTTCCTGTATACAAGTCCCCCTCCCTGTATACAAGTCTCCTCCACAGCCCCCCTCCCTGTATACAAGCCCCCTCTCTGTATACAAGCCCCCCTCCCTGTATACAAGCCCACCTGCCTCTATACAAGCCCCCTCCCTGTATACAAGTCTCCTCCACAGCACCCCCTCCCTGTATACAAGCCCCCTCCATGTATACAAGTCTCCTCCACAGTCCCCCCTCCCTGTATACAAGTCCCTCTCCCTGTATACAAGTCTCCTCCACAGCACCCCCTCCCTGTATACAAGCCCCCCTCCATGTATACAAGTCTCCTCCACAGTCCCCCCTCCCTGTATACAAGTCCCTCTCCCTGTATACAAGTCCCCCTCCCTGTATACAAGTCTCCTCCACAGTCCCCCCTCCCTGTACACAAGCCCCCCTCCCTGTATACAAGCCCCCCTCCCTGTATACAAGTCTCCTACACTGTCCACACAGCCACCTTCTTTCTTTGTAACACACTTCAATCTGTCATTTTCCTCTTCCCCCTTACCTTACACGGCAGATAGAATCCAGAGGATGTGGCATGCTGGAGCAGAGGGCGGGAGCTGTTTAACTTTCCATATAACAGACAATTGGTTGCTAAGACTGCCCCTAGCAACCAATCACAAACTTTTTAACTTAACTTAACTTAACTTTAAGTTGAACAGCTCTTTGCTCGGACATTCTGTCTTCTACCTGCTAGATGAAAGCGGGGGCAGGGGAAGAAGTCACACAGGAGAGGAGAGGAAACCTAGGCAGGTTGTTGTCACATGCACATGTACTTCCCCCGCCCCCCCACTCACTCCGTCCCCCTCTCCAGCAGCGATACTCAGCAGCCAGAACGAGCAGTGCAGGGACCACCCTTCTCCACTCTCCAGAGTCCCAATTGAACGGCAAGCTTCTTGTGGGGTGGAGGCAGGGGCGGTGATGGGAGTTCTCTGTGTCCCCTTAGTCAGTCCGTCCGCAAACTCACTGTCCCCTGCAGCCAGCGCAGCGCCCCTTACTGATGTGCGCTCTAGGCCACCGCCTATCTTGCCTATTAGAAGCGCCGAACCTGGCACCTATCTAAGAGGGTTCTACATATATATCTCTATATTATTAGCTTCCCACATTGCGACACACTCTCCCATGTTTTTAGCATTTCCAAGCTCCACTCCAGGGGCCCCCATGCCAGCTGCTGAAGTTGGATTTCTAAATGTAGGGATTACTTTTATAACCACAAAACTGGGTATGAACTGAGCAATGGTTACATCATCACAGATTGACACTGGAGGAGCACTCAGAAGCATGTATATGACCCTAATGCCGCGTACACACGATCACTTTTTGCGATGAAAAAAAAACAACGTTTTTTAAAACGTCATTTACATTGATCGTGTGTGGGCAAAACGTCGTTTTTTTTGTCTTAAAAAAACGACCAAAAAAAAATTCCAACATGCTTGAATTTTTTGTGTCGTTTTTCAAAACGTCGTTTTTTGTGTCATAAAAAGTGATGGTGTGTGGGCAAAACGATGTTGAAAATGACGTTTTTAAACCCGCGCATGCTCAGAAGCAAGTTATGAGACGGAGCTTCAATGGAAAAGAGTGCCGTCGAACGTGGTGTACGTCACCACGCTTTGCTAGAGCTTTGTAGAAAAACGATGGTGTGTACGCAATGTCGTTTTGGAAAATGAAGCTTGAAAAAAGTCGTTTTTTTTCATGATTGAAAACGTTTTTTTTTTTCATCGCAAAAAGTGATCGTGTGTATGCGGCATTACATTACACAGGTGTGAAAACAGTGGTTTGTGTCAGACAACTGAAAGTATGAAAGTTTTTTACCCACTATTTTGAGTTAATAGCAAATACATGTATACGGTAGTTCCACTGTGGGCCAGATTCAGGTAGATTGGAGCATCTTTGCTCTGGAGTAACGTTTCTCATTTACGTTACGCTGGCGAAATTTTAGGAGCAAGTGCTGTTATTCATGAAGCACTTGCTCCTAAAGTTGCGGCAGCGTATCGCAAATGAGCCGGCGGAATTCAAATTGGGCGGGTACGGGGCGTGTATTATTTAAACTAAGCGCGATCCCGCGGCGAACGTACTGCGCATGCGTCGACTGTCAATGCATCGCAGTGCGCATGCTCCAAATTCTGTCAGTGAACGTCAATGACGTCAAATCCCCATTCATGGACGTTTTACGCAAGCGACGCGATTTTTTTTTTTCTACGTGATGACGACGGCTATACTTAACATAGGATACTCCACTAGGGGGCTGCTTTATCTTTACGCCGCGTATCGCTTACGGAAACGTCGGAAAGTCACTGCGTCGCGCCCGAATACGATCGTGAATTGCCGATTTCCGCTGATTAACATATTTTTTCAGCGTAAATTAGCGGGAACGCCCCAGGCGCCATTTTTAAATTAAAGTTGCGATGCGATGGCGAAATTCAATTACGCCGATCGCATCGGAACTCCAACCCGGCGTTTCTTGTTTTCTGGTTACAGAAATCAGAAACGCCGGCTTAACCTCCCTGGCGGTGTTCCCGAGTCAGACTCGGGGTTAGATTTCTGTGCTATGATCGGTAACCCCGAGTCAGACTCGGGCTCGCCTCGCAGCATCCACAGAGACTGTTTACTTACCTTCTCCGTGGATCCAGCGATGCATCCGCGCTGTGTGAGCGAGCGGGTGCTTGCTCGATTCACACAGCGTCCCCGCGCGCCGCCGATCTCCGTTCCCTGCGACGTTACGACGCACGGGGACGGAGAACGGCGCCAAATTCAAAAATGTAAACAAACACTATACATACAGTACACTGTAATCTTATAGATTACAGTACTGTATGTAAAAAATACACACCCCCCATGTCCCTAGTGGTCTGCCCTGTGCACTACATGTCTGTTTATAAAATAAAAAGTGTTCTTTCTGCCTGCAAACTGTAGATTGCCCATAGCAAACAAAAGTGTCCCTTTATGGCAAAAATTGTTTTAGAGCAGCTAAAAAACAGCGATAATAAATCAGAATCACTTGCAGAATTGAGCGATAGCGATTTGTGGGGAAATTCGTCATAAAAAAAAAAAAAATAATGACAGCAAAAATTCTGCAACTGAGCAAATTTCAGTGATTTTGATTTGGTTACATTATTGAATCATTTTTACTATTTGTTATAATTTTTTATAATTATTTATTATATTATAATTTTTTATATAAAAAATAAATAAAAAATCATACCTGGGATGCCTATTAGACTCTTGTTTGGATAGATTTAAGTGAGTTATTCCTAAGAATTACAGGCCTACAGTATAAAACGCCAAATTCCCTTGCAAATAATGGTACCGCTTTCAGCACCTAAAATCTGAAAGAATCATACCGCCAGGGAGGTTAAAGTGACAGTTAGGCTGGCGGATCACTGGTTACTCCAGCCTAACTCTACCTGAATCTGGCCCTATGTTTGCAGACAACAGACCGATGTAGACAGATTTTGCAAAAAGTGTCTTGCATGCCCTCTAAAAGTGGCACAGTCAAATTCTTGGACCTGTCTAGAACTTTTACTTGAAGTTGGTGCATTCGGCACTACTTTTAGAACACACGCAAGACACTTTTGCAAAATAAGTTTCTGTACACCAAAAGAAAGTTGGTCTTATTTACTGTAGCTCCACTTTTGTAATATACAAACTATCAGTATTTTATCATATAGGTTGTGTCCGATTAATGGTGAAACACCCAATAGAATTGGCACCACATCCCAGTAAGATAATATGCCCTTCCCACTTGATATTTTATGTTGAATTTAACGCAGGTGTTGCGCCACAATGTAAAAGTGGAACAAATTAGAACTACCTGAATTTGAAGCATGAGTTGCTTTCAAATTCAGAGAGTCTCTATATACAGGAAGGAAGAAGGTGGGTGTTTATAGCTGTATACACTACACAAGACAGGTGTACTCACAATTTGTGAGTGCTGCTTAAAACCCCTTATTTAAACTGCTTGTAACTGACTCATCAATAACACAATAATGGCAGAACCCTCTAATGTATGGAAATCTCAATAAACGTCAATATCACCATAATACCGGTCTCTGTGATATGTAACGCCTCGTATAATACACATCACACTGAAAATAAGACATACAAAATGACTGCAAACTTAGAAGGGATGGTGGAAACTCCTCCTACAGATATTTGGCAGTGGACTGTGTCAGTAAAGGAGTGGACGGTATCCATTGCTTACCAGTGCAGTCTATACAGTGCCTATAAGTTCAGCCTCATTAGTGCAGCATATCAGTACAGTGCACATAAGTGTGGCCCCAATGCCCATCAGTGCAGCATATCAGTGCAGTTTCATTTGTGCCCATCAGTGCCTACTATCTGTGCCCATAAGTGCTGCCTGCCTGTGCCCATCACTGCGGTCTCATCTGTGCCCACCAGTACCATCTTATCTGTGCCCACTAGTGCAGTCTCATATGTGCCCACCAGTGCAGCCTATCTGTGTCCACCAGTGCCCATAAGTGTGGTCTCATCTGTGCCCATCACTGCGGTCTCATCTGTGCCCACCAGTGCAACTTATCTGTGCCCACCAGTGGCCATAAGAGAGGTCTTATCTGTGCCCACCAGTGCGGTCTTACCTGTGCCCACCAGATCGGTCTCATCTGTGCCCACCAGTGCCGTCTCATCTGTGTCCACCAGTGCAGTCTCATCTGTGCCCACTAGTGCGGTCTCATCTGTGCCCACTAGTGCGGTCTCATCTGTGCCCACCAGAGTGGTCTCATCTGCACCCACCAGAGTGGTCTCATCTGTGCCCACCAATGCAGCATATATGTGCCCACCAGTGCCCATAAGTGCTGTCTCATCTGTGCCCATCAGTACTGTCTCATCTTTGCCCACCAGTGCCATCTCATATGTACCCACCAGTGCAGCCTATGTGTGCCCACCAGTGACCATAAGTGCAGTCTCATCTGTGCACATTACTGTGGTCTCATCTGCACCCACCAGTGCAACCTATATGTGCCCACCAGTGCCCATCAGTGCAGTCTCATCTGTGCCCATCAGTGCGGTCTCATCTGTGCCCACCAATGCCATCTCATCTGTGCCCACTAGTGTGGTCTCATCTGTGCCCACCAGAGCGGTCTCATCTGTGCCCACTAGTGAGATCACATCTGTGCCCACCAGTGCCATCTCATCTGTGCCCACTGGTGTGGTCTCATCTGTGCCCACCAGCTGTATACACTACACAAGACAGATTTAATCAACATTTGTGTATATCTGTTGTAATAGTGAGGGTCCCTGTCACCATGGAGATGCAGCAAAAATGGAAACAGAGGGGTAGCCTCACATAGATCAGCGGATCTTTTGATCCGCGTGATCTATCTGTTTTACGATCCGCCTGCGCCAGTTTTTGAGGCAAGTGCTGTATTCATTAAGCACTTGCCTCGTAAGTAGCCCTGGCGGATCGTAAATCCCCCGGCGGAATGCAAATTCCGTGGCTAGGGGGAGTTTACTATTTAAATCGCGCGCGTCCCCAGCGCCGATCGTACTGCGCATGCGCCGCCGGCTAAATTTCCCAGCGTGCATTGCTTTAAATGACGTCGCTAGGACGTCATTGTGTTCGTCGTTAACGCTATTAACGTATGGCCGTATTCCCGGACGACTTACGTAAACGACGTAAAAAATTCAAAATTCGACGCGGGAACGACGGCCATACTTAACATAGGATCCGCCGCACTTACCCCGCATATAGCAGGGGTAACAATCCGACGGAAAAAGCCGAACGCAAACGACGTAAAAAAAAAACGTTGCCCGGGCATTCGATTCTGAATCGGCGTTTCTGCTCATTTGCATATTCGGCGCGAAGAAGAACGGAAGCGCCACCTAGCGGACGGCGGGAGAATGCAGCCTAAGAATCGACAGTGTAACTCAGTTACACCAGTCGGCTCTAAGGGAGATCTATGCGGAACCTGATTCGAGGAATCAGCCGCATAGATCCGAGCGTCGGATCTCACAGATCCGACGGTGTATCAGTAGATACACCGTCGGATCTCTACATGAATCTACCCCAGAGTCTGCATGTCAGCAGACTGCAGAACTACACAGCATAGTTTTTAAATGGAGAAAACTGCTCTGTCAGTTTTCTCCAGGTTTTGATAGTTTTGAATGGGGCTGTTGTGTCCGGGTCTTGGTAATAACCAGCAGGTTGGGTTCCCAGCTGAACGCTGACAATATAATCAGGGACTGGTCAGAACAGAGAGAGAGAGAGGTGGAAGGTGTGCAGCTGGCTGTTGCTGCAAGACAGACCTGTGTGTGGGGATCTGTCTGTCTGTCTGTCTGCCCTGGAGACTACATTCCTGGTGTGGGGGGACTTTGTGTCTGAAGGACTGGGAGGCTGGTAGACCTGAGGTGACTAGCGAGTCCAAGAGGGGCTGAAGGAAGTCTGGAAGTCTGGGAGACAGTGGGCTGGAGAACCTGTTGAGGCCAGGAGTGGGCCAGGTTAGCAGGTACATCAAGGCTAAGTAAGCCTAGGAGCCAGGAGGCTTGGTATTTTGAGTTCTGTGAACTTTACTGGAGAAGAACCCCTGCGTGGGAAATCCTGTATGTGAACTGTTCTTTTTGTTTCCTTCAATAAAAATGGGCTGCCATGCCCTCAAACATAACATCTGACTGCTGTGGACTCGCTAAAAAACGCATTTACCATTGAGTTAAACCCCCAACGTTTACAGTGGTGGATTCAGCGGGCATCTAGACGGTGAAATCCGGGTCCTTGCTCCGTGGTGAGTCGCAGCAGGAGCTACTGCTAGCTGTGTGTGGCAGCCAGGCAAACTGCATTGTGCAGAAGTTTATTTTGAACTGTGTTGCATACAGGTGGTGCATCTGTGAGAAGATTTTTTCCCCTTTTTACTGCTGTGAACTGTGTAACAAGCTGCTGTGCATGCGACTGCAAGGATGCGACAGTCAAAACACAAGAAGTTCATGTTGAATCAAGTTAAAGGGGAAGTGAGCTCAGCGTGGCCTGAGATGTCTCCACCTAGGAGGGCCAGTCAAAAGGGGCCAGTGGTGTATGAGACTGTGAATGAGTGGTTCAAGTGGAACCAGACTAAAAAATTGCATGCGGTACAAAGGGCTGAGATAGTGGCATCTGATTACGTGCAACCCATGCTACCTACAGAGGAGGTTGGAGACTTCCTGGAAAAGTTTGAAAAAGTCGCTTTAAGGAGGAGATGGCCTAGAGACCGGTGGCCAAAATTGCTGCAAACCTTATTGCTGGTAGAGTACCGGTCGGTTTACCATTTGATGGAAGGTGACCAGGATAACTATCGCAAGTTTAAAGAGGAAATCCTTCTTAGAGGAGAGTTCAGTCGCATCATGGGCTGCCAGCAACGCTCCAGCAAAGAGAGGTCGTCACCCATAGCAACGGGAGAGGCATCACTGCGACAACAAAGCAACAATCGAGCAATGGCTCAGGAGAGCATGAGTGTGCATCAGTGTACCAGCCATGCGTTTTCTGCAAACATATCGGTTGTCACCCCTGGCAACAGTGGTAAGAAGTTTGTGTGGCCTGCAGGGGGTACCGATGAGGAAAGTAAAAATGTGTATTATGGCCGCTTATGTGAAGTGGTCAGCCCAGAAAGGACACAACAGTCTGTAACCACCATGAGGTGTAGCCAACCATCTTTGGAGTGCTGGTCTGCTGTTACCCCTAGCAACAGGGATACTGTGTTACACGCAGGGGGTGTTGGTGGGTCTGGAAAGGCTGCAGTGTTTCTCCATGACCACATGAAAAATTCAGCCTATGGAGACACCACAGATGAGAGACAACGCACTCAAATGAAGGCTATGACAACGGTTACAGGAAGTGGTAAGACTGTTGCAGTTTATGGGACAGAACCCAATGAAGTAGAAGTGTGTTCAGCGGGGAGATTCGCAGTACAGGTGGACTCGTTACAGTGCGCTATTCGAATCCATAGGGGGGAGGCACATTTCGGGTAAAGCCCAACTGTCAGCAGGACTAAAGACTGAAAAATCGGCGTTTTTTCGGCCGACATGGGGACTCTGTATGTACCTGGTGGAATCCAGCAGAGTGCTGGAAGAGCTGTACTAGGGGTGACCGAAGAAATAAGTATACCATGTTCCCTAGTGACAGATATAGGTGCTTTGGGGTTGCCCAGAGAAACCTCCCAGGAGCCCACAGTGTTGGAGCGGAGGGTTTGCCAGGTCAGCTGTAGAGCTTCTCTAGTGGGTAAGGGGCCACCCACAATAGCTACAGCTATGTTTTAAGTGTCATGATGATCCTCTAAAGGTTGAGAAATGTATTTCTGGAAATGTCATATTTGAGAATGTTGTTGGTGATATGTTTACTAAAAAGGATGGGAGAAGGATGTCTTCCTTGACCACCAGAGGCAGAGCTGCAGGGTTGTCCATGGAAACCTCCCGGGATCTCCCTGTGTTGGAACTGGAGGTTGTTCAGGACCGCTCTGGCACTACTCTGGGGGAACAAGGAGGGACTGCACCACACAATGAGAGTGTGTGGGTGCAGACCACCCGCCTGGTATGTGATCAGTTTGGTGAAAAATGTATTCATAATGTAAAAGCTAGTAGTGTAAAGCGGGATGTGATGGTAGCGCCACCAGAACAATCTGGTCAAAATGGGGTATTGCATCCTGTGGTTTGTGACGAAGCATCGTCCCAATGTGACACAAGTGAAACTGTGCTTGTACAATGTGATGCGTCTAGCGATGACAAATGTACTGTATTGGGTAATGAGACCCAGGTTCCTTTGGTGCCTCTTGGAACAGGTGATGCAGTGCTGCAGAAGGCCTGTCAGGGAAGTACCACTGACTGGGACAGCTGGGCTAAACAATTGCTAGCCATGCTGGATAAGGCTAGGTTGGGTAACACAGATTTGGACATAACACCTGCTATGCCCAATGGAGGGAGCGCAGGGTGGCCAGTGGCCAGGGGCGTGTTGGCCCCTGCAGAGATTGATTTCCTCCAGTCAGAAGGACCGGTTAAGGACGCATGCATGGCAGATGTGTTATCCGCAGCCCAACCTCTGGAAAATAGTGAGCGCAAAAATGGCAATGTGACGTATGACCTGCAGCGGCTCACTGATGCTGTGACGGAAGGGATAAATGTGAGATGTACGTCTGACGGCGCTCCAGTTGAGCACCAGGCTGTGAAGACTGATACCGCCAGTGAGGTGGGGGTTGCTGAAAATGTCTCTACCTTTCCAGCTTCAGTGGATGAGCCCCTCCAAGTCATTGCTAAGGGAAAAGTCCCTAGAAAGGTCTTGTATGTAGACGTGGGTCGCATTAAGTTGACTAATGTATTGTTGAAACTGCTTGAGGTCCAAAAAGCACATCTGTTATACACTTGGGTGTCTCCATCGTGGTCGGACAAGGTGGTAGTACCAGTAGGTGGAGCCAAGTAGTACAGGCTATGCTTTATGGTAATAACAAGAGGAACTGGTTGGTACCATGTTTGTTAGCAGTATGGCAGATGTTCTCAAGGTTCTCTGAGAGGGTGCTTCCAGTTACCGATTTGGATGGAAGGCGATCAGGAGAACGCTTGAAAACATCAGAAGTCTCTCCGCCTGATGCGGTGACTAGGAGAATTTCTGCTGATGCAGTCCAAAGTGTGGCTGAGCGGTGGTTAGTAGAGGGCACGGACACTGCCTCACCCACTAGACTTTACATGAAGAAAGGGAGCGAAATGGAACGTGGCAGTAGCAGAGATTTTACCTGTCAGTCCCACAAAGGTACAAATTAAAGTACCCGGAGACACTGTGGGAGAAAGTGCTAAAGGAACAGGTTCTCTATATGAAGAATATGAGGGTTTCAGGAAAGGCAGTGTTCCCCTGAGAAAAGAAAATAAGCCCAGGAACCCCAGAAGAGGGAGAAAGCGTAGGATAGAAAAAAGTGGGATCCCATGGAGAGTCAGGGTAGGACTGACCTGGAAGCGCACCCGAAAAAAGGGTTGGGCCTACGCGACTGACAGACCGCACAGAGGTATCCCAACCCTAATGACGTGTGCTGGTGTTCCGCCCCCTTCGGGATCGAAACAAAGGGGGGGGGATATGTAATAGTGAGGGTCCCTGTCACCATGGAGATGCAGCAAAAATGGACACAGAGTCTGCATGTCAGCAGACTGCAGAACTACACAGCATAGTTTTTAAATGGAGAAAACTGCTCTGTCAGTTTTCTCCAGGTTTTGATAGTTTTGAATGGGGCTGTTGTGTCCGGGTCTTGGTAATAACCAGCAGGTTGGGTTCCCAGCTGAACGCTGACAATATAATCAGGGACTGGTCAGAACAGAGAGAGAGAGAGAGAGAGGTGGAAGGTGTGCAGCTGGCTGTTGCTGCAAGACAGACCTGTGTGTGGGGATCTGTCTGTCTGTCTGTCTGCCCTGGAGACTACATCCCTGGTGTGGGGGGACTTCGTGTCTGAAGGACTGGGAGGCTGGTAGACCTGAGGTGACTAGCGAGTCCAAGAGGGGCTGAAGGAAGTCTGGAAGTCTGGGAGACAGTGGGCTGGAGAACCTGTTGAGGCCAGGAGTGGGCCAGGTTAGCAGATACATCAAGGCTAAGTAAGCCTAGGAGCCAGGAGGCTTGGTATTTTGAGTTCTGTGAACTTTACTGGAGAAGAACCCCTGCGTGGGAAATCCTGTATGTGAACTGTTCTTTTTGTTTCCTTCAATAAAAATGGGCTGCCATGCCCTCAAACATAACATCTGACTGCTGTGGACTCGCTAAAAAACGCATTTACCATGGAGTTAAACCCCCAACGTTTACACTGTGTAATAGTGTAGACAGCTATATACACTGACCTTCTTCCTTCCTGTATATAAAGTGTTACTAGTAAAAAAAAATAATAATAATAATTCTGTCCCCTATTTTGTAGGCGCTATAACTTTTGCGCAAACCAGTCGTTTATTGCGTTTTTTTTCTTTTTTGTTTTTACCAAAAATATAAAATGCAAAAAAAGGTACAGCGCTAAAGTGATCAGTGATAATAAACCAATTGAATGGGAAACTGACAATTCAAAAGAAACAGTGTATAGAATGATATAAAATGAACGTTGAAACCAATATTATATCAAAATATAAAAAATAAAGTCCAAAGTGATGACCAAGTGGATAATGATGATAAAAAGTGAAGGAAAGTGCATGTAACGGAATGACCCGTGACAGACTGATATTCTCCTATGTCTAGGGTCACCTTATGTCCACTAGGACCATAGGGTGACAAAGAAATGATATCATGTATTGCAGAAGATGGGACATTAATAATAATTCATGTTTGCAGGATGTCTTGAGATATCACAAGCTGTTGGCTATTCAATGTGGGCACACATGCTTTTGAAAGGTGTTAATTGCATCTACTCCTAGACAATACATTGTCTATGGTACAAAGGTGTCAAGCCTTTTAGAGACAGTACGTCTGTCTAGATTTGTGGGTTGAGGTCAAGACATTGGGGCTGATTTACCAAGCCTGTGTGCCATGACTCATGGTGCACAAGCAGGAGTAAACCTGTTTTTGAGATTTACAAAAGAAACACGCTGCCAGTGCAGCGTGTTTCCTCATTTACTAAAGTGCCTAATGCGCCCAGGAGAGGGCGCACAGCACGCCAGTACAGAGCTGGCGTGCGGCATTTAGTAATGTAAACATCGGGGATTCGGGCGGGAGTTTATGAGGGGAGGGAGGGGGGTGATGCAGGGGAAGTGTAGTGACATGTGTTTGAACGTGTGTGGCGGGCCGATTTGAAAGGTTATGGTTATGCCAACATGTGACCTTAACCCATGTGACATCACATCACTGTCACATGGGTTAAGGTCACATGTTGGCATAACCACGCCCACGCCCTATGCCAATATAAGTCCTTGCCCGCCGCTCACAAGGCATTTCAGCGCCGCACCTCGCCGTGTCAACATCGAATGGAAGAAGAAGCCCGCGAGTGTCACCCCGCGGCGGAAGACAGCGACGAGAAGCCCCGGCACCAGGAGGAGCCGGGCAGAAGCCGGCGAAGAAATCCGGAGTGGGATGTACGACCTTCGCTCCGGTCGAAGACGTCGGAAGCCCGCTGCCCTCATCAAACAAGCACGGAGCTTCGTGGTGAAGGGGGCAGCGGCAGAAGACAGTGACGAGAAGCCCACCACGTCCAAGTCCTGGATGGGATGTGCGACCCTCATCCAGGCAGAAAAATTCGAAGGGGGCGGCAAAGAAGAAGGCCTGGCCCCCGCGGCGGAAGACAACGACGAGAAGCCCGGAGAGTGGCGCCCTCCGGCGGAAGACGGCAAAAGAAGCCCTGGCCCCAGGAGGAGCCAGGCAGAAGCCGGCGAAGAAATCCGGGGTGGGATGTACGACCCTCGCCCCGGTAGAAGACGACGGAAGCCCGCTGCCCTCATCAAACAAGCACGGAGCTTCGTGGTGAAGGGGCAGCGGCAGAAAACAGCGACGAGAAGCCCGCCACGTCCAAGTCCTGGATGGGATGTGCGACCCTCATCCAGGCAGAAAAATTCGAAGGGGGCGGCAAAGAAGAAGGCCTGGCCCCCGCGGGTGGTGCCCCGCGGCGGAAGACAGCCACGAGAAGGCCGGAGAGTGACGCCCTCCGGCGGAAGACGGCGAAAGAAGCCCTGGCCTCGGGAGGAGCCAGGCAGAAGCGGAGGAGCCCGAGGTGGGGCGACACCCCCGTTGTTCTCCGCTGTTTTCGGCCGCCCCCCCCCCCGGATGTAAAGGAGCTTAATTTTGGGGTGGGGGCCCAGTCGAGCATGGCGGAGAGCATGGGTGGGTGTTTCCCCCCCCGGCAGAAAACGGCTAAAAGACCGAGGAGTGGCAACGCCCCCGTTGTTCTCCGCCATTTCCGCCGGCCCCCCCGGATCTGAAAGAGCTTAATTTGGGGTAGGGGGCCTGGCCGAACATGGCGGAGAGCATCGGTGGGTGTCTCTCTCCCCGGCGGAAGGCGGCGGCGAAGACCGGGGGGGGGGGTAGGTGTACCCCCCCGGCGGAAGGCGGCGGCGAAGACCGGGGGGGGGTGATCTGGCATTCAGGGCCACAGATACCATACAGTGATCGGAGAACTCTACCGACTGCAGCTCAGGAGCCGAGCAGACAGAGTCCTCCTTTAAAAAAAACCTAAATCTAAATCTACCTAAATCATAATGGGCCTAGATTAAACCTAAAATCTAATCTACTCTTACTACTACCTCGGGAAAATGTGAAACCAGTGAGGTTGGGGAGGTGACGAACATGCACATCCACCAACCTGGCCTCCCTCACTACGTTATTCAAAAAAATACTATCATATCCCAGAGGGTTGGCGGCACCTGCCCGGTCTTTGGGCCTAGTGATCATATTGAAATCGCCACCAAAAATCACCTGCTGGGACGTAAAAAGATAAGGCTTAACCGCCGTAAGGAGGCTCCTCCTCTCCCTCCTAGTTTGAGGCCCATAAAAATTTATGAGCCGGAGGAATTGCCCCCTCACGACAGCGTCCACCACCAGACATCTACCGATCTCCACTTCAATCACTCGCCGGCAAGCCACCGGACCAGTCTTAAAAAGGACCGCAACCCCACTGCAGGGCTCGGCCGCAAGAGACCAGAGGGAGGGCCCACATCTCCACTCCCTCTTTGCTAGATGCATCTCTGCCACAGATGCCAGCCAGGTCTCCTGCAAAAACAAAATGTCAGCTTCAACACGGCTGAGAAAATCGAAGGCCATAAAACGAGCTCCCGCAGAACGAATACTTGCGACATTAATGGTCGCAAGCCGTATTGGAGAGGGGTACCGCCATCAGAATGATTGAAAGTGGTCACGTTCTCCTTCATACTACAAACACAAAAACATATTTACATATCTACACTTCCTCCTCCTCTGAGCCCGAGGAGGAGGAGAAGATACCAAACGGGTTCCCCAGGGACACCCCACTTCGTGCCCCTGGGGGAACCCCACCCTTCACTGGGGACTTCCCGCCCCCAGATCTGGCAGCCTTCCCCCTCTTCTTTTTGCGTCTCACCTGCTCCCACTCCTGCCACCTCTCCGAGATGACTACACCACCCCCCCTCCTCGGACCCGCTGCTCGAGATTTCCCTCTTGGATGAGGCTCGAGCAGCTTCCATCTCCATGGCCACAGGGCAAGAGGAGACTCTGGGTCCAGAAGGGGGGGGATGGAAGAGGCAGGAGGGGGGCCAGAGACAGGGGAGAGGACAGGGGGGGGACCAGACTTAGCTGGACGGGAAGAAGAAGGGGGAGGGGGGGATGGGACTTGGGAGGGGGGGGCGAGGGGGAGGGGGAAGGGGGATGGGGATCGGCCCTGCAACATTAGGAGGGGAAGGCCCGGGCCCCGGACCCTCAGGCCCGGGACCCCCAGGCCTCCCCGACTCCTCCCCACCGGCTCCGCCCTCCGGAGGATTGGGAGCCTCCTGGCCAACCGAGCCCGTGTCCCCCGGGGGGGGAGCCCCACGCCCACGCCTGCTCCGCCTTCTTTGAGGCAATGGGCCTGTTGGTCCCTCCAGAGCAGTACTAGGGGCTCCAGGATCCCCATCCCCCCGGCCATCACTCGCCGGGGGGGCTTCGGCCGCTCCTGGCCCGGGAGGTCCCCCCCCTGAGGAAGAACCCCGATATGCTTTGGGACACCTGCTAAATGGGTGCCCCATCTCACCACACAAGTTGCAGCATATCTTCCCACATGACTCGGACTGGTGGCCAAACTCGTGGCACCGGCCACATCTGACCACCGTGCAGTCCGAGCTCATGTGGGTCGGGCTGCCGCACTTGAAGCAACGACGGGGCTGTCCCGGGTAGAACGCCAGGATCCGGTCTCTGCCTAGAAAGGCGCTGCCAGGGAGGTGGGCAACACTGTTGCCCTCCCTCTTGAGCCGGATCCTGGTCAACCAAGCCCCGGTCCAGACCCCGCGCTCATCAAGGTTCTTCCTCAGGGGGGTCTGCAACTGCCCGTACCTCCCGAGCCAGGTGGCAATGTCTCCGGAGGGAGCGACTCATTCCTCACCAGGATGGTGATGTTCTTAACCTCCTCCTGCCTGGAGATAGGAATGAGCCTGTACCTCTTCCAAGGGTCAACGCCCCTCACCAACCCAAAGCCGGTGATAAAGCGTTCCATACACATGGGGAGTGACAAAACTTATATCAAACTCCCGTGTGTTGGTGGGATGGATGACAGCAAAAAGGTCATCCACCCCAAAAACCCAAGGAGAGTACCAGGCCCACCACCTAACCTCGAGCGGGGCAGGGGTCCGGACCCTCGTACCGAAGCTGGACAACATTCCTACGCCTCCTCTCTCTGGACCACCCGTACCCCTCGTCCACGCCGACCCCTGCGTCCTCTCCTGGTCAGCAGGGGGGGGCGCGGAAATTCTGGGCGCCAAACCGGCTGTACAGGTGGTCCAGAGGGGCACGAGAGCCAACACCTGGGCGAAAGAGCGACCCCCCTTTAGGGCAGACAATAAGTTGGCCTCTCCGAGACCCCCGAAAGATGTTCTCCGGAAGTGGGGCACCCCCCTCAGCACCCCCAGAAGTGGGGGGGACGGGGGGGCCCCCATCCCTGCCGGTGGTGTTGCACCCCCCACGCTGATATACCCTGACAACCCTGACCCACCACCTTTGGCCTGACTACAGGTCCCCCCCCCCCCGGGACCACAGCAGAGGGGGGTACACCCCCACCAAACTCCCCCACCCAGACCCCTCCGCGACCACACCAGCCCCTTGGGACTCCACCTGTACTGGGGGGGAGCCCCCCTGGGACCCCTCCAACTGCCGGATATAATCATATGCTATACAGTCCACTGGGAGGGGTCCCACCTGACTTTCCCCCCAACCCGCCTGTGCTGCAGGGAGCCTCTCGGGGCTTGTGGCAGTGTCCATGGGGACCTGGGGGGGGGGGTGGGGGGTTGGCAGCTTACCGTCCAATTTACCGTCCTCACCGTCTCTGTCCATCTCCTGCCGGGGGTGCCTGGAGGTGCCTGCTGCAGCGTCCGGGGCTGGGCACCCCTGCACCCCGGCCTCTCATCCCCCAGGTCCCCTGAGCCCCCACCGACCACCGCAAACTCGCGGGGGGCACTTCCGGTCGCGGGACGGACACTTCCGGTTCCGGTTGGGTCACTTCCGGGTCACTTCCGGTTCCGGCTGGTCACTTCCGGTTCTTGGGCGGTCACTTCCGGGGTCCCAGTCTACTCCACCCCCAACAGCCGGCGCCATCTTGGCCACACTGCACACAAGCTGTTTACCTCCAGATGACCGCAGCACAATGCCTCCACCATGTGTCTGCTCTCTCCCGATGACATAGCAGCCGCAGGAGCAGTCCCTGGCCAGATCCTCCCGCTCCACTGCAAGCTGAGGGGTCATGGAAGCCGACACATGGCGGGCTTCAGCTGTGGCAGTGCGACCATCCTGGGGAGCCTGGGTATGCTGACCTGAAGATGGCGGGGGGGGTACCGCCCGGCGGCACCTGGGCCCGGCGACCTCCTGGATCACTGGACTCCTCCCCGGACTTCGCCAACCCCCAGTCCCTTCCACGGACCGAGGGATCGGCTCCCGGGAACCCTCCCAGGTTTTATGGGCCATACTGGGCCCTGCACCACCGGCACTCGCCCCCCCCCACTGCACCCAGGCTCCCCTGACTCTCCTGGCTGCTTGGGGGGTTGGGAACCCTTCTTAGACCGCCCGCTCCTCCTCCTCGCCTGCTCCTGCTCTGCTCCCTCCCTCCCGGTTGGCCTGCTGGAGGGTCCTCGGAGCTCCTCTAGGAAGTTCACCTCTCCAGCCCACGTTGGCAAAAGCCCCCCAGGTATTCCCATATTTCTTTTACTTCTAGTCCTAGGGTGGTGATGCCCCCTTGAATTCAGATCTCTTATTACTGGAGCTGTCCCTCTTTTCCCTCATGACTGCGAGAGTAGTCATCTTTTCCACGCAGGCCTGAGATATCCTCACCAGCAGGGATTTGATTTTATCCCGCCTCTTCCTGGTTCTTGCTCATTCTCACCTGGCTGAGGGGCTGTCCAGTCTGAGAGACCCTCCTGGGTCTCCAGGAAGAGACGGTCCTCCCTGCTGATGGTGGGTGGCGGTGGTCTGGCTGGAGGGCAGGTGCTGTTGACTCCCTCCGGAGGGCGGAAGCCGGTCCTCCTCCGGGGCTGAGGGAGGCCATCCCACCCTCTTCCGGGGCAGGGGCTGGAGGCTGGTCCTGGTAGGCTGGAACACAGGAGCTCTGGAAAAAGGTCTTCACTCCTCTCCAGCAGGATGCAGAATGAGCTATGTGGGAGGAGCCGGAACTACTGACAGTGGGAGGAGCTGCACTGAGGGGTAATTTTTTTATTTATAAAACTACGACCAAAAGGTTAACAAATATATAAAATAAACAAAATAACTAAATAAACCAAATAACACAAAAACAAACAACAAAACACAAACCATCAAAACACCGACCTCCACCCACCAAGAAATAACTATAAGGAAAGAAAAATAGCACCAGAACAGGTATTTACAACAGGCTCACTGGTACAAGAGAAAGTCTTTATAGTCCATCAGAAAAGCTTGCCCAGATCATTGCCAAAAAAAACACTTAAAACGGCTCACTGGTACAGTAGGGAGATATTAAAGTCCATAGAAACCACTACTGTCCAGATCATCGCCAACCCACAACACACCCCACCATCACAACAACAAATACCTACAACCCACGTATGAGCAAGAACATGATAGTCAGACATGTCTGTAGCCTTATTTAAAAAAAAAATACCATAAACAAAATCTAAGGGGGTGAAAAAGGATAGATGCCCCTACCCATGGAGAGGGGCAGAGCCGTGACCTAAGGGGGCTGGAAGAGGAACCCCCTCCATAAATGGGCACACCTCTCAGGCCCGACCCTGCTCCTTTCCAGATCCCGCACCTTCACCAACTCCCGAAAGATACCGCCCACCACCTCATGCACAGGCAGGATTTTGTCCCTAGTGGACACCAAACACCGAGCGTGCCAAGTGTAATAAAGCACAACTAGGCTGACTAAATAAAGTGACGATAACTCAAATCCCCTGCGGACCCCAAAATCACCATACACTCGCTCAGCATAGGTCAGGGCCGGAAGGCGGGGGTAGCCAATGGCACCCCTACCTTCGTAAGAACCTCCATGTTGAAGGGACATTGGACCAGAAAATGGTCCATGGTCTCCAATGTCCCACCACATTCCTGACGGGGGCAGTCCCTGTCCCCCAGGTTCCTGTATTTGAGATTCGCACGGACATAGAGTCGTCCATGGAACGACCTCCATGCGAGATCCCAAAACTTACTTGGAATTCTAGAAGAATTCAAGAGGGCTAGCCCCTCCGTGAGGACCCTCTCAGGGCAGTCCCTCAAAGACAGGGGCTTCAAAATGTCCGAGGCCATGACCCTCAGGTACAGCTCCCGCCGACCCAAAGAGCCCACCTCCAGGGCAGTTATCCGCCACTGCCTCAGTACCTTTAATGCCAGGGGGACATAGGAAGGGAGATACCCATGCGATCTCCTCAGATCGCCGGGCCTCCCCCCCTCCCCCCACTGCCTCAAGAACAGCAAGAGCCAGTCCTTGCATGAACACTCCCACCAGGAAGGCTCGTCCACAAATATGGACTGCAAATTGTATTTAACAAAGATGGTGACAAAGAACACCACCGGGTTGACCATGTCCAACCCACCTTGCCGTCGCTGGCGGTATGTGACCTCCCTCTTGATCAGGTTCAGTCTGCTTCCCCACAACAGCAGGAAGAACAGACCATAGACCCGAGCATAGAGAGATGCTGGCAAAAGACACACATAGCTTACAAAGAGAAACTCAGGCAATAAGTACGTCTTGACCAAGCTTACCCTTTCCCTCAGGGAAAGTTTCCAACCTTTCCAGGCCTTCACCTTCCGAGTGGCACTCACCAGCCTGCGCTCCCAGTTTAGCTTGGGATAATCACCCGGGCCGAAATGAATGCCAAGAACTCGAATCTCTGGTACGGGCGTGGGGAACACGTCCGGAAGGGGGAACTGCTCCCCCTCCTTCCCCAACCAGAAAACTTCACTCTTGTCCCAATTGACCAGCGAGCCTGACGCCTCAGAGTAGCACCCGATCTGGGACTCCACATAATGGGCCTCCTCACGACCAGATACCACCACCGAGACGTCGTCCGCATAGGCCACAACCCTCACCGCCGAAACCGGACCCCCGACAGGTCCCACCGGAACCCCCCCCAGACGCCCGCAGTCTAGCCTCCTTACGAAGGGGTCGACCGCAAAGATGTACAGGAGGGGGCTCAGCGGGCACCCCTGCCGGACGCCAGAGTCCACGGCAAAGGCCCGGCCCACCCAACCGTTGACAAGAGGGAAGCTCTCAGCTCCCCTATACAATACCTGCAGCCAATCAACGAATTGATCAGGCAGACCGTATCTCCTCAGAAGCAGCCAAAGGTACTCGTGGTTCACCCGATCAAACGCCTTAGCCTGATCCAATGCAAGCAGATACCGCTCGCTGCCATCAGCCCTGCACCTTTCCACAGCCTCCCGGACGCTCAGGACGGCACTAAAAGTGCCCCGGCCAGGAATTGTGCAGTGCTGAGAGGGAGACAGCATCCTGCCCGCCAAAGCAGACAGACGTGTAAACAAGATCTTTGCCAGTATCTTCCTATCTGTGGTAAGAAGGGCGATCGGACGCCAATTCTCCACCACAGACGGATCTTTCCCCTTTGACAGTAGGATCAGAGCTGACCTTCTCATTGAGGGAGGCAGCAGGCCATAGGCCAAACATTCACTAAACACGTCCCTCAGATGAGGAGCCAAGAGGCTCTTAAAGGTTTTGTAGAACTCGGCCGTGAGCCCATCGGGCCCAGGTGACTTTTTAGAAGCTAAAGAGCTAATAGCCTGCTCAACTTCAGCTACCGAGATCTCTTCTGTCAGAGAGTCAGGAAGGTCAGACCCCACTTCCAGCGGGGTCTCATCAAGGAATTCCCTGACTTTCTCCATGTCTAGAGGCCGCTTCTTCAGGAGGTCCGAAAAGTGGTCTCTGACGACACCCAGGATCCCCGATCTGGACCGGACCAGAGATCCTGAGGCATCCTTCAGGCCATGTACGACCTTCGACCTCGCCACCTCACCACAGCTCCTGTAGGGATCAGGAGAGATAAACTTCCCATAATCCCTCTCAAAAACCAGGGAGGCGAGACGGTCGTACTGACACTCCTTCATCTGCGCCTTCAGACCGGATATCTGTTCCTGAGAGCCCCCAGAGGACACCAGGCGGTCAAGCTGCCTGCGTAGTCTCTGGTAAGCCTGGTACTTGGAAGCTGCCCTGTACCCAGAGATTTCCCGGAAAAAGTCGCCAGACCTCTTTTTAACTACTTCCCACCACTCAAGGCGGGAGCAGTTGCCCTCAAGGAGCGAGGTCTGGCCCAGGAAGAAAACCTCATAGGCTTCCCTAACCTCAGGATCCTCCAGTAGCGACCCATTCAGGCGCCACAAACCCCTCCCTTTCTGAGGAGTGTCAGCGACATTCAGGGCCACAGATACCATACAGTGATCGGAGAACTCTACCGACTGCAGCTCAGGAGCCGAGCAGACAGAGTCCTCCTTTAAAAAAAACCTATCTAATCTACTCTTACTACTACCTCGGGAAAATGTGAAACCAGTGAGGTTGGGGAGGTGACGAACGTGCACATCCACCAACCTGGCCTCCCTCACTACGTTATTCAAAAAAATACTATCATATCCCAGAGGGTTGGCGGCACCTGCCCGGTCTTTGGGCCTAGTGATCATATTGAAATCGCCACCAAAAATCACCTGCTGGGACGTAAAAAGATAAGGCTTAACCGCCGTAAGGAGGCTCCTCCTCTCCCTCCTAGTTTGAGGCCCATAAAAATTTATGAGCCGGAGGAATTGCCCCCTCACGACAGCGTCCACCACCAGACATCTACCGATCTCCACTTCAATCACTCGCCGGCAAGCCACCGGACCAGTCTTAAAAAGGACCGCAACCCCACTGCAGGGCTCGGCCGCAAGAGACCAGAGGGAGGGCCCACATCTCCACTCCCTCTTTGCTAGATGCATCTCTGCCACAGATGCCAGCCAGGTCTCCTGCAAAAACAAAATGTCAGCTTCAACACGGCTGAGAAAATCGAAGGCCATAAAACGAGCTCCCGCAGAACGAATACTTGCGACATTAATGGTCGCAAGCCGTATTGGAGAGGGTACCGCCATCAGAATGATTGAAAGTGGTCATGTTCTCCTTCATACTACAAACACAAAAACATATTTACATATCTACACTTCCTCCTCCTCTGAGCCCGAGGAGGAGGAGAAGATACCAAACGGGTTCCCCAGGGACACCCCACTTCGTGCCCCTGGGGGAACCCCACCCTTCACTGGGGACTTCCCGCCCCCAGATCTGGCAGCCTTCCCCTTCTTCTTTTTGCGTCTCACCTGCTCCCACTCCTGCCACCTCTCCGAGATGACTACACCACCCCCCTCCTCGGACCCGCTGCTCGAGATTTCCCTCTTGGATGAGGCTCGAGCAGCTTCCATCTCCATGGCCACAGGGCCAGAGGAGACTCTGGGTCCAGAAGGGGGGGGAATGGAAGAGGCAGGAGGGGGGCCAGAGACAGGGGAGAGGACAGGGGGGGGACCAGACTTAACTGAACGGGAAGAAGAAGGGGGAGGGGGGGGGACGGGACTTGGGAGGGGGGGACGAGGGGGGGGGGGTACGAGGAGGGGAAGATGAGGGAGGAGGGCATGGGGAAACAGATGGAGGGCCAGGTGGAGGGGAGGGGCAATGGTGAGGAGGGGGAAAGGGAAGGGGGATGGGGATCGGCCCTGCAACATTAGGAGGGGAAGGCCCTGGCCCCGGACCCTCAGGCCCGGGACCCCCAGGCCTCCCCGACTCCTCCCCACCGGCTCCGCCCTCCGGAGGATCGGGAGCCTCCTGGCCAACCGAGCCCGTGTCCCCCGGGGGGGGAGCCCCACGCCCACGCCTGCTCCGCCTTCTTTGAGGCAATGGGCCTGTTGGTCCCTCCGGAGTAGTACTAGGGGCTCCAGGATCCCCACCCCCCCGGCCATCACTCGCCGGGGGGGCTTCGGCCGCTCCCGGCCCGGGAGGTCCCCCCCCTGAGGAAGAACCCCGATATGCTTTGGGACACCTGCTAAATGGGTGCCCCATCTCACCACACAAGTTGCAGCATATCTTCCCACATGACTCGGACTGGTGGCCAAACTCGTGGCACCGGCCACATCTGACCACCGTGCAGTCCGAGCTCATGTGGGTCGGGCTGCCGCACTTGAAGCAACGACGGGGCTGTCCCGGGTAGAACGCCAGGATCCGGTCTCTGCCTAGAAAGGCGCTGCCAGGGAGGTGGGCAACACTGTTGCCCTCCCTCTTGAGCCGGATCCTGGTCAACCAAGCCCCGGTCCAGACCCCGCGCTCATCAAGGTTCTTCCTCAGGGGGGTCTGCAACTGCCCGTACCTCCCGAGCCAGGTGGCAATGTCCTCCGGAGGGAGCGACTCATTCCTCACCAGGATGGTGATGTTCTTAACCTCCTCCTGCCTGGAGATGGGAATGAGCCTGTACCTCTTCCAAGGGTCAACGCCCCTCACCAACCCAAAGCCGGTGATAAAGCGTTCCATACACACGGGAGTGACAAAACTTATATCAAACTCCCGTGTGTTGGTGGGATGGATGACAGCAAAAAGGTCATCCACCCCAAAACCCAAGGAGAGTACCAGGCCCACCACCTCACCTCGAGCGGGGCAGGGGTCCGGACCCTCGTACCGAAGCTGGACAACATTCCTACGCCTCCTCTCTGGACCACCTGTACCCCTCGTCCACGCCGACCCCTGCGTCCTCTCCTGGTCAGCAGGGGGGGCGCGGAAATTCTGGGCGCCAAACCGGCTGTACAGGTGGTCCAGAGGGGCACGAGAGCCCAACACCTGGGCGAAAGAGCGACCCCCCTTTAGGGCAGACAATAAGTTGGCCTCCGGAGACCCCCGAAAGATGTTCTCCGGAAGTGGGGCACCCCCCTCAGCACCCCCAGAAGTGGGGGGGGACGGGGGGGCCCCCATCCCTGCCGGTGGTGTTGCACCCACCCCCGCTGATATACCCTGACCACCCTGACCCACCACCTTTGGCCTGACTACAGGCTCCCCCCCCCCCGGGACCACAGCAGAGGGGGGTACCACCCCCACCAAACTCCCCCACCCAGACCCCTCCGCGACCACACCAGCCCCTTGGGACTCCACCTGTACTGGGGGGGAGCCCCCCTGGGACCCCTCCAACTGCCGGATATAATCATATGCTATACAGTCCACTGGGAGGGGTCCCACCTGACTTTCCCCCCACCCCGCCTGTGCTGCAGGGAGCCCCTCGGGGCCTGTGGCAGTGTCCATGGGGACCTGGGGGGGTGGCAGCTTACCGTCCAATTTACCGTCCTCACCGTCTCTGTCCATCTCCTGCCGGGGGTGCCTGGAGGTGCCTGCTGCAGCGTCCGGGGCTGGGCACCCCTGCACCCCCGGCCTCTCATCCCCCAGGTCCCCTGAGCCCCCACCGACCACCGCAAACTCGCGGGGGGGCACTTCCGGTCGCGGGACGGGCACTTCCGGTTCCGGTCTGGTCACTTCCGGTTCGGTCTGGTCACTTCCGGTTCCGGCTGGGGCACTTCCGGTTCGGCTGGGGCACTTCCGGTTCTTGGGCGGTCACTTCCGGGTCCCGGTCTACTCCACCCCCAACAGCCGGCGCCATCTTGGCCACACTGCACACAAGCTGTTTACCTCCAGATGACCGCAGCACAATGCCTCCACCATGTGTCTGCCTCTCTCCCGATGACATAGCAGCCGCAGGAGCAGTCCCTGGCCTTTCCATGGCCAGATCCTCCCGCTCCACTGCAAGCTGAGGGGTCATGGAAGCCGACACATGGCGGGCTTCAGCTGTGGCAGTGCGACCATCCTGGGGGAGCCTGGGTATGCTGACCTGAAGATGGCGGGGGGGTACCGCCGGCGGCACCTGGGCCCGGCGACCTCCTGGATCACTGGACTCCCCGGACTTCGCCAACCCCCCAGTCCCTTCCACGGACCGAGGGATCGGCTCCCGGGAACCCTCCCCAGGTTTTATGGCCATACTGGGCCCTGCACCACCGGCACTCGCCCCCCCCCCACTGCACCCAGGCTCCCCTGACTCTCCTGGCTGTTTGGGGGGTTGGGACCCCTTCTTAGACCGCCCGCTCCTCCTCGCTGCCTGGCTCCCTTCCCGGTTGGCCTGCTGGAGGGTCCTCCGGAGCTCCTCTAGGAAGTTCATCCTCTCCAGCCCCACGTTGGCAAAAGCCCCCCAGGTATTCCCATATTTCTTTTACTTCTAGTCCTAGGGTGGTGATGGCCCCCTTGAATTCAGATCTCTTATTACTGGAGCACCTGTCCCTCTTTTCCCTCAGGCCTGCGAGAGTAGTCATCTTTTCCACGCAGGCCTGAGATATCCTCACCAGCAGGGATTTGATTTTATCCCGCCTCTTCCTGGTTCTTGCTTCATTCTCACCTGGCTGAGGGGCTGTCCAGTCTGAGAGACCCTCCTGGGTCTCCAGGAAGAGACGGTCCTCCCTGCTGATGGTGGTGGCGGTGGTCTGGCTGGAGGGCAGGTGCTGTTGACTCCTCCGGAGGCCGGAAGCCGGTCCACCTCCGGGGCTGAGGGAGGCCATCCCACCCCTCTTCCGGGGCAGGGGGCTGGGGGCTGGAGGCTGGTCCTGGTAGGCTGGAACACAGGAGCTCTGGAAGACAGGTCTTCTCTCCTCTCCAGCAGGAAGCAGAATGAGCTCTGTGGGAGGAGCCGGAACTACTGCCAGTGGGAGGAGCTGCACTGAGACCGAGGAGGGGTAATTTTTTATTTATAAAACTACGACCAAAAGGTTAACAAATATATAAAATAAACAAAATAACTAAATAAACCAAATAACACAAAAACAAACAACAAAACACAAACCATCAAATCACCGACCTCCACCCACCAAGAAATAACTATAAAAAAAAAAAAAAAAAATAGCACCAGAACAGGTATTTACAACAGGCTCACTGGTACAAGAGAAAGTCTTTATAGTCCATCAGAAAAGCTTGCCCAGATCATTGCCAAAAAAAAAAAAAAAACACTTAAAACGGCTCACTGGTACAGTAGGGAGATATTAAAGTCCATAGAAACCACTACTGTCCAGATCATCGCCAACCCACAACACACCCCACCATCACAACAACAAATACCTACAACCCACGTATGAGCAAGAACATGATAGTCAGACATGTCTGTAGCCTTATTTCAAAAAAAATACCATAAACAAAATCTAAGGGGGTGAAAAAGGATAGATGCCCCTACCCATGGAGAGGGGCAGAGCCGTGACCTAAGGGGGCTGGAAGAGGAACCCCCTCCATAAATGGGCACACCTCTCAGGCCCGACCCTGCTCCTTTCCAGATCCCGCACCTTCACCAACTCCCGAAAGATACCGCCCACCACCTCATGCACAGGCAGGATTTTGTCCCTAGTGGACACCAAACACCGAGCGTGCCAAGTGTAATAAAGCACAACTAGGCTGACTAAATAAAGTGACGATAACTCAAATCCCCTGCGGACCCCAAAATCACCATACACTCGCTCAGCATAGGTCAGGGCCGGAAGGCGGGGGTAGCCAATGGCACCCCCTACCTTCGTAAGAACCTCCATGTTGAAGGGACATTGGACCAGAAAATGGTCCATGGTCTCCAATGTCCCACCACATTCCTGACGGGGGCAGTCCCTGTCCCCCAGGTTCCTGTATTTGAGATTCGCACGGACATAGAGTCGTCCATGGAACGACCTCCATGCGAGATCCCAAAACTTACTTGGAATTCTAGAAGAATTCAAGAGGGCTAGCCCCTCCGTGAGGACCCTCTCAGGGCAGTCCCTCAAAGACAGGGGCTTCAAAATGTCCGAGGCCATGACCCTCAGGTACAGCTCCCGCCGACCCAAAGAGCCCACCTCCAGGGCAGTTATCCGCCACTGCCTCAGTACCTTTAATGCCAGGGGGACATAGGAAGGGAGATACCCATGCGATCTCCTCAGATCGCCGGGCCTCCCCCCCTCCCCCCACTGCCTCAAGAACAGCAAGAGCCAGTCCTTGCATGAACACTCCCACCAGGAAGGCTCGTCCACAAATATGGACTGCAAATTGTATTTAACAAAGATGGTGACAAAGAACACCACCGGGTTGACCATGTCCAACCCACCTTGCCGTCGCTGGCGGTATGTGACCTCCCTCTTGATCAGGTTCAGTCTGCTTCCCCACAACAGCAGGAAGAACAGACCATAGACCCGAGCATAGAGAGATGCTGGCAAAAGACACACATAGCTTACAAAGAGAAACTCAGGCAATAAGTACGTCTTGACCAAGCTTACCCTTTCCCTCAGGGAAAGTTTCCAACCTTTCCAGGCCTTCACCTTCCGAGTGGCACTCACCAGCCTGCGCTCCCAGTTTAGCTTGGGATAATCACCCGGGCCGAAATGAATGCCAAGAACTCGAATCTCTGGTACGGGCGTGGGGAACACGTCCGGAAGGGGGAACTGCTCCCCCTCCTTCCCCAACCAGAAAACTTCACTCTTGTCCCAATTGACCAGCGAGCCTGACGCCTCAGAGTAGCACCCGATCTGGGACTCCACATAATGGGCCTCCTCACGACCAGATACCACCACCGAGACGTCGTCCGCATAGGCCACAACCCTCACCGCCGAAACCGGACCCCCGACAGGTCCCACCGGAACCCCCCCCAGACGCCCGCAGTCTAGCCTCCTTACGAAGGGGTCGACCGCAAAGATGTACAGGAGGGGGCTCAGCGGGCACCCCTGCCGGACGCCAGAGTCCACGGCAAAGGCCCGGCCCACCCAACCGTTGACAAGAGGGAAGCTCTCAGCTCCCCTATACAATACCTGCAGCCAATCAACGAATTGATCAGGCAGACCGTATCTCCTCAGAAGCAGCCAAAGGTACTCGTGGTTCACCCGATCAAACGCCTTAGCCTGATCCAATGCAAGCAGATACCGCTCGCTGCCATCAGCCCTGCACCTTTCCACAGCCTCCCGGACGCTCAGGACGGCACTAAAAGTGCCCCGGCCAGGAATTGTGCAGTGCTGAGAGGGAGACAGCATCCTGCCCGCCAAAGCAGACAGACGTGTAAACAAGATCTTTGCCAGTATCTTCCTATCTGTGGTAAGAAGGGCGATCGGACGCCAATTCTCCACCACAGACGGATCTTTCCCCTTTGACAGTAGGATCAGAGCTGACCTTCTCATTGAGGGAGGCAGCAGGCCATAGGCCAAACATTCACTAAACACGTCCCTCAGATGAGGAGCCAAGAGGCTCTTAAAGGTTTTGTAGAACTCGGCCGTGAGCCCATCGGGCCCAGGTGACTTTTTAGAAGCTAAAGAGCTAATAGCCTGCTCAACTTCAGCTACCGAGATCTCTTCTGTCAGAGAGTCAGGAAGGTCAGACCCCACTTCCAGCGGGGTCTCATCAAGGAATTCCCTGACTTTCTCCATGTCTAGAGGCCGCTTCTTCAGGAGGTCCGAAAAGTGGTCTCTGACGACACCCAGGATCCCCGATCTGGACCGGACCAGAGATCCTGAGGCATCCTTCAGGCCATGTACGACCTTCGACCTCGCCACCTCACCACAGCTCCTGTAGGGATCAGGAGAGATAAACTTCCCATAATCCCTCTCAAAAACCAGGGAGGCGAGACGGTCGTACTGACACTCCTTCATCTGCGCCTTCAGACCGGATATCTGTTCCTGAGAGCCCCCAGAGGACACCAGGCGGTCAAGCTGCCTGCGTAGTCTCTGGTAAGCCTGGTACTTGGAAGCTGCCCTGTACCCAGAGATTTCCCGGAAAAAGTCGCCAGACCTCTTTTTAACTACTTCCCACCACTCAAGGCGGGAGCAGTTGCCCTCAAGGAGCGAGGTCTGGCCCAGGAAGAAAACCTCATAGGCTTCCCTAACCTCAGGATCCTCCAGTAGCGACCCATTCAGGCGCCACAAACCCCTCCCTTTCTGAGGAGTGTCAGCGACATTCAGGGCCACAGATACCATACAGTGATCGGAGAACTCTACCGACTGCAGCTCAGGAGCCGAGCAGACAGAGTCCTCCTTTAAAAAAAACCTATCTAATCTACTCTTACTACTACCTCGGGAAAATGTGAAACCAGTGAGGTTGGGGAGGTGACGAACGTGCACATCCACCAACCTGGCCTCCCTCACTACGTTATTCAAAAAAATACTATCATATCCCAGAGGGTTGGCGGCACCTGCCCGGTCTTTGGGCCTAGTGATCATATTGAAATCGCCACCAAAAATCACCTGCTGGGACGTAAAAAGATAAGGCTTAACCGCCGTAAGGAGGCTCCTCCTCTCCCTCCTAGTTTGAGGCCCATAAAAATTTATGAGCCGGAGGAATTGCCCCCTCACGACAGCGTCCACCACCAGACATCTACCGATCTCCACTTCAATCACTCGCCGGCAAGCCACCGGACCAGTCTTAAAAAGGACCGCAACCCCACTGCAGGGCTCGGCCGCAAGAGACCAGAGGGAGGGCCCACATCTCCACTCCCTCTTTGCTAGATGCATCTCTGCCACAGATGCCAGCCAGGTCTCCTGCAAAAACAAAATGTCAGCTTCAACACGGCTGAGAAAATCGAAGGCCATAAAACGAGCTCCCGCAGAACGAATACTTGCGACATTAATGGTCGCAAGCCGTATTGGAGAGGGTACCGCCATCAGAATGATTGAAAGTGGTCATGTTCTCCTTCATACTACAAACACAAAAACATATTTACATATCTACACTTCCTCCTCCTCTGAGCCCGAGGAGGAGGAGAAGATACCAAACGGGTTCCCCAGGGACACCCCACTTCGTGCCCCTGGGGGAACCCCACCCTTCACTGGGGACTTCCCGCCCCCAGATCTGGCAGCCTTCCCCTTCTTCTTTTTGCGTCTCACCTGCTCCCACTCCTGCCACCTCTCCGAGATGACTACACCACCCCCCTCCTCGGACCCGCTGCTCGAGATTTCCCTCTTGGATGAGGCTCGAGCAGCTTCCATCTCCATGGCCACAGGGCCAGAGGAGACTCTGGGTCCAGAAGGGGGGGGAATGGAAGAGGCAGGAGGGGGGCCAGAGACAGGGGAGAGGACAGGGGGGGGACCAGACTTAGCTGGACGGGAAGAAGAAGGGGGAGGGGGGGGACGGGACTTGGGAGGGGGGGGACGAGGGGGGGGGGTACGAGGAGGGGAAGATGAGGGAGGAGGGCATGGGGAAACAGATGGAGGGCCAGGTGGAGGGGAGGGGCAATGGTGAGGAGGGGGAAAGGGAAGGGGGATGGGGATCGGCCCTGCAACATTAGGAGGGGAAGGCCCTGGCCCCGGACCCTCAGGCCCGGGACCCCCAGGCCTCCCCGACTCCTCCCCACCGGCTCCGCCCTCCGGAGGATCGGGAGCCTCCTGGCCAACCGAGCCCGTGTCCCCCGGGGGGGGAGCCCCACGCCCACGCCTGCTCCGCCTTCTTTGAGGCAATGGGCCTGTTGGTCCCTCCGGAGTAGTACTAGGGGCTCCAGGATCCCCACCCCCCCGGCCATCACTCGCCGGGGGGGCTTCGGCCGCTCCCGGCCCGGGAGGTCCCCCCCCTGAGGAAGAACCCCGATATGCTTTGGGACACCTGCTAAATGGGTGCCCCATCTCACCACACAAGTTGCAGCATATCTTCCCACATGACTCGGACTGGTGGCCAAACTCGTGGCACCGGCCACATCTGACCACCGTGCAGTCCGAGCTCATGTGGGTCGGGCTGCCGCACTTGAAGCAACGACGGGGCTGTCCCGGGTAGAACGCCAGGATCCGGTCTCTGCCTAGAAAGGCGCTGCCAGGGAGGTGGGCAACACTGTTGCCCTCCCTCTTGAGCCGGATCCTGGTCAACCAAGCCCCGGTCCAGACCCCGCGCTCATCAAGGTTCTTCCTCAGGGGGGTCTGCAACTGCCCGTACCTCCCGAGCCAGGTGGCAATGTCCTCCGGAGGGAGCGACTCATTCCTCACCAGGATGGTGATGTTCTTAACCTCCTCCTGCCTGGAGATGGGAATGAGCCTGTACCTCTTCCAAGGGTCAACGCCCCTCACCAACCCAAAGCCGGTGATAAAGCGTTCCATACACACGGGAGTGACAAAACTTATATCAAACTCCCGTGTGTTGGTGGGATGGATGACAGCAAAAAGGTCATCCACCCCAAAACCCAAGGAGAGTACCAGGCCCACCACCTCACCTCGAGCGGGGCAGGGGTCCGGACCCTCGTACCGAAGCTGGACAACATTCCTACGCCTCCTCTCTGGACCACCTGTACCCCTCGTCCACGCCGACCCCTGCGTCCTCTCCTGGTCAGCAGGGGGGGCGCGGAAATTCTGGGCGCCAAACCGGCTGTACAGGTGGTCCAGAGGGGCACGAGAGCCCAACACCTGGGCGAAAGAGCGACCCCCCTTTAGGGCAGACAATAAGTTGGCCTCCGGAGACCCCCGAAAGATGTTCTCCGGAAGTGGGGCACCCCCCTCAGCACCCCCAGAAGTGGGGGGGGACGGGGGGGCCCCCATCCCTGCCGGTGGTGTTGCACCCACCCCCGCTGATATACCCTGACCACCCTGACCCACCACCTTTGGCCTGACTACAGGCTCCCCCCCCCCCGGGACCACAGCAGAGGGGGGTACCACCCCCACCAAACTCCCCCACCCAGACCCCTCCGCGACCACACCAGCCCCTTGGGACTCCACCTGTACTGGGGGGGAGCCCCCCTGGGACCCCTCCAACTGCCGGATATAATCATATGCTATACAGTCCACTGGGAGGGGTCCCACCTGACTTTCCCCCCACCCCGCCTGTGCTGCAGGGAGCCCCTCGGGGCCTGTGGCAGTGTCCATGGGGACCTGGGGGGGTGGCAGCTTACCGTCCAATTTACCGTCCTCACCGTCTCTGTCCATCTCCTGCCGGGGGTGCCTGGAGGTGCCTGCTGCAGCGTCCGGGGCTGGGCACCCCTGCACCCCCGGCCTCTCATCCCCCAGGTCCCCTGAGCCCCCACCGACCACCGCAAACTCGCGGGGGGGCACTTCCGGTCGCGGGACGGGCACTTCCGGTTTCGGTCTGGTCACTTCCGGTTCCGGTCTGGTCACTTCCGGTTCCGGCTGGGGCACTTCCGGTTCCGGCTGGGGCACTTCCGGTTCTTGGGCGGTCACTTCCGGGTCCCGGTCTACTCCACCCCCAACAGCCGGCGCCATCTTGGCCACACTGCACACAAGCTGTTTACCTCCAGATGACCGCAGCACAATGCCTCCACCATGTGTCTGCCTCTCTCCCGATGACATAGCAGCCGCAGGAGCAGTCCCTGGCCTTTCCATGGCCAGATCCTCCCGCTCCACTGCAAGCTGAGGGGTCATGGAAGCCGACACATGGCGGGCTTCAGCTGTGGCAGTGCGACCATCCTGGGGGAGCCTGGGTATGCTGACCTGAAGATGGCGGGGGGGTACCGCCGGCGGCACCTGGGCCCGGCGACCTCCTGGATCACTGGACTCCCCGGACTTCGCCAACCCCCCAGTCCCTTCCACGGACCGAGGGATCGGCTCCCGGGAACCCTCCCCAGGTTTTATGGCCATACTGGGCCCTGCACCACCGGCACTCGCCCCCCCCCCCACTGCACCCAGGCTCCCCTGACTCTCCTGGCTGTTTGGGGGGTTGGGACCCCTTCTTAGACCGCCCGCTCCTCCTCGCTGCCTGGCTCCCTTCCCGGTTGGCCTGCTGGAGGGTCCTCCGGAGCTCCTCTAGGAAGTTCACCTCTCCAGCCCCACGTTGGCAAAAGCCCCCCAGGTATTCCCATATTTCTTTTACTTCTAGTCCTAGGGTGGTGATGGCCCCCTTGAATTCAGATCTCTTATTACTGGAGCACCTGTCCCTCTTTTCCCTCAGGCCTGCGAGAGTAGTCATCTTTTCCACGCAGGCCTGAGATATCCTCACCAGCAGGGATTTGATTTTATCCCGCCTCTTCCTGGTTCTTGCCTCATTCTCACCTGGCTGAGGGGCTGTCCAGTCTGAGAGACCCTCCTGGGTCTCCAGGAAGAGACGGTCCTCCCTGCTGATGGTGGTGGCGGTGGTCTGGCTGGAGGGCAGGTGCTGTTGACTCCTCCGGAGGCCGGAAGCCGGTCCACCTCCGGGGCTGAGGGAGGCCATCCCACCCCTCTTCCGGGGCAGGGGGCTGGAGGCTGGTCCTGGTAGGCTGGAACACAGGAGCTCTGGAAGACAGGTCTTCTCTCCTCTCCAGCAGGAAGCAGAATGAGCTCTGTGGGAGGAGCCGGAACTACTGCCAGTGGGAGGAGCTGCACTGAGACCGAGGAGGGGTAATTTTTTATTTATAAAACTACGACCAAAAGGTTAACAAATATATAAAATAAACAAAATAACTAAATAAACCAAATAACACAAAAACAAACAACAAAACACAAACCATCAAATCACCGACCTCCACCCACCAAGAAATAACTATAAAGAAAAAAAAAAAAAAAATAGCACCAGAACAGGTATTTACAACAGGCTCACTGGTACAAGAGAAAGTCTTTATAGTCCATCAGAAAAGCTTGCCCAGATCATTGCCAAAAAAAAAAAAAAAACACTTAAAACGGCTCACTGGTACAGTAGGGAGATATTAAAGTCCATAGAAACCACTACTGTCCAGATCATCGCCAACCCACAACACACCCCACCATCACAACAACAAATACCTACAACCCACGTATGAGCAAGAACATGATAGTCAGACATGTCTGTAGCCTTATTTCAAAAAAAATACCATAAACAAAATCTAAGGGGGTGAAAAAGGATAGATGCCCCTACCCATGGAGAGGGGCAGAGCCGTGACCTAAGGGGGCTGGAAGAGGAACCCCCTCCATAAATGGGCACACCTCTCAGGCCCGACCCTGCTCCTTTCCAGATCCCGCACCTTCACCAACTCCCGAAAGATACCGCCCACCACCTCATGCACAGGCAGGATTTTGTCCCTAGTGGACACCAAACACCGAGCGTGCCAAGTGTAATAAAGCACAACTAGGCTGACTAAATAAAGTGACGATAACTCAAATCCCCTGCGGACCCCAAAATCACCATACACTCGCTCAGCATAGGTCAGGGCCGGAAGGCGGGGGTAGCCAATGGCACCCCCTACCTTCGTAAGAACCTCCATGTTGAAGGGACATTGGACCAGAAAATGGTCCATGGTCTCCAATGTCCCACCACATTCCTGACGGGGGCAGTCCCTGTCCCCCAGGTTCCTGTATTTGAGATTCGCACGGACATAGAGTCGTCCATGGAACGACCTCCATGCGAGATCCCAAAACTTACTTGGAATTCTAGAAGAATTCAAGAGGGCTAGCCCCTCCGTGAGGACCCTCTCAGGGCAGTCCCTCAAAGACAGGGGCTTCAAAATGTCCGAGGCCATGACCCTCAGGTACAGCTCCCGCCGACCCAAAGAGCCCACCTCCAGGGCAGTTATCCGCCACTGCCTCAGTACCTTTAATGCCAGGGGGACATAGGAAGGGAGATACCCATGCGATCTCCTCAGATCGCCGGGCCTCCCCCCCTCCCCCCACTGCCTCAAGAACAGCAAGAGCCAGTCCTTGCATGAACACTCCCACCAGGAAGGCTCGTCCACAAATATGGACTGCAAATTGTATTTAACAAAGATGGTGACAAAGAACACCACCGGGTTGACCATGTCCAACCCACCTTGCCGTCGCTGGCGGTATGTGACCTCCCTCTTGATCAGGTTCAGTCTGCTTCCCCACAACAGCAGGAAGAACAGACCATAGACCCGAGCATAGAGAGATGCTGGCAAAAGACACACATAGCTTACAAAGAGAAACTCAGGCAATAAGTACGTCTTGACCAAGCTTACCCTTTCCCTCAGGGAAAGTTTCCAACCTTTCCAGGCCTTCACCTTCCGAGTGGCACTCACCAGCCTGCGCTCCCAGTTTAGCTTGGGATAATCACCCGGGCCGAAATGAATGCCAAGAACTCGAATCTCTGGTACGGGCGTGGGGAACACGTCCGGAAGGGGGAACTGCTCCCCCTCCTTCCCCAACCAGAAAACTTCACTCTTGTCCCAATTGACCAGCGAGCCTGACGCCTCAGAGTAGCACCCGATCTGGGACTCCACATAATGGGCCTCCTCACGACCAGATACCACCACCGAGACGTCGTCCGCATAGGCCACAACCCTCACCGCCGAAACCGGACCCCCGACAGGTCCCACCGGAACCCCCCCCAGACGCCCGCAGTCTAGCCTCCTTACGAAGGGGTCGACCGCAAAGATGTACAGGAGGGGGCTCAGCGGGCACCCCTGCCGGACGCCAGAGTCCACGGCAAAGGCCCGGCCCACCCAACCGTTGACAAGAGGGAAGCTCTCAGCTCCCCTATACAATACCTGCAGCCAATCAACGAATTGATCAGGCAGACCGTATCTCCTCAGAAGCAGCCAAAGGTACTCGTGGTTCACCCGATCAAACGCCTTAGCCTGATCCAATGCAAGCAGATACCGCTCGCTGCCATCAGCCCTGCACCTTTCCACAGCCTCCCGGACGCTCAGGACGGCACTAAAAGTGCCCCGGCCAGGAATTGTGCAGTGCTGAGAGGGAGACAGCATCCTGCCCGCCAAAGCAGACAGACGTGTAAACAAGATCTTTGCCAGTATCTTCCTATCTGTGGTAAGAAGGGCGATCGGACGCCAATTCTCCACCACAGACGGATCTTTCCCCTTTGACAGTAGGATCAGAGCTGACCTTCTCATTGAGGGAGGCAGCAGGCCATAGGCCAAACATTCACTAAACACGTCCCTCAGATGAGGAGCCAAGAGGCTCTTAAAGGTTTTGTAGAACTCGGCCGTGAGCCCATCGGGCCCAGGTGACTTTTTAGAAGCTAAAGAGCTAATAGCCTGCTCAACTTCAGCTACCGAGATCTCTTCTGTCAGAGAGTCAGGAAGGTCAGACCCCACTTCCAGCGGGGTCTCATCAAGGAATTCCCTGACTTTCTCCATGTCTAGAGGCCGCTTCTTCAGGAGGTCCGAAAAGTGGTCTCTGACGACACCCAGGATCCCCGATCTGGACCGGACCAGAGATCCTGAGGCATCCTTCAGGCCATGTACGACCTTCGACCTCGCCACCTCACCACAGCTCCTGTAGGGATCAGGAGAGATAAACTTCCCATAATCCCTCTCAAAAACCAGGGAGGCGAGACGGTCGTACTGACACTCCTTCATCTGCGCCTTCAGACCGGATATCTGTTCCTGAGAGCCCCCAGAGGACACCAGGCGGTCAAGCTGCCTGCGTAGTCTCTGGTAAGCCTGGTACTTGGAAGCTGCCCTGTACCCAGAGATTTCCCGGAAAAAGTCGCCAGACCTCTTTTTAACTACTTCCCACCACTCAAGGCGGGAGCAGTTGCCCTCAAGGAGCGAGGTCTGGCCCAGGAAGAAAACCTCATAGGCTTCCCTAACCTCAGGATCCTCCAGTAGCGACCCATTCAGGCGCCACAAACCCCTCCCTTTCTGAGGAGTGTCAGCGACATTCAGGGCCACAGATACCATACAGTGATCGGAGAACTCTACCGACTGCAGCTCAGGAGCCGAGCAGACAGAGTCCTCCTTTAAAAAAAACCTATCTAATCTACTCTTACTACTACCTCGGGAAAATGTGAAACCAGTGAGGTTGGGGAGGTGACGAACGTGCACATCCACCAACCTGGCCTCCCTCACTACGTTATTCAAAAAAATACTATCATATCCCAGAGGGTTGGCGGCACCTGCCCGGTCTTTGGGCCTAGTGATCATATTGAAATCGCCACCAAAAATCACCTGCTGGGACGTAAAAAGATAAGGCTTAACCGCCGTAAGGAGGCTCCTCCTCTCCCTCCTAGTTTGAGGCCCATAAAAATTTATGAGCCGGAGGAATTGCCCCCTCACGACAGCGTCCACCACCAGACATCTACCGATCTCCACTTCAATCACTCGCCGGCAAGCCACCGGACCAGTCTTAAAAAGGACCGCAACCCCACTGCAGGGCTCGGCCGCAAGAGACCAGAGGGAGGGCCCACATCTCCACTCCCTCTTTGCTAGATGCATCTCTGCCACAGATGCCAGCCAGGTCTCCTGCAAAAACAAAATGTCAGCTTCAACACGGCTGAGAAAATCGAAGGCCATAAAACGAGCTCCCGCAGAACGAATACTTGCGACATTAATGGTCGCAAGCCGTATTGGAGAGGGTACCGCCATCAGAATGATTGAAAGTGGTCATGTTCTCCTTCATACTACAAACACAAAAACATATTTACATATCTACACTTCCTCCTCCTCTGAGCCCGAGGAGGAGGAGAAGATACCAAACGGGTTCCCCAGGGACACCCCACTTCGTGCCCCTGGGGGAACCCCACCCTTCACTGGGGACTTCCCGCCCCCAGATCTGGCAGCCTTCCCCTTCTTCTTTTTGCGTCTCACCTGCTCCCACTCCTGCCACCTCTCCGAGATGACTACACCACCCCCCTCCTCGGACCCGCTGCTCGAGATTTCCCTCTTGGATGAGGCTCGAGCAGCTTCCATCTCCATGGCCACAGGGCCAGAGGAGACTCTGGGTCCAGAAGGGGGGGGAATGGAAGAGGCAGGAGGGGGGCCAGAGACAGGGGAGAGGACAGGGGGGGGACCAGACTTAGCTGGACGGGAAGAAGAAGGGGAAGGGGGGGGACGGGACTTGGGAGGGGGGGGACGAGGGGGGGGGGGTACGAGGAGGGGAAGATGAGGGAGGAGGGCATGGGGAAACAGATGGAGGGCCAGGTGGAGGGGAGGGGCAATGGTGAGGAGGGGGAGAGGGAAGGGGGATGGGGATCGGCCCTGCAACATTAGGAGGGGAAGGCCCTGGCCCCGGACCCTCAGGCCCGGGACCCCCAGGCCTCCCCGACTCCTCCCCACCGGCTCCGCCCTCCGGAGGATCGGGAGCCTCCTGGCCAACCGAGCCCGTGTCCCCCGGGGGGGGAGCCCCACGCCCACGCCTGCTCCGCCTTCTTTGAGGCAATGGGCCTGTTGGTCCCTCCGGAGTAGTACTAGGGGCTCCAGGATCCCCACCCCCCCGGCCATCACTCGCCGGGGGGGCTTCGGCCGCTCCCGGCCCGGGAGGTCCCCCCCCTGAGGAAGAACCCCGATATGCTTTGGGACACCTGCTAAATGGGTGCCCCATCTCACCACACAAGTTGCAGCATATCTTCCCACATGACTCGGACTGGTGGCCAAACTCGTGGCACCGGCCACATCTGACCACCGTGCAGTCCGAGCTCATGTGGGTCGGGCTGCCGCACTTGAAGCAACGACGGGGCTGTCCCGGGTAGAACGCCAGGATCCGGTCTCTGCCTAGAAAGGCGCTGCCAGGGAGGTGGGCAACACTGTTGCCCTCCCTCTTGAGCCGGATCCTGGTCAACCAAGCCCCGGTCCAGACCCCGCGCTCATCAAGGTTCTTCCTCAGGGGGGTCTGCAACTGCCCGTACCTCCCGAGCCAGGTGGCAATGTCCTCCGGAGGGAGCGACTCATTCCTCACCAGGATGGTGATGTTCTTAACCTCCTCCTGCCTGGAGATGGGAATGAGCCTGTACCTCTTCCAAGGGTCAACGCCCCTCACCAACCCAAAGCCGGTGATAAAGCGTTCCATACACACGGGAGTGACAAAACTTATATCAAACTCCCGTGTGTTGGTGGGATGGATGACAGCAAAAAGGTCATCCACCCCAAAACCCAAGGAGAGTACCAGGCCCACCACCTCACCTCGAGCGGGGCAGGGGTCCGGACCCTCGTACCGAAGCTGGACAACATTCCTACGCCTCCTCTCTGGACCACCTGTACCCCTCGTCCACGCCGACCCCTGCGTCCTCTCCTGGTCAGCAGGGGGGGCGCGGAAATTCTGGGCGCCAAACCGGCTGTACAGGTGGTCCAGAGGGGCACGAGAGCCCAACACCTGGGCGAAAGAGCGACCCCCCTTTAGGGCAGACAATAAGTTGGCCTCCGGAGACCCCCGAAAGATGTTCTCCGGAAGTGGGGCACCCCCCTCAGCACCCCCAGAAGTGGGGGGGGACGGGGGGGCCCCCATCCCTGCCGGTGGTGTTGCACCCACCCCCGCTGATATACCCTGACCACCCTGACCCACCACCTTTGGCCTGACTACAGGCTCCCCCCCCCCCGGGACCACAGCAGAGGGGGGTACCACCCCCACCAAACTCCCCCACCCAGACCCCTCCGCGACCACACCAGCCCCTTGGGACTCCACCTGTACTGGGGGGGAGCCCCCCTGGGACCCCTCCAACTGCCGGATATAATCATATGCTATACAGTCCACTGGGAGGGGTCCCACCTGACTTTCCCCCCACCCCGCCTGTGCTGCAGGGAGCCCCTCGGGGCCTGTGGCAGTGTCCATGGGGACCTGGGGGGGTGGCAGCTTACCGTCCAATTTACCGTCCTCACCGTCTCTGTCCATCTCCTGCCGGGGGTGCCTGGAGGTGCCTGCTGCAGCGTCCGGGGCTGGGCACCCCTGCACCCCCGGCCTCTCATCCCCCAGGTCCCCTGAGCCCCCACCGACCACCGCAAACTCGCGGGGGGGCACTTCCGGTCGCGGGACGGGCACTTCCGGTTTCGGTCTGGTCACTTCCGGTTCCGGTGGGGCACTTCCGGTTCCGGCTGGGGCACTTCCGGTTCCGGCTGGGGCACTTCCGGTTCCGGCGGTCACTTCCGGGTCCCGGTCTACTCCACCCCCAACAGCCGGCGCCATCTTGGCCACACTGCACACAAGCTGTTTACCTCCAGATGACCGCAGCACAATGCCTCCACCATGTGTCTGCCTCTCTCCCGATGACATAGCAGCCGCAGGAGCAGTCCCTGGCCTTTCCATGGCCAGATCCTCCCGCTCCACTGCAAGCTGAGGGGTCATGGAAGCCGACACATGGCGGGCTTCAGCTGTGGCAGTGCGACCATCCTGGGGGAGCCTGGGTATGCTGACCTGAAGATGGCGGGGGGGTACCGCCGGCGGCACCTGGGCCCGGCGACCTCCTGGATCACTGGACTCCCCGGACTTCGCCAACCCCCCAGTCCCTTCCACGGACCGAGGGATCGGCTCCCGGGAACCCTCCCCAGGTTTTATGGCCATACTGGGCCCTGCACCACCGGCACTCGCCCCCCCCCCCACTGCACCCAGGCTCCCCTGACTCTCCTGGCTGTTTGGGGGGTTGGGACCCCTTCTTAGACCGCCCGCTCCTCCTCGCTGCCTGGCTCCCTTCCCGGTTGGCCTGCTGGAGGGTCCTCCGGAGCTCCTCTAGGAAGTTCACCTCTCCAGCCCCACGTTGGCAAAAGCCCCCCAGGTATTCCCATATTTCTTTTACTTCTAGTCCTAGGGTGGTGATGGCCCCCTTGAATTCAGATCTCTTATTACTGGAGCACCTGTCCCTCTTTTCCCTCAGGCCTGCGAGAGTAGTCATCTTTTCCACGCAGGCCTGAGATATCCTCACCAGCAGGGATTTGATTTTATCCCGCCTCTTCCTGGTTCTTGCCTCATTCTCACCTGGCTGAGGGGCTGTCCAGTCTGAGAGACCCTCCTGGGTCTCCAGGAAGAGACGGTCCTCCCTGCTGATGGTGGTGGCGGTGGTCTGGCTGGAGGGCAGGTGCTGTTGACTCCTCCGGAGGCCGGAAGCCGGTCCACCTCCGGGGCTGAGGGAGGCCATCCCACCCCTCTTCCGGGGCAGGGGGCTGGGGGCTGGAGGCTGGTCCTGGTAGGCTGGAACACAGGAGCTCTGGAAGACAGGTCTTCTCTCCTCTCCAGCAGGAAGCAGAATGAGCTCTGTGGGAGGAGCCGGAACTACTGCCAGTGGGAGGAGCTGCACTGAGACCGAGGAGGGGTAATTTTTTATTTATAAAACTACGACCAAAAGGTTAACAAATATATAAAATAAACAAAATAACTAAATAAACCAAATAACACAAAAACAAACAACAAAACACAAACCATCAAATCACCGACCTCCACCCACCAAGAAATAACTATAAAGAAAAAAAAAAAAAAAAAATAGCACCAGAACAGGTATTTACAACAGGCTCACTGGTACAAGAGAAAGTCTTTATAGTCCATCAGAAAAGCTTGCCCAGATCATTGCCAAAAAAAAAAAAAAACACTTAAAACGGCTCACTGGTACAGTAGGGAGATATTAAAGTCCATAGAAACCACTACTGTCCAGATCATCGCCAACCCACAACACACCCCACCATCACAACAACAAATACCTACAACCCACGTATGAGCAAGAACATGATAGTCAGACATGTCTGTAGCCTTATTTCAAAAAAAATACCATAAACAAAATCTAAGGGGGTGAAAAAGGATAGATGCCCCTACCCATGGAGAGGGGCAGAGCCGTGACCTAAGGGGGCTGGAAGAGGAACCCCCTCCATAAATGGGCACACCTCTCAGGCCCGACCCTGCTCCTTTCCAGATCCCGCACCTTCACCAACTCCCGAAAGATACCGCCCACCACCTCATGCACAGGCAGGATTTTGTCCCTAGTGGACACCAAACACCGAGCGTGCCAAGTGTAATAAAGCACAACTAGGCTGACTAAATAAAGTGACGATAACTCAAATCCCCTGCGGACCCCAAAATCACCATACACTCGCTCAGCATAGGTCAGGGCCGGAAGGCGGGGGTAGCCAATGGCACCCCCTACCTTCGTAAGAACCTCCATGTTGAAGGGACATTGGACCAGAAAATGGTCCATGGTCTCCAATGTCCCACCACATTCCTGACGGGGGCAGTCCCTGTCCCCCAGGTTCCTGTATTTGAGATTCGCACGGACATAGAGTCGTCCATGGAACGACCTCCATGCGAGATCCCAAAACTTACTTGGAATTCTAGAAGAATTCAAGAGGGCTAGCCCCTCCGTGAGGACCCTCTCAGGGCAGTCCCTCAAAGACAGGGGCTTCAAAATGTCCGAGGCCATGACCCTCAGGTACAGCTCCCGCCGACCCAAAGAGCCCACCTCCAGGGCAGTTATCCGCCACTGCCTCAGTACCTTTAATGCCAGGGGGACATAGGAAGGGAGATACCCATGCGATCTCCTCAGATCGCCGGGCCTCCCCCCCTCCCCCCACTGCCTCAAGAACAGCAAGAGCCAGTCCTTGCATGAACACTCCCACCAGGAAGGCTCGTCCACAAATATGGACTGCAAATTGTATTTAACAAAGATGGTGACAAAGAACACCACCGGGTTGACCATGTCCAACCCACCTTGCCGTCGCTGGCGGTATGTGACCTCCCTCTTGATCAGGTTCAGTCTGCTTCCCCACAACAGCAGGAAGAACAGACCATAGACCCGAGCATAGAGAGATGCTGGCAAAAGACACACATAGCTTACAAAGAGAAACTCAGGCAATAAGTACGTCTTGACCAAGCTTACCCTTTCCCTCAGGGAAAGTTTCCAACCTTTCCAGGCCTTCACCTTCCGAGTGGCACTCACCAGCCTGCGCTCCCAGTTTAGCTTGGGATAATCACCCGGGCCGAAATGAATGCCAAGAACTCGAATCTCTGGTACGGGCGTGGGGAACACGTCCGGAAGGGGGAACTGCTCCCCCTCCTTCCCCAACCAGAAAACTTCACTCTTGTCCCAATTGACCAGCGAGCCTGACGCCTCAGAGTAGCACCCGATCTGGGACTCCACATAATGGGCCTCCTCACGACCAGATACCACCACCGAGACGTCGTCCGCATAGGCCACAACCCTCACCGCCGAAACCGGACCCCCGACAGGTCCCACCGGAACCCCCCCCAGACGCCCGCAGTCTAGCCTCCTTACGAAGGGGTCGACCGCAAAGATGTACAGGAGGGGGCTCAGCGGGCACCCCTGCCGGACGCCAGAGTCCACGGCAAAGGCCCGGCCCACCCAACCGTTGACAAGAGGGAAGCTCTCAGCTCCCCTATACAATACCTGCAGCCAATCAACGAATTGATCAGGCAGACCGTATCTCCTCAGAAGCAGCCAAAGGTACTCGTGGTTCACCCGATCAAACGCCTTAGCCTGATCCAATGCAAGCAGATACCGCTCGCTGCCATCAGCCCTGCACCTTTCCACAGCCTCCCGGACGCTCAGGACGGCACTAAAAGTGCCCCGGCCAGGAATTGTGCAGTGCTGAGAGGGAGACAGCATCCTGCCCGCCAAAGCAGACAGACGTGTAAACAAGATCTTTGCCAGTATCTTCCTATCTGTGGTAAGAAGGGCGATCGGACGCCAATTCTCCACCACAGACGGATCTTTCCCCTTTGACAGTAGGATCAGAGCTGACCTTCTCATTGAGGGAGGCAGCAGGCCATAGGCCAAACATTCACTAAACACGTCCCTCAGATGAGGAGCCAAGAGGCTCTTAAAGGTTTTGTAGAACTCGGCCGTGAGCCCATCGGGCCCAGGTGACTTTTTAGAAGCTAAAGAGCTAATAGCCTGCTCAACTTCAGCTACCGAGATCTCTTCTGTCAGAGAGTCAGGAAGGTCAGACCCCACTTCCAGCGGGGTCTCATCAAGGAATTCCCTGACTTTCTCCATGTCTAGAGGCCGCTTCTTCAGGAGGTCCGAAAAGTGGTCTCTGACGACACCCAGGATCCCCGATCTGGACCGGACCAGAGATCCTGAGGCATCCTTCAGGCCATGTACGACCTTCGACCTCGCCACCTCACCACAGCTCCTGTAGGGATCAGGAGAGATAAACTTCCCATAATCCCTCTCAAAAACCAGGGAGGCGAGACGGTCGTACTGACACTCCTTCATCTGCGCCTTCAGACCGGATATCTGTTCCTGAGAGCCCCCAGAGGACACCAGGCGGTCAAGCTGCCTGCGTAGTCTCTGGTAAGCCTGGTACTTGGAAGCTGCCCTGTACCCAGAGATTTCCCGGAAAAAGTCGCCAGACCTCTTTTTAACTACTTCCCACCACTCAAGGCGGGAGCAGTTGCCCTCAAGGAGCGAGGTCTGGCCCAGGAAGAAAACCTCATAGGCTTCCCTAACCTCAGGATCCTCCAGTAGCGACCCATTCAGGCGCCACAAACCCCTCCCTTTCTGAGGAGTGTCAGCGACATTCAGGGCCACAGATACCATACAGTGATCGGAGAACTCTACCGACTGCAGCTCAGGAGCCGAGCAGACAGAGTCCTCCTTTAAAAAAAACCTATCTAATCTACTCTTACTACTACCTCGGGAAAATGTGAAACCAGTGAGGTTGGGGAGGTGACGAACGTGCACATCCACCAACCTGGCCTCCCTCACTACGTTATTCAAAAAAATACTATCATATCCCAGAGGGTTGGCGGCACCTGCCCGGTCTTTGGGCCTAGTGATCATATTGAAATCGCCACCAAAAATCACCTGCTGGGACGTAAAAAGATAAGGCTTAACCGCCGTAAGGAGGCTCCTCCTCTCCCTCCTAGTTTGAGGCCCATAAAAATTTATGAGCCGGAGGAATTGCCCCCTCACGACAGCGTCCACCACCAGACATCTACCGATCTCCACTTCAATCACTCGCCGGCAAGCCACCGGACCAGTCTTAAAAAGGACCGCAACCCCACTGCAGGGCTCGGCCGCAAGAGACCAGAGGGAGGGCCCACATCTCCACTCCCTCTTTGCTAGATGCATCTCTGCCACAGATGCCAGCCAGGTCTCCTGCAAAAACAAAATGTCAGCTTCAACACGGCTGAGAAAATCGAAGGCCATAAAACGAGCTCCCGCAGAACGAATACTTGCGACATTAATGGTCGCAAGCCGTATTGGAGAGGGTACCGCCATCAGAATGATTGAAAGTGGTCATGTTCTCCTTCATACTACAAACACAAAAACATATTTACATATCTACACTTCCTCCTCCTCTGAGCCCGAGGAGGAGGAGAAGATACCAAACGGGTTCCCCAGGGACACCCCACTTCGTGCCCCTGGGGGAACCCCACCCTTCACTGGGGACTTCCCGCCCCCAGATCTGGCAGCCTTCCCCTTCTTCTTTTTGCGTCTCACCTGCTCCCACTCCTGCCACCTCTCCGAGATGACTACACCACCCCCCTCCTCGGACCCGCTGCTCGAGATTTCCCTCTTGGATGAGGCTCGAGCAGCTTCCATCTCCATGGCCACAGGGCCAGAGGAGACTCTGGGTCCAGAAGGGGGGGGAATGGAAGAGGCAGGAGGGGGGCCAGAGACAGGGGAGAGGACAGGGGGGGGACCAGACTTAGCTGGACGGGAAGAAGAAGGGGAAGGGGGGGGACGGGACTTGGGAGGGGGGGGACGAGGGGGGGGGGTACGAGGAGGGGAAGATGAGGGAGGAGGGCATGGGGAAACAGATGGAGGGCCAGGTGGAGGGGAGGGGCAATGGTGAGGAGGGGGAGAAGGGAAGGGGGATGGGGATCGGCCCTGCAACATTAGGAGAGGAAGGCCCTGGCCCCGGACCCTCAGGCCCGGGACCCCCAGGCCTCCCCGACTCCTCCCCACCGGCTCCGCCCTCCGGAGGATCGGGAGCCTCCTGGCCAACCGAGCCCGTGTCCCCCGGGGGGGGAGCCCCACGCCCACGCCTGCTCCGCCTTCTTTGAGGCAATGGGCCTGTTGGTCCCTCCGGAGTAGTACTAGGGGCTCCAGGATCCCCACCCCCCCGGCC